>JASUUJ010000114.1:0-339564 GCA_030449895.1 Citrus mangshanensis | reverse complement strand
ACCGAACTCTAACTTTGCAAACAAATTAACAGTTGACAAGAATCTAATTGAGGTTGGTATAAATTTTGCTCACTTTTAGAATTGCAATTTGTATTTAAACATTTTGGCTCTGACTCATTGTTCAGATCTTATAAAGAGTGATGTAGACACTGTTGTTCTGATGGCGGCCTTTGTTTCCCAAGCAGAAAATCTAGGGTTTTTTAAGATGCTGCTATAGTAGGAACAAGCAGCTGATCCAAAGAAGGTATATTTAAGGAATTTAGAATGTCATGAATGTGTTTTAATCTAGTTAAGCTTAATTGTTGTTGAATTTCGTTTTCTAAAGGCAATTTTTCGCTTATCATTTTGTGGATGTAGAGTATTGATTTGCTTTTGACCATAAACAAGGTGTGGCCATATCCAAGAAGTCTACTCTTCCATTTGACCTCACAGGAAGCAACAGCCCACTTATATCACAGTGAAGGCAAATGCATAGGACCCAAAGGTGCCCAGAGCAGGTATGGGATTGTGTCAACAACTAATAGTACGTTCTAGGATTCTAAAGGCCATTTGATGTAATTTATGTGCTTTTTATTTTGACTTTCAGATTTAAACTACACAGCAAAACTGTGAGATAGACTCAGAGTCAACGCTCGTGATTGATAAGTGGCAGAAATAAGGATTACGATCTCTTTGCAGTGGCATATCAGGTATATAATTACCTATGTCATTGTTCTAGGTTTGTAATCTTCACATCACTATAGCGGTGCATTACTTCAATTGTAAAGTTGGCATGAACAAAGTCTTATTTATTAATTTGCCTCAGGTCTGATGGTCAAAGAGAGTCAAAGCTTCCATGGCAATTACATTGGGCTCCATTCCTTTGTTTGATCCTCCTAGACATGGTATAGTGCAGAAACAATAACAAGGCACTGAGTCTTGGGTTGAGCGCAGAATGATCACAGGTGCTTCTCCCATTTATTGTATTATGTCTTCCAGTTATATGAGCTTTCTCCCATTTAGCTGTAAGTTAATATCTTCCTAATTTGTAATCTTAAGTTTCAGTCTTGCTTAGGCACTCATTTATATCTACAGAAATTTTGTTGCTTCTGGTTTTGCTTTTAATCCTCCTATCTGAAAAATGCTTATATGCCGTTTTATTTTGCATTGCTGTGGAATTTAAATACTCTTATGGTTTTACCTTTTTAGAATGTTTTAATTGGCGTTTTCTTTTACATTAAGATGGATATTCCATCTGTTTAATTTTTCCTCTTTGTCAGGTGATCAATTGTAATAGCAAAAGAAACAGACGCTGCCTTTGGAATGGGAACCAACATGTATCCTTTCATCAGCTATGTATAATAGGGCAGGACAGGGACAATAGTTGCTTTACCGGGTTGATGAATTGATTGAGAGCTGATAGTTACAGGCTTCTGGTACGAAGCTGATCTCCTAATTTGTATTGGTAGTCAGCTCACATACTGAAGTCAGTGTTGTATAGCTTTTGTTGAACTTGATGCGCACAACTACATCCTACAAACCTTTAATTATATTTTAATCATAACATATTTCTTTACCTTGCTTACACAGATGTGCTAGTTCAGTTACGTATTGCTTTTATATACAAATATGAGATAGTACATTTGCTTGTGAAGCAATATGCGGAATGATCGGTAACGTGCCAATGATGCTCCTGCCTAGAATGGCTAAGATAGGCTATGTTGACGCAACTGACAGTTCGTAAGCTGTCGATATTAATATCTGATTAACTTGCCTGATGTTGCTTGTTGATTGCTACCCAATAAATATCTGGCAATATCTGAGATGAGAAATTACTGTGAGGGATTAATAGATTTTAATAAAAGAAATGGTAATGATGGTGGAGGCAATTGTGGAGGGAATGCACAACTGACCAATTTATATACTTATTTCACTAACCCAAAACTGAAGTAATAATTTAAACACTTACACTATTTATGCTGCCTTTGTGGTAGAATACTTAGAATAAAGTAATATGCTGTTAAATTTACTTGAGCCTGAGGGAGAATAATAATATATGTATAAATAATATAATAACCAAGATTTGGCAAGCTGCTCATAGATAACTATTTTGGGGCATTGGTAACTTCTTTACACTGTCTCAGACTTTTTCAAAATTGAAACAGGACACGCAGCATTGCTTTTACCACTGACTAGTTGATTTCTTCTGCTCTGTCCCCACTTTTGATGCTTAATTAATTTCTTTCTTTGCTCTAGGATATATGCAGTCTCCATTACCATCCATATTGGAGTAAGTTGTTTGCTGCTTGTTTCAAATGCTATGTAGGAGAGTGTTGTGTAATTTATTTGGTAATTGCAATCTTTAATCTTCTATTGTAATTATTGCCCTACTGATGAATATGAAAGAGTTCACAAAAGTAGCTGAATATCTCAGCTTGACCGTCTCAACTATTTCTCTTGGTGGCAGTTTGGTTTCAGGCTGCTAGCTCTTTCTGGCAGTTTAACTTCCACCCTTCTATGGTGCTGATAATTGCTATTCTTAATGATGGTGTATTTCCCTGACTCAGCATGTATATTGTAACTGCTTGTATTCTTTTTCATCCAGGGGTATTGATTTCAAATAAAAAATATACTTGTCTATTGATATTTACCCGGTACATTGATTGCCAGGTGCTATTATTCTTACAATATCAAAAGATAGAGTCAGACCATCTTCATCCAGAAAGGTGGAATTTGACCGAGATATTTGTAACTGGAAGCACTTCTTGGTAGTTACTTGGCCATGATGACTGTGATTTTCTTTTGGACAGCATCCAGACAGACTTCTTTCCAGTAATGTGATTTATCTTTTGTGTTATCATGTCACCCAATCTGCACCCGTGTGTTATGTATGCTCGATTTCCTTGATTTAATAATATAGAGAATAATATATGCCTTTACATTGTCTTCAATAAGTTGAACTGAAACTCAGTATGCAACATTCAGTATACATTTGGAGTTTCAAATCTTAAAGAAAAGGATGTGACGACTGAGAAAACTTGCCTCAGCAGTATACCTGCAAGTGAGTTCCATTAGTCAGGCCCACCTATTCGCGACTCTGCAAGGAGTTGGTCTTACTTCGAGTGTCCTGTCCTGTTCCTTGCTCTGGCTCCACTTTGTTGCTCAGCTGGTGAGTGATATATGCTGTTTTCTTTGGCCTTTCTGACATATAGAGGATGAGTTGATCCTTTTTAATTCTGGGTGTGCAGACTGCTGCCACTGATTGCCGTCTATGCAACCTGGAGCTTTAAGCTACTAAGGAATAGGATGGGGTTGGGCTGGTGTGATTTGGCTTTATAATATCGGGTCTTCTACATTCCGCTTGATTTTATAAAGTTCTTCATCCGATATGTGCTTAGCAGGAATTTTTTGGGATCTTGTCACTGAAATGCAAAGGGTATTGATGGCTTGAGTTCAACAGAGTTTATTCAAGTACTGGAGCTTAATTTCTTGTTCACCTCGATACCTGTAATTGCTATTTTGCAGACTGCCTTCACGTCTAAAAAGATTCTAGCGAAAGGAAGAACGTGAGCTTTGCGGCACAGGCAAGAGAGAACCCTCCATGGGTTGCACCCACCTGACACCAGTATGTTCAGTGTATCGAAGCAGTTACGGAGAACTGAATAGCCTTGGATGGCTGAAGAAGCAAGAAGAAGAGTTGAGATTGCTAGGTAAAAATATAAATATAACACCAACAAACTACATTACTTAATTTCTACTTAAATTTGGTGCCGAAATTTAATGCTTGGAGTGTACACTCTTATGCATTCAATATTTTGATTTTTGCAGATTGAGAGAACTGCATACACTGAAAGGGCACGTCGAATCACTGATTAGGCTTAAAGGACTGGATATTGACCCAATTCAGCAATCCTACTCCGTCTGATACAGATTATACGCGACATTCGTGGACGTGGGAACATATGCTGAGATTGCAGATATAAGCACCTTTAGTCCACAAGTAATTATGCAATTCATCCTGAACATATGCTTATCTGATGTACATATTTGCTCTCCAGGTTCTGTTTTTCAGTTTTACATTTTGTGTTTGAAGAAACAATATGATGGGTTTATACTATACAGCCTCTACTTGTTATACAAACCATAGTAAAGAGATGGGTTTATACTATGCGGCCAATACTCTGATACAAACCATAAAAGAGTAATACATTTCTCCACCTGTTTATTGATGTTTTTAACCCCCTTTTTTTAAATATATCTTCTAAGAACTATGGAGGTGGTGGATAAAATTTAGATTGAATTTTAGCCTCATATCTTCTCGGAATTGGAATTTGGATGACCTTTAAATAAACTACTTGAAAACTTTAAATAAAATTACTTGAAAACTATTTACAAAAATTTTAACTTCTGTGTTTCATTTCCTTTAATAGTTTGGAAAATGTAACTGCAATTTCTGAAAGTAATCAGACTTTCTTTATCTGATTCCTTAAAGATTAAGTTCAAACTTCATATCTTTTGTACTACCTCACAATAAATTTTAACGATTAATTAACTATCATCTGCAGTTCCAAACATCAAACATATATTTTTTTATCCCCTTGATGGCCCATTTCTAAAAATTGGTATATTCTAATCATAACCATCCAAAAGAAAAGAAATGAAGGTAAAGTTGAGAAAGCATCTGAATAGCAAAGAAACATTATTAACGTAATATAAATCTTTACTGTTTAGGTAAATCACCCTTTAGTCTTTATGGTCGGACATCAATTCTTAGATCAGTACTGTCAGTTGAAATATCTCTCTATTACTTTTGTTAGTGTTTAAAAATCTATTTTTAGGCTAAAAGTTAATTTTTTATTAATCTAAATATTTTTGATTGTTTTTAATATACGAAAGCAACTGAGAATTAATGCCTGACTCTGGAGACTCGAAAGTGAGTTTAGCCTCAAATATACATGATTTTAAAAAGTTATTGCATCTTGTGTTGATTTTGAGGAAATTAAAGAAGAGCAGCATTGGCGGATATTGGAAGCTGGTAATATAAGGAAAGCCAATGAACTTTGCAAATTATTAGTCGTCAAAATAATATTTAAATCAACTCAACTTCATAATTACAATTACAAGTGTTTTAGAGCTGTAGCTAGTGAAAAAGCTAAACCATACGAGGTGTTCTTGAATATGAATTACCACCAACACACTCATTTGAACTTACACAAAACGAATTATAAAATTTCATTATACATGAATAATCATGATTTATTTTGATCTAGAAATACAAACCTTAAAAGGCATTACGATATTGTATGATACAAACTTGGTTTCCTATATCATGTAATATCCCAGAAATTATAAATTAATTAATAAATAAAAAGAATCAAAATAAGTCAAATATAGATCCTTAAGTAGTTATCATTAAACATTTGTTCACGATTAACTTACTCATTTTCTTGAGATTAATATATATACAACCTGTGCCTTAAATTACTTTCTAGTGCTTTCGCTCGCGCAATGAAAAATTTTGAGACGTAGATGGGGACTAGCAAGCGGCGGCTGTCCTAATAAATTCTATTCTTCTAGAATATTAATTTTAAATTTCAAGCAAATTTTTTATTTGCCCCCTCAATAAAGCTTCTTTGATTTACACACATGATCAAGGGTGGAAACAACATATTGATTTGGGGACTTATTCAACGACAATATAAAAATTCAAAAGTAATAAATATATAAATTTGAAAGATTTATTATACTTAAATATATGTTTACAATTGTTATTTACGAGTTTTCACATCGATAACGTTGCATTATAATTTCATTATCAATATATTATTAAATAAGTCTTTTCTATGTAAACAACCAAACTCATTCATCCATTACTCTCTCATTCTTGTAACCGATTCTTCAAAATGTTCATGGTTGAAAATGCCTCTCTACACTAGCAGTGGCAACATGTAAAGTCAATGCTAATGTTATTAACAAGTAAACCAATGGATATACCTTATGTCTCTTAGTCTCGCCCATCCGCTTGCAAGATCACCAATATCTTTAATTGTAAAAACTCACCACTAGTGCGCATATCCAAAATTTATGTATCAAGTTGAATTCCAAGTGCCATGATATCAATTGCAGAGAACTCATTTAGATACAATTGAACTAGCTGTAATAGCTTCGCTTGTCGAAAGTAGAAAATAAATCATTTGAGATAAACATGCTAAGAAAAGAAGCAACTTAGTGTTTATCTCATTAAAACGAGAATTAAACTCTTGAAGCTGTACATCTAAGACCGTATAATACAATTCAACACAATAATGATGTAAATTTGTGATATCTTGAGCTTTACGTCGTGATCGCCCTCATCCACAAACATATCATCCATATTAGGCAATATCAATATCATGCTTCGCATAAAAAAAAAAAAAAAGCAAAGTAACTTAATCAATCAAAGAATTCCATCCACTTTGTCTCATTGTTTGAAATTGTAGTTCATATGACCTAACCAAGTTCATAGCATTCACAATATCTTGATCTTTCCTTTGTAATGCTTGTGATAACTCATCAGAGTCTCCTAAAATATTCCTCATCAAATGTAAACTAACACAAAATTAAATGACAATATCAGCTCCAGCAGATTCCTTGCTTTTTTCTTTGCCCAGATTTCTGTCCATCATCAATAATCATTTCCAATACACTAATTACTATTGAAAACATGTTAATAATACTCAATAATGTATTATAATGTGAACCCCAACGTGTATCACTACAACGTTTCAGAGTAGTCTCTTGGTTTAGGCCTTGCCCACTTGAGAGATCTTAAAGATTAAGTGCTTTAACAATTTCCTCAGCATGTTTCTCTTTAAGAGCATCACAATGTTTCGATGAGGCTCC
The DNA here is from genome assembly GCA_030449895.1 of Citrus mangshanensis. NCBI lineage: Eukaryota > Viridiplantae > Streptophyta > Magnoliopsida > Sapindales > Rutaceae > Citrus > Citrus mangshanensis. The sequence goes on along the minus strand of JASUUJ010000114.1, from coordinate 332,703 downwards.
AACAACATTCACCACATTGGCAATTATAGCGAAAAAATATTCAATTTGAATATGATTTTTTGCAACAACAATAAGAGCTAACTGAAGTTGATGAGGAAAACAATGAATGTATTAAGCACACTCATTCTCTCTCAAAATTATGGTTTTAAGGCCATTAAATTTCTCTTTGCATGCTACTTGCTCCATCATAACCTTGCCCTCGCAACCTTGGACATACTCAAATCATGTCTAGGAAAAGTCTATCAATAACTTCCTTAAGTGATTGAATAGTAGTACTAACAACTTGTTTAATGCTTATAAAACATTCAACCACTTGTCCACTAGTGTTTACATATCGTAAGACAATATCATTTGCTCTTTTGTTGATATGTCACAAGATTCATCAACCAAAATAGAAAAAATGCATCACCCATCTCTCGTTATAATGACATTAGTGGTCTTAATTGCACAAACACTAACAATGTCTTTTCAAGATCGTGAGATGTCACTTTAAAAATGATGGGGAATTTTTCAATGTAACAACTTTTATATCCTCATTATGATTAGCCAAAATTTGAGAAGTTCTAGAAAGTTACCTCGCTTACTTGACTCTTCGATTCATCATGCCGCGAAATGCAAGTTCTGTTGTAAAGAAACTCACACAATCAATCGATGCTTGTAAGCAGCTCAATATTTACTAGTTTGATTAAAATGTCCTGAATACATTATTTTAATATGTTGCTCTTACTTCATTAAATCTTGACAAGAACGCCAAGTATAATTGTGGACACTATTAGAGCAACCAACATGAACTCTCAATCTTTCCGCTTTTCCAATTTGTAAACCCATGTTTAGTAAAAGATTCACCAACTGCTTGTTCTCCAATTCTTGGCTTGAAAAGATAACAACAAAGACAAAATGCAACATCCTTTGCAATGTTATACTCTAACCAATCTCCATATTTATCAAACCAAGCTGGATTAAATCTTCGAGACTATTTTCCAAAATGCTAGAGGAAAATTGTGAGTTTTTAGTTGACAAGAGCCGTTTTGCAAATATTGTCTTTGAACTTGATCTTGGATATTGACATTGTAATAAGAAATTGGATGTTGTAACCCAGGATCCATAGGAAGATTCAATAAATTGACCTCCATATCATTTTCTCATAGTTACAACATCATCCTTCTTTTTGTTTTTACCATGATCATCATTTTTCCTGAACCACGCTTGTCTTTTTTTTTGAAGCATCATCATTTTTTTCTAAAAGCGGTGGCTCCTTTCTTTTGTAAAACCTTTCCATACCTATTTCAAAATATAAATAAAGATTATGAGTATATGTACTTTACTTAGGCTAATAGTACTTTTAGCATATTCCCATATTATATAATTATATTAATGCTATAAATTAATTAATAAACAAAGACACAACAATAAAGCTAAATAAGCAAATGCTTTATTGTGATTTTTATTTTCTTAATTTAATAATATATGTTCTTTTCATGAAATTCACGCTCAATCACATTATTTTTTTAAGTATTCTAATCGCCAAATGAGACACTAACTAAGGGACGAAAAATCAACAATAACATCAATTCAACAAATAGTAATATGTGATTTATAAACAATAAAATAAAAAGCAAATAAAGTTTTAACTTGTACCTTAGTTTTATTGAATGAAGAGATGAGGGGTTGTTTAAAATTTGGAGGAATGAATGAAAACCACTTGTCCAGTGTCACTACTTTTTTGCTTTTGGAGATGCCGAAACAAGATTTAGGGATTTGCGATGGGTGCTAAGCCCATCTCTTTTGATTTGTTTTAAAAATTTGGAGTGTGAGAATTTTAATGTAATTATGTATTAGGAGCTTGAATATACATTATTGGGGGTTTAAGAAAAATTTATTGGGAATTTTAGGCTAATCAAATTAACTATTAAAAGAAATTTTCTTTTTTTTTTTCAGTGGGGACTTAAGTCCCCACTGGTCCCAAGGTAAATCTGCCCCTACCCATGATGAGCTTTAAATAAAATACAATAATTATATTTTCATCACATAAATTACTTTAAATAAGTAGATTATATACAAGATTAAATGCAATTATATGCCTAATTAAAGAAAAAATTCTTTTGAGTAAATTAATAATCCCCAGCAATTCACTAAGTATGGCTTCCCAATTTAAAAGGAACAACTCTAAGCACTACAAATTTTTAGTAAAAATAATAAAATAATATATAGGAAAAAGAATCACAGTACCTCCTTACTCTTTAGTTTAAGGAAATGGCAAGGGCGATCTCTTTATTTTAATAAATGGTCATACAAATCCATTTTCAAGATTCACATGCTCCTTTATTTACATAAATTTTTATTTTTGTGATTTATTGAATTTATTGCTTTTGATTTCATTAAGGTATTAGATTGAATTATTGTGTGATTTGCTTAACTTAATTTAAAAAAAAAAACTCAATTCACCCCCCTCTTGGGTTGCATAAATTTTATTTCAGTTTTAAACTATAAAGAGTTTTATTCAGTTTACAGATGTAGCCTCCCTCTGAAACAAAACCCTCTGGCTGTTGCATATACACATCCTCAGTGAGATCCCCATTAAGAAATGCATTATTGACATCAATTTGTCTAACATTCTAACCTTGCAACTACCATACTGAATATAATTCTGACAGTAGAAGACTTCACTACAGGACGGTAAGTTTCTGAATAATCAACCTCGGTTGTCTGATGGAACCCTTTAGCAACTAAACGAGCTTTATATTTAGAGATTGGGCCATATGTATTATACTTTGTTCTGAACACCCATTTACAGCCCACTAGTTTATAATTTGGATCCATTGGAACCGGACTAAGTTTTGTTTCTAATAAGTGCATCATATTCTAGTTGCATTACTTTCCACTTAAGATCGACAGCTTCATCAATATTTCAAGGTTCTAAGTTTTTATGTCTTTGTCAAGAATGCCTTGGGTTTGAATATACCAGCTTTGGCTCTGGTAATCATAGGATGGGTGGAAATAATAGGTTTTGAAGGTGAGAGATGTGATATGGAAAGTGGTGTATCTGGAGGTGTTTAATGTGTTATAGGTGTATCTGGAGGATTTTGATGTGTTACAGGTGAAGATATAGTGTTTAAAGATGTTTCTGGAGATGTTGTGTGGATGATGGGTGAAGATATAGTATTAACATGTGAGGTAAGAGGAGTAGAATGTACAAGTGATATCATAGAAGGAATATATGTATTATTGTGATTAGAACTGGAAGTGTAAAAATCAGTATCTGCTGCAACAACTTTAAAAGGTTTTAGATTGCTATTTAGAACTGAAATATTATAAAATTGTAAAGAATTATATTGAAAATCAGAGAACTTGGATGGCTTGGACTTCAAGAAATCAGAATCAGTGGAATATGAAAAAGAAGTTTCATCAAAGAGAACATGGCTTGCTATATAAATTTTTCCAGATGGATGAAGACATTTGTAACTTTAGTGTAATGGATTGTATCATAAGAATACACATCTGGAAGTATGAAAGTGAAACTTGTGATGATTGTAATCTCTTAAGAATGGGAAACAAGCACAACCAAATGTTTTGAGAGAAGGATAATTTGGTTTCAAATGAAAGAGACATTCATAAGGAATTTTCATGGAAAAAACAGGAGTTGGTAATCTATTTATGATGTGAGTAGCTATATGAAATGAATCCCACCAGAATTTGATAGGTAATTTATCTTGTGCAAGCAAAGTCAGACCCAACTCAGTAATGTGCCTATGCTTTCTTTCTACAAGACCATTTTGATTATTTGTATAGGGACGGGAATATCTAAACTGAATCCCTTCTTCATGAAGAAAATGAACAAATGATCAGTACTCACCACCCCAATCTGACTAAAGACATTTTATAGACTTGTCTAATTGTTTCTCTATTTGAGCTTTAAAAACCTTGAATACTTGAAAGGTCACAGCTTTAGTTTTTAAAGGAAAGATCTAGGTAAACCTTATAAAATCATCAAAAAAACTAACATAATATCTATATCCTTATATAGAAAGTGTAGGAGCAAGTCCTCATAAATCATGTAGGAGTTATAATGCATTTTTTGTTTTGGTCTCATTCATGGAAAATTAAGTTTATGCATTTTCCCATCTTACAAGCATCACAAGATTCAATTGTTTTGTTGCTACATTGACATTTTTAAAAGATAAACAAGAGTTGATTACATGACTCAGCACCTTAGCATTAAGATGACCTAATCTCTGATGTAAGACCATAGTATTCAACATACAATTTGGATTTTGACGACATTATGCTTTTGTATGCAAATAAGAAGTTATTTTATTATGAAATTTTGAAACAACAGTAGAAAATATTGAAATAGGTTGAGTTGAAACAACTGACTGACGTGAGTAAAGAGACTTTGGTTTGGTTGAGAAGTAGATGACTTAGTTGATGAAACTAATAGCAATCTATATAAACCCTTTTCTGCTTTGCCCTGTAGGATGATTAAATTCTTCACCTTGTCCTTCACAATACGTATGATCAAAGAAACTCCACCACAACATCATTATCTTTGGTTAATTTATATATGTTTATCAGGTTTTTAGTTATTTTAAGTACAAGTAGAATATTGTTTAGCTTTAGTTCAAAATGATTAAAAGCATTTTGGATTCTTAGAACAGTAGAACCTATATGTGTTATGCACAAACTAACACCATTTCCAACAAGAAGTTTAGAATTACCTGCATAAGGTTCAACACCATGCATATTATTCATATCACATGAGGTGATGTGTGGCACCACCGTCAAGGTACCAGCTAGTATTGATTGAGCATCCATGTTAGCAGGATAAGCCTTTGGTCCTCTATTTCGAGGTGATCTATAAGCACCGAACCAATAAATTCTTTAAGTTTCCAAAGAGATGTTTATGATGCCAGCCTAAGACAAATTTGAGTAGGTTTGATGCATTCCAAAGTGGCTTAGGATTCATAGTGATTTGCCATTATTAAAATTATTGATTCTAGTTGCCTCCTCCTCATCCTCCTCTTTGATTACCTCGATTGATAACCTTGAATTGGGTATTAAAACTAGCACCTAATCAAGACTAAAATTGCTCTTGTAATAACCATTGTTTCAAAGCCTAAATTATAGCCATTTAACTAGTATTGTAGCCATAACCACCTAACCTTTTCCATTAAACATATTTCCTTTCTTAGGTCCTTTGTTTTGAGCAAAGTTAGCCTCAAAATTGCTTTTCACATCCATACCAAAGCAAGCATATGAGACTATTGTTCAATTCTAACTTCTTGAGCCAAAAGTATAGCATAAGCTTCATTCACATCCATTTTTCCAACTCCTACTTGACCAGAATATAAGTAGCCGAATTATAATTTGGTCCTAGGCCGATAATATATGTAGAATTAAATCATCACTACTCAAGGCACCGTGCCCATATTATCTATATTTTTCATCTTAATGAAGTAATCTATGATTTTCATATCATCTTTTCTAGTTGAATTCATCATGTACCCTCAGATGTAAAAAAGTCTTGATTTGGATTGACAACCAAATCAGTACCTCAACGCTTTCCATACTTCACGTGATGTCTCCAGATTGAACACTAAACTGATAATTCCTTCACTCATTGAAGAGAGCAACCATCCAAGCAGCACTTGATCTTGAGATCTCCATGTTGTGAAGTCTGGATTCTCTACATATCTGAGGTCATCTCCAACTCTTTGAGCAATGTGAGATAGAGGTGGATTGATTGAATCATCAATAAACTTTTCAAGTCTATTACCACAGATTGAAGCTAGCACTTGAGATCTCCATATGAGATAGCTAGATTGATCAAGTTTCACTGGTATGTTGAAGGTAAATGAAACAGTAGTTAAATTTGCAGCAGGATTTTGGATTTGATTTGACGAGGAAGCTAGATTAACAGATGCCATTATCTCTAGCTCTGATACGAAGTGAAAGATTGAGGATGTTTGGAAGCTAAGAAAATTTTTGAGAGAAAATGAGAAGATTATGAAAATTTATTTTCCACTGCATTAATCAAATCACTTAATGAATCTGTACAAAGTTCTTCTTTATATACACACGTAACTACATAACTAATTTGCTTAATTATAACAAACTAAAACTAATATTCACGTGTACAAGAAACTATATAACCACCAGGGGCCAGCTGGCAAGCCAAATCACCAACCTGTAACTGTGATCTGTAGCTATTATAATCCTCTGCTTTACTGACCAACAAAGAATTTTCTCTCTCTACAAACAAAGAATTTTCTGAAATTAAAAGGTGAAAAGCAAAACACATTACTCTATTTTTGAGTCTCTCTCTCTCTTTTCATCATTTTTTTTCTGTGATTTTGTTTTAACATGATTTGCTTAATTACTTGGTTTTTAAGAGTTTGAAGGAAGCAAGTGATTTTTTTGAGAAGAAATGATAGCATGCATGAAGTTGTGGATTTGGTATTGAAACAGAGATTGTCCTCTCTGTTCTTGATTGTTTTTGTTACTATTTTTTGCGTTTTCATGTTGAGTTTACAATTAAGAAAAAAAAAGACACCAACACCCCTATGGCTTGACAAGATACAGTCACGGTGATCTTTTTATTTTGAAAAATCATCACATAGACTCATAGATCTCTTTTACGACAATTATGTTATTTGATTATAATAACCGGACTAAATTTTATCCGAAAAAAATTATCTATGTGACAGTTTCTAAACATAAGGGCATGTCTATGACTATTTCGTCAAATCATGAGAGCGTTGTCATTTTCTTCAGTGTTGCTAAGTGTTTTTGCTTTCTAGGTATTTTGTTTTGTAAGGAAGTTCAAGTTTTGGTCTGCAGGAAAACGCAGCGATGCAAGAGTTTTTTGAGACTTTGAAGTGCAATTGCAATCGAGAGGGTCTTTCAACGGAGGTAGCCGAGCAGAGACTTCCCATATTTGGCTACAACAAGCTTGACGAGAAAAGGGCATTTTTACTTTTGTCATTTTTTTTTTCCTTGTTAGCTTTCTTATTGGAAAGTTCTATTAATTAAAAAAAATATATACCTTTTTAGGATTGTAAGACATTTTACTTTTGTTAATTGTATTTTTATTTTATTTTATTTTACTTATTTATTATTATTATTATGGAGAAAACTGTGGTGCGCAGTACCACGCCACCATCACCCATGATCCACAATCGATTCATTTAAGTATTTGAATGCAGACAAGATTAAGACACCGATCCTATTATTATTATTATTATTATTATTATTATTATTATTTGGCAGGAAAGTAAAATTTTGAAGTTTTTGGGATTTATGTGGAACCCTCTCTCATGGGTCATGGAAGCTGCAGCTACCATGGCAATCGTACTTGCAAATGGGGGAGTGAGTATTAAGTACTGGTTTTCAAATTATATTTTTAAAATTTGTTTTAGAAAAAACAATGGTGTTTTCTATTTGATGTTTTCGGAAATGAAAATATATTTAATAGCTCATTTTGTAAACAATATCTAAAAATGAAATTTAGCTAAAAACGCATTTGATAATTTATGCAAGGATATGAAAAGCTTTGAAAACGTGTTAGGGATAAAGTTGTTTTTCAATAATAGCATCATACAAATATAAATTTGGCATCAATTTTGTTGATTTTTTTTTTGGGTTGCGTATTTACTAATTTCATAATTTGTTCCTATAACATATTAATGCGCTATTGCCCAAAATAATTACATGCAATAATTAAATTTAGAGATATTATTCATTCTAAAGCTTGTAATTTTTATTATTATTGTAAACCAGTGGTAGCTGGGTGACAAGTGAATTATCATTTTTTAAAATTTTAAAATTATTATTTTTAGAAGAAAGAGAAGAAGAAGAAGATAATTAGGTCATTTGTAATAATCAAGTAGCCATTGTAGCATGAACACACAAATTTCTCATTTTTCATTATGTACGCAGGCTAAGAATTTAAGTTTTATTGGACAAGAGTACTTAGTAATACAAGAATCAGTTCCAGAATTAACACTGGCTTTTCAACGCCCAAGCCTCCATCATTTAAACAAAGTCTAAGCCCATCCAAATTTGGGCGGGTCAGGCCGGGCTTGGGCATGGACTTTTTAAAATTAATTATAAAAATTTTTTAATTAAAATTTTTTTTTAAAAAATAAAGATAATCATCTAATATATAATAGAATAATAATTCAATACATAAAATATTAGTAATACAACCTAATAAAATAATAAATACTAATATAAAAAAAATAAATTAATTTAATATTTTAATTTTTTTCTTTTTTATTTAAATTAAATATATTTTTTATTCATAAATTAAAAAAGTTCAGGCCAAGTTCGGACTTTTTTACTAAGCCATTGTCCATATCCAACACGTGTGGGTTTTGTAATTTTAGGCTCATATCTATGTCCATCCGTTACGGATCGGGCTTGGACCGGCCCGAGCTTTTTGGCCACTCCTACATTTAACTATGTTTGTCTTGGAACTATTTTAAGGTAGAGCACAAATTACAGACATACATATAAAGTGATAAATAATAAAAAAATTCGTTATAACTTTAATTTTATGATTACAAAGAGTGTTGTACTTCATAACGGTTCCTACGTATACAAATCCTTAACATTTTGGTTCAACAGGATCAGAGAAAAGAAAGTACAAACTTGAGTAGACCAGATAGATAAAAAGACCTCTGAAATTCTGGCGAAATTTTGACCAGATAACACTGGGGCGAAGTGGGTCACGAGGCTCAATTGGGTTTTGACGAAATTTTTCAATATAAAATATTGAAACAGCCTTGTGGTCTTAAGAATTTTCGAAAATGCTTCCCAGAATATCTTTTTATCTTTGAAATTACCTCATGTCAAATCCACCTTCTTACAGGATATAGGATCTCCTTGCTTGCGGCCACTAACAATTTTCAAAGCATATTCATTTTGGGGTGTCAAAACGATTTTCATCCAAATTCGATGGATTTAAATTAGACCATTTATTGGAGTTAGATTCGTTTAATAAGTAGATATTGATTTAACATAATTAGCAGCCAAGTTGAATTCCTTTAAATTCATTTACCTACAATTAATCCTCAAACAAAAATTAGTAAACAAAAAATTAAGCAAAATAGATTATCAAAAATTTCATTTGATTCAATCTCATACCTTTCTTTTTGTCTTATTCTTAGTTAGTTACCAAACAAACCTTACAACTTAATAATTTTATTTTTAAAAAATTTAATAAATGAATAATGGAGTCAATTACATAAAATTTAGATTAGATGGGAATAGCTTATTTACCTATATTCCGAGTAAGGAATTTGAAGAAGTATAAATAGCAAAATGGAAATATATTTCAACAAAGGAATTTAGGCTTCATTAAATTTAATCCTTACTGTTGGGAACTTCATTGTTGCAGGGTAAACAACCCTGCTTCTTATCAATTCAACGGTTTGTTTCATTCAGGAGAACAATGCAGGTGCTGCCAGCGCAGCTCTCATGGCTCATTTTGCTCCTAAAGCTAAGGTACTGACTACACTTGAATAGTTGTCAGGTTAAGATTAGTGCATATGCATATCTAATAAGTTTATTATGAACTTCATATCAACTTAACTCAATGAGAATTGGAATCAGAAACTGTTATGTCATATTAATTTGTAAAATAATACTTTGTAAGAAGAGTTTGTGGCTCTAGGCTCTAGTATTTCTGTAATTGGAGATATTATTTCAGGTCCTTCGAGATGGAAAGTGGAAGGAGGAAGATGCAGCCATTCTTGTTCCTGGTGATGTCATCAGTGTTAAGCTTGGTGACATTGTTCCTGCTGATGCTCGTCTCCTCGAAGGTGATCCATTGACAATTGGTCAGGTGAGCTTTTGCAAACTTTGTATGTTTGAACTGATTTGGTAAAGTTGGGCTGTTTAATTTGAGTGCTTTCAATTTGTACCTTGCAGTCTGCTCTCACAGGTGAGTCTCTTACCATAAGTAAGGGTCCTGGTCACTGTGTATATTCAGGCTCTACATGCAAACGAGGGGAGATCCAAGCTGTGGTCATTGCCACTGGTGTTCATACCTTCCTTGGCAGGGCTGTACACCTTGTGGATACCACAAATCATGTGGGTCACTTTCAAAAGGCAAGAAAATGCGAATTCACATTCCTTAAGACTTGTTTTTATGTTCAATCTCACATTATCATTCACCGAAACTCTTGCTCTCGGGCTTGTTTACAGATCTTGACTGCAGTTGGAAAATACTGCATATGTTCAATTGCACTGGGGTTAATATTAGAGATCATTGTCATGTACGCGGTTCAACACAGGGAATACCGCACAGGACTTGATAATTTACTTGTGCTTCTTATTGGAGGAATTCCTATCGCCATGCCTACTGTTTTATCAGTGACAATGGCGATTGGTTCCCAACAATTGTCTTTGCAGGTTGGTCTTAGTTGTTATTTATAATGACATTAGTTTAAGTGGTCATTAGTTGATGATTGCAAGCATATATGGGCTAATCACTGCAGGGAGTTATCACAAAGAGAATGACTGCAATAGTCAATATGGCAGGCATGGATGTGCTTTGCCGTGACAAAACTGGAACTCTAACTTTGAACAAATTAACAGTTGACAAGAATCTAATTGAGGTTGGTATAAATTTTGCTCCCTTCTAGAATTGCAATGTGTATTTCAACATTTGGCCTGGATTATTGTTCAGATCTTTGCTAAAGGAGTGGATGTAGACACTGTTGTTCTGATGGCAGCTCGAGCCTCCCAACTGGAAAACCTAGATGTAATAGATGCTGCTGTAGTAGGAATGTTGGCTGATCCAAAGAAGGTATATTTATGAATTCTAGAATTTCATGTATGTATTTTAATCTAGTTAAGCTTAACTGCTGTTGAAATTTTTGTATTCTCAAAGGCAACTTGTAGAAGATTTTCTTATTTTTTCATCTTAGCAGTTTGTTGACATTGATTTCTTTTATTTTGACCATAAACAAGGCAAGGGCTGATATCCAAGAAGTTCACTTCCTTCCATTTGACCCCACAGGTAAGCGAACAGCTCTGACATATATCGACAGTGAAGGTAAAATGCATAGGGTTACCAAAGGTGCTCCAGAGCAGGTATGATAGTCAACAACTAATAGTACCTTCCAGGATTCTGAAATGCCATTTGATGTAATTTATGCTTTCTTTTATTTTGACTTTCAGATTTTAAACCTTGTACACAACACATCAGAGATACGATGCAGAGTCAATGCCGTGATTAATAAATTTGCAGAAAGAGGATTACAATCTCTTGCTGTGGCATATCAAGTATATGAATTACCTATGTCATTGTTCTAGGTCCTATCTTTACATCACTATAGCGGTGCATTACTTCAATTGTAATTTGTATTGACAAAGTCTATATTTATTAATTTGGTTTCAGGGAGTTCCTGAAGGATCAATAGAGAGCTCAGGAAGCCCATGGCAATACATTGGACTCATTCCTTTGTTTGATCCTCCTATACATGATAGTGGGGCACTGAGTCTTGGGTTGAGCGTGAAAATGATCACAGGTGCTTCTCCCATTTATTGTATTATGTCTTCCTAGTTGAGCGTGAAAACGATCACAGGTGCTTCTCCCATTTATTGTATTACGTCTTCCTAATTTGTAATCTTAATATTTAGTCTTTGTTTAGGCACCATTTATATCTAGAGAAATTTTGTTGCTTCTGGTTTTGTCTAATCCGTCTATCTGAAAAAATGCTTATATGTCAGTTTTCTTTTGCATTGCGGGTGGAATTTAAATACTTTTATGGTTTTACCTTTTTAGAATGTTTTAATTGGCGTTCTCTTTACATTAAGATAGATATTCCATCTGTTTGACTTTTCATCTTTCTCAGGTGATCAACTTGCAATAGCAAAAGAAACAGGACGTCGTCTTGGAATGGGAACAAACTGGTATCCTTCATCAGCCTTATTAGGGCAGGACAGGGATGAGTCGATAGTTGCTTTACCAGTTGACGAGTTGATTGAGAAAGCTGATGGGTTTGCCGGTGTTTTCCCTGGTATGAAGCTCGATCTCCTAATTTGCATTAAGTAGTCGTCCACATACTGAAGTCAGTGTCGTATAGCTTTTATTGAACTTGATGTATAGCATGACTGCATCCTACAATCTTTACACTATACTTTGATCATAGCATATTTCCTTTTTTTTCCCCTTGTTTACATGGCTGTCCTTATCTTGTTAAAAGAGCACAAATATGAGAGTGTGAAGCATTTGCAAGCTAGGAACCATATATGTGGAATGATCGGTAACGGTGTCAATGATGCTCCCGCTCTAAAGCAAGCAGACATTGGCATAGCTGTTGCTGATGCAACTGATGCAGCTCGTAGTGCTGCCGACATTGTCCTGACAGAACCTGGCCTTAATGTTATCATTACTGCCATTCTAAATAGTCGAGCAATATTCCAGAGGATGAGAAATTATACGGTGAAGGTTTGTTTTGATTCTAAGGAAAAGGTGTTTTGTAGTCAATAGTGTAGTGAAGGATGGGATTTGTGCGAGGGAATACACAACCCATGTAATTCTACCTATTCCACATTCCTTAACCTACAAACAAACTAATAATTTTAAAGCTTCCATTTTACACTGCTTGAGTGCCTGGTGGTGAAGAAAGCACTGAGATTGAAATAACATGTCATTGCTCAGTTAAATACTTTTAGAGCCTGAGGTAAAATAGTAATAAATAATATAATAAACCAAGATGTTGGTGGCGGTGCCGTTCATGAAAACTTGATTTTGTGGGCATTGGTAACTTCTCACAGTGTCTCAGACTCTTGCAAAATTGAAACAAGAACAGGTGCATTGTTTACTTGAATTAGTTGATTCCTTCTTGCTCTATCCCCACTTTTTTATGCTTAATTAATTTCTTTCTTGTCGCAGATATATGCAGTCTCCGGTACCATCCATATTGGAGTAAGTTGTTTGCTGCTTGTTTCAAATACTGTGTAGGAGAGTATTGTGTAATTTATTTGGTAATTGCAACTTTAATCTTCTATAGTAATTATTGCCCTGCTGATGAATATGAAAGAGTCTTCACAAAAGTAGCTTGAATATCTCAGCTCGACGTCCTGGCTGTTTCTCTTGGTGACAGTTTGCTTTCAGGCTGTTAGCTCTCATCTGGCAGTTTAACTTTCCATCCTTCATGGTCCTGATAATTGCTATTCTTAATGATGGTTTGTATTTCCTTGACTCAGCATGTATATCGTAACTGTTTGTATTCCTTTTCATCCAGGTGTATTGATTTCAAATAAGAAATATACTTGTCTATTGATATTTACCGGGTACATTGATTGCCAGGTGCTATTATTATTACAATATCAAAAGATAAGAGTCAGACCATCTCCTCATCCAGAAAGGTGGAATTTGACTGAGATCTTTGTAACTGGAAGCATTCTTGGTGGTTACTTGGCAATGATGACTATGATTTTCTTTTGGACAGCATACGGGACAGACTTCTTTACAGTAATGTGATTTATCTTTTGTTTTACCATGCCACCCAATTCGGGTGTTATGTAAGCTCGTTTTCCTTGATTTAATAGTATAGAGAATAATGTATGCCTTTACATTGTCTTCAACATTCAGCTTACATTTGGCGTTTCAAGTCTTAACAAAAAGAATGTGGACAACTGGAGAAAACTTGCCTCGGCAGTATACCTGCAAGTGAGTTCCATTAGTCAGGCCCACCTATTCGTGACACGTGCAAGGAGTTGGTCTTACGTCAAGTGTCCTGTCCTGTTTCTTGCTCTGGCTTTCTGTGTTGCTCAGCTGGTGAGTGATAAATGTTGTTTCCTTTTGGCCTTTCTGACATATAGAGGATGAGTTGATCCTTTTTGATTCTGTGAGCAGACTGCTACACTGATTGCCGTCTATGCAACCTGGAGCTTTGCTACAATTGAAGGAATAGGATGGGGTTGGGCTGGTGTGATTTGGCTTTATAATATTATCTTCTACATTCTGCTTGATTTTATAAAGTTCTTCATCCGATATGTGCTCAGCAGGAATTTTTGGGATCTTGTCATTGAACAAAGGGTATTGATGGCTTGAGTTCAACAAATTTTATTCAAGTGCTGGACCTTAATTTCTTGCTCACTCTCCATAGTGTAATTCCTATTTTGCAGACTGCCTTCACAACTAAAAGAGATTTCAGAAAGGAAGAACGTGAGCGCCGATGGGCACAGGAGCAGAGAGCCCCCGATGGGTTGCCACCGTGTGACACCAGCATGTTCAGTGTACAAAGTAATTACGGAGAACTCAGCCGGATGGCTGAAGAAGCAAGAAGAAGAGCTGAGATTGCTAGGTAAACATATAAATATAATGCCAGCAAACTACATTACTTTATTTCTACTCTTAAGAGCCGAAATTTATTGCTTGGAATGTACACTCTTATGCATTCACTATTTTGATTTTTTGCAGATTGAGAGAACTGCATACACTGAACGGGCAAGTTGAATCACTGATTAGGCTTAAAGGGCTGGATATCGACCCAATTCTGCAATCCTACTCCGTCTGATACAGATCACACGTGACACATTCGTGGATAAGGAACATATGCTGAGATTGCAGATATAAGTACCTTAGCCCACAAGTAATTATGCAATTCATCCTGAAAGAGTTATAGTTGCATTTCTGATGTATATATTTGCCAATCTGGGTTGTGTTTTTCAGTTCTACATTTTGTGTTTGAAGAAATAGTATGATGGGTTTAAGCACTATATGCCCACTACTTGTGATACAAACCATAATTTTGAATATATATGTATGTATGTATGTATGTATGTATGTATGTATCCTCTAAAAAGTGGGGAGGTGGTGGGTAAAATTCAGATTAAATTTTTAGCCTCATACCATCTGAGAATTGAGATTTGAATGACCTTTAGATAAAGTTACTTGAAAACTACTAGCGAAGACTTTTTAACTTTTGTGTTTCAATTTTTTTTTTGATAATTAAAAAAATGTAACCTGCAATTTTTGGATGTAATCAAAAAGTTATAATAGAATTTGCTCGCGTTTGTCTGATTCCTTAAAAGATAAAGTTCAAACTTCATACCTTTTAAAATGTACCAATTAAATGACTTAATTATCATCCACAGTTCCAAACGTCAACTTTATAAATTTTTTATCCTCTTGATGGTGAGAGTTACAAAATTCTAATGATAACCATTCAAAAGAAAAGAAATGACGGTAAAGTTGAGAAGCATCTGAACAGCCAGGAAACATCATTAACGTAATATAAATCTTTACTGTTTAGGTAAATTACCCTTTAGTCTTTGGGGTCGGACATTAATTCTTCGATCAGTAGTTGCATTTTTAAATATAATTCGAAATATCTCTGTCGTTACTTTTGTTAGTATTTAAAAATTTATTTTTTAGATTAAAAAGTTAATTTTTTTTATTAATCTAAATATTTTTAGATTATTTTTAAATGTACGAAGCCAACTGAGAATTAATGCCAGCCTCACTCTGAAGATCGAAAGTGAGTTTACCTCAAATATATGATGTGTTGCTTTTTTTGAGGAAATTAAAGAAGAGCAGCATTGGCGATTTTGGTAGCGCGTGGTGTTGTGGCTTAAAAGTCATAATTATAATGAAATGGAAGCTTTAGTTAGGCACGAAATCAGAGCCGGTAATATTTAGTAAATATAAATATTTTAAGTAACAATTTTGATAAAAATAATAAAAATAATATGAATTTTGAATTAAAACTCCCGTAGGGTGAAATCAACTCAACTACAGAATTACAATTACCAGTGTTTTCAGAGCTGTAGCTAATGAAAAAGTTAAACCATAGTAAGTCTTGGATATGAATTACCACCCAACATACTCATTTTGAACTTACACAGAATGAATTATAAAAATTTCATGATACATGAATAATCACGATTTATTTTTATTTAGAAATAGAAACTTAAAAAGACATTACAGATATTATATGACACAGTCAGTTTCCTATATTAATTAATAAATAAAAAAGAACCAAAATAAGTCAAATATAGATCCTTAAGTGGTTATCATTAAACATCTGTTCACATACTAATTACTCATTTTCTTGAGATTAATATATATACAACCCATGCCTTCAATTACTTTCTAATGTTTTCTGCTCGCGTAATGAAAAATTTGAGACATAGATAGGGACCAGCGAGGGCGGTACCTGTCCTAATAAGTCTTATTTTTCTAGAATATTAATTTTAAATCTCAAGCAAATTTTTTATTTGCCCCCTTAATAAAGCTTTTGATTTGCGCCCGTGATGAGCTTTAAATAAAATACAATAATTATATTTTCATCACATAAAATTACTTTAAATAACTAGATTATATACAAGATTAAATGCAATTATATGCCTAAATAAAGAAAAAATTCTTTTGAGTAAACTAATCTTCCCCAGCAATTCACTAAGTATGGCTTCCCAGTTTGAAAGGAACTACTCTAAGCACTATAAATTTTTAGTAAAAATAATAATAAAATAATAGATAGGAAAAAAAATAGCAATACCGTCTTAATCCTTAGTTTAAGGAAATGGCGAGAGAGATCTCTTTGTTTTAATAAATGGTCATACAAAATCCATTTTCAAAATACACATGCTCCTTTTTCGACACAAACTTTTTTTTATGTCAAAAGATAATCACGGACTTACGTAAATTCTTAAGATTTGTTCATATAGTTTGTATTTACTAAATCATAGAAGTATGAGAGGTTTATTCCCTAATATTTAGTTGCACATGCTATCCACGAATCATGATAGATTAGTGCATGGATAAATATAGATCATCTAAAGTGATTTGGCAGTTTTTTGGTTAATTTTGTTAAACTAATGGTGAAGGAGTGTAGAATATGACAACTATTCAAAATTATTAAAAAAGAAAGAAAGAAAGAATTTTCAGCCAATTTCAATCATCACACTGGGTCTAGAAGAAGTGTAGAATATGACAACTACTGAAAATTCATAAGCTTAGTCCCAGGAAAGCTAGAATACTCACTCATTCAACAATTCTTTGCATGCAACGTTTTTAGCTGTTTTCTTATCACCATCTGCATGTGTGTTTGAACAACGTACCATTTGCGTGGACTTCTACGGTAACAGCAGCCTTACCATTGTTATGCGGAGCCACAGTTTTTACAAGAGTCGAAGAAGTTAACCTAAAAATTGAAATAATTTACGGAGATCTAAAAGTTAAACTTGATATATTTATTCAAAATGTTGAACTTTAATAAAAAGAGTAGGAATATAGAACCAAAAAGTTGTAGAAAAATAAATCGGAATAATTTACCAAAAACTAGATAGAAATTTAACATATTGTAGATATATGAAATTAAACTTGAAATATCCACCTAAAAATCTAAAAGTTAATGAAAAGAGTAAAAATATAGAACAAAAAACTAGTGGGAAAATGAGTCGAAACAACTTACCAAAATTTAGATAAATCATCACAAAAAATAGAGATTTAAAAAGTAAATTTGAAACATACATTATATAATGTATTGAAATATGACAAAATAAGTAGGAATATGATAATTTTGTGACATATTTATAGTTTTTTTTAATTTTTTGTAAATTTAAAATTATTGCAATCTTTTTCCTCATTTAATTACAATTTTTTCCCTATTTTTTTCATAATTTTTTCACATTCAAAACAAAAAAAATGTACTTTTTATTATATTAACCGGTTAAAAACCGGTTGTACCGGTTGCATGCATGCGCTGTATCTGCATGGTAGGATGGCTCACTCAACAACTGCATGCTTGACTTTTGAACAAATTCCTCGTTGCATTGACTTCAGAGCAAAAGCCATGCAGTAGTGTGGAAAATAAAATGGGGTTGTTTCGACACAACTTCTCGATTAAGTTACAAGCAAGAAAATTAAAGGAAAAGACAGAACGTGAGAACTGAACTGGACAAGTAAAAATAAAGAATTAGAAAAAAAAATGAAGGAGAGAGAACACACTGACATATAAAGAGAAACCTTGCACTTATAGAAGCTACCACTCATAGATTCTCGAGAGACTAAAACTATTCCCTCCTTCTCTCTCTACAGAAAGAGTTTTCTCAAATTAAAAGGTGAAAAGCAAAACATATTACTCTGTTTTTTACTCTCTCTCTCTCTCTCTCTCTCTCTCTTTCAATCGTTTATTTTTCCTGTGATTTTGTTTTAACATGATTTGTTTAATTACTTGGTTTTTATGGGGTTTGAAGGAAGATAACGAAAGTGAAGAAAGTGAGTTTATTGAGAAGAAATGGATGGCATAATGAATGAAGATGTGGATTTGGTATTGAAACAGAGTTCGTCATTTTCTTCAGTGTTATTAAGTGTTTGTGCTTTCTAGGTAATTTGTTTTGTGAGGAAGTTCAGGTTTTGGTCTGCAGGAAAACGTAGCGATGCAGGAGGTTTTTGAGACTTTGAAGTGCAATCAAGAGGGCCTTTCGACGGAGGCTGCTCAGCGGAGACTTTCCATATTTGGCTCCAACAAGCTTGAGGAGAAAAGGGTAGTTTTACTTTTAGCATTTTTTTTCATCCTTGTTAGCTTCTTATGGGAAAGTTCTATTAATCAAAAAGATACCTTTTAATGATTGTAAGACATTTTGCTTTTGTTTATTGTATTTTTATTTTATTTTACTTTTTTATTTATTCATTTTTTGGCAGGAAAGTAAAATTTTGAAGTTTTTGGGATTTATGTGGAACCCTCTCTCATGGGTCATGGAAGCTGCGGCTATCATGGCAATTGTACTTGCAAATGGAGGAGTGAGTATTGAGTACTGTTTTTCAAATTATATTTTTAAATTTTGTTTTAGAAAAAAAATGGTGTTTTCCATTTGATTTTTTGGAAATGAAAATATGTTTATTAGCTCATTTTGTAAGCAATATCTTACTGTTGGGAATTTCATTGTTGCAGGGTAAACCTCCTGAATGGCAAGATTTTATTGGTATAACAACCCTGCTTCTTATCAATTCAACGGTTTGTTTCATTCAGGAGAACAATGCAGGTGCTGCCAGCTCAGCTCTCATGGCTCGTCTTGCTCCTCAAGCTAAGGTACTGACTGCCCTTGAATAGTTGTCAGATTAAGATTATTGGTGAGTTAGTGCATATGCATATCTAACAAGTTTATTATTAAGTTCATATCAACTTAATTCAATGAGAATTGAAATCAAAAACTGTTATGTCATATTAATTTGTAAAATAATACTTTTTAAGAAGAGTTTGTGGCTCTAGGCTCTAGCATTCCTGTCATTGGAGAAATTATTTCAGGTCCTTCGAGATGGAAGGTGGAAGGAGGAAGATGCAGCCATTCTTGTTCCTGGTGATGTCATTAGTGTTAAGCTTGGTGACATTATTCCTGCTGATGCTCGTCTCCTCGAAGGTGATCCATTGGAAATTGATCAGGTGAGCTTTTGCAATCTTTGTATGTTTGCATTGATTTGGTAAAGTTGGTCTATTTAATTTAAGTTCTTTCAATTTGTACGTTGCAGTCTGCTCTCACAGGCGAGTCTATTCCCGTAAGTAAGGGCCCTGGTGACTGTGTACATTCAGGCTCTACGTGCAAACAAGGGGAGATTCAAGCTGTGGTCATTGCCACTGGTGTTCATACCTTCCTTGGCAGGGCTGCACACCTTGTGGATACCAAAAATCATGTGGGTCACTTTCAAAAGGCAAGAAAATGCGAATTCACATTCCTTAAGACTTGTTTTTATGTTCAATCTCACATTATCATTCACCGAAACTCTTGCTCTCGGGCTTGTTTACAGATCTTGACTGCAGTTGGAAAATACTGCATATGTTCAATTGCACTGGGGTTAATATTAGAGATCATTGTCATGTACGCGGTTCAACACAGGGAATACCGCACAGGACTTGATAATTTACTTGTGCTTCTTATTGGAGGAATTCCTATCGCCATGCCTACTGTTTTATCAGTGACAATGGCGATTGGTTCCAAACGATTGTCTCGGCAGGTTGGTCTTAGTTGTTATTTATAATGATGTTACTTTTAGTGGTCATTAGTTGATGGTTGCAACCATATATGGGCTAATTACTGCAGGGTGTTATCACAAAGAGAATCAGTGCAATAGTCGATATGGCAGGCATGGATGTGCTTTGCTGTGACAAAACCGGAACTCTAACTTTGAACAAATTAACAGTTGACGAGAATCTAATTGAGGTTGGTGTAAATTTTGCTCACTTTTAGAATTGCAATTTGTATTTCAACATTTGGCCTGGATCATTGTTCAGATCTTTGCTAAAGGGGTGGATGCAGACACTGTTGTTCTGATGGCAGCTCGAGCCTCCCAAGTGGAAAACCTAGATGTAATAGATGCTGCTATAGTAGGAATGTTGGCTGATCCAAAGAAGGTATATTTATGAATTCTAGAATTTCATGTATGTATTTTACTCTAGCTAAGCTTAACTGTTGTTGAAATTTTGTATTCTCAAAGGCAACTTGTAGAAGATTTTCTTATTTTTTCGTCTTATCATTTCGTTGACACTGATTTCTTTGCTTTTGACCTTAAACAAGGCGAGGGCTGATATCCAAGAAGTTCACTTCCTTCCATTTGACCCCACAGGTAAGCGAACAGCTCTGACATATATCGACAGTGAAGGTAAAATGCATAGGGTCACCAAAGGTGCTCCAGAGCAGGTATGATTGTCAACAACTAATAGTATGTTCTAGGATTCTGAAATTCCATTTGATATAATTTATGCTTTTATTTTGACTTTCAGATTTTAAATCTTGTACACAACAAATCAGAGATAGGACGCAGAATCAATGCTGTGATTGATAAGTTTGCAGAACGAGGATTACGGTCTCTTGCAGTGGCATATCAGGTATATGAGTTACCTATGTCATTGTTCTAGCTCGTATCTTCACATCACTATAGCGGTGCATTACTTCAATTGCAATTTGTATTAACAAAGTCTATATTTATTAATTTGGTTTCAGGAAGTTCCTGATGGATCAAAAGAGAGCTCAGGAAGCCCATGGCAATTTATTGGACTCATTCCTTTGTTTGATCCTCCTAGGCATGATAGTGCAGAAACAATAAGAAGGGCACTGAATCTTGGGTTGAGCGTGAAAATGATCACAGGTGCTTCTCCCATTTATTGTATTATGTGTTCCTAGTTGAGCGTGAAAATGACTACAGGTGCTTCTCCCATTTACTGTATTATGTCTTCCTAATTTGTAATCTTAATATTTAGTCTTTGTTTAGGCACCATTTATATCTAGAGAAATTTTGTTGTTTCTGGTTTTGTTTAATCCTTCTATCTGAAAAAATGCTTATATGTCAGTTTTCTTTTGCATTGCTGGTGGAATTTAAATACTCTTATGGTTTTACCTTTTTAGAATGTTTTAATTGGCGTTTTCATCACATTAAGGTGGATATTCAATCTGTTTGACTTTTCCTCTTTGTCAGGTGATCAACTTGCAATAGCAAAAGAAACAGGACGTCGTCTTGGAATGGGAACCAACATGTATCCTTCATCAGCCTTATTAGGGCAGGACAGGGATGAGTCGATAGTTGCTTTACCAGTTGACGAGTTGATTGAGAAAGCTGATGGGTTTGCTGGTGTTTTCCCTGGTAAAAAGCTTGATCTCCTAATTTGCATTAAGTAGTCGTCCACATACTACTGAACTTGATGTATGCATAACGACATCCTACAACCTTTTCGTTATATTTTAATCGTAGCATATTTCTTTTTTTAACCCTTGCTTACACGGCTGTCCTTATTTCCTTTATAGAGCACAAATATGAGATTGTGAAGTGTTGGCAAGCTAGGAAACATATATGTGGAATGATTGGTAACGGTATCAATGATGCTCCCGCTCTAAAGAAAGCAGACATTGGCATAGCTGTTGCTGATGCAATTGATGCAGCTCGTAGTGCTGCCGACATTGTCCTGACAGAACCTGGCCTTAATGTTATCATCACTGCTGTTCTAAATAGTCGAGCAATATTCCAGAGGATGAAAAATTACACGGTGAGGGTTGGTTCTGATTCTAAGCAAAAGGTGTTCTATAGTTGATAGTGTACTGAAGGATGGGCTTTGTGTGAGGCAACTGAATTCCTGAACCTATCTAATTCTATCTATTCCACATTCCTTAACCTACAAACAAACTAATAATTTTAAAGCTTACATTTTACACTGCTTTAGAGCCTGGTGGTGAAGAAAGCACTGAGATTGAAATAACATGTCATTGCTCAGTTAATTACTTTTAGAGCCTGAGGTAAAATAGTAATAAATAATATAATAAACCAGGATGTTGGCGGTGGCGCCGTTCATGAAAACTTGATTTTTGTGGGCATTGGTAACTTCTTCACATTGTTTCAGACTTTCAAAATTGAAACAAGAACATGAGCATTGTTTACTTGAATTACTGGATTCCTTCTTGCTCTATCCCCACTTTTTGATGCTTAATTAATTTCTTTCTTGTCACAGATATATGCAGTCTCCGGTACCATCCATATTGGAGTAAGTTGTTTGCTGCTTGTTTCAAATACCATGTAGGGGAGTATTGTGTAATTTATTTGGTAATTGCAACTTTAATCTTCTATAGTAATTATTGCCCTGCTGATGAATATGAAAGAGTCTTCACAAAAGTCGCTTGAATATCTCAGCTTGACGTCCTAGCTGTTTCTCTTGGTGACAGTTTGCTTTCAGGCTGTTAGCTCTCATCTGGCAGTTTAACTTTCCACCCTTCATGGTCCTGATAATTGCTATTCTTAATGATGGTTTGTATTTCCTTGACTCAGCATGTATATCGTAACTGTTTGTATTCCTTTTCATCCAGGTGTATTGATTTCAAATAAGAAATATACTTGTCTATTGATATTTACCCGGTACATTGATTGCCAGGTGCTATTATTATTACAATATCAAAAGATAGAGTCAGACCATCTCCTTATCCAGAAAGGTGGAATTTGACCGAGATCTTTGTAACTGGAAGCATTCTTGGTGGTTACTTGGCAATGATGACTGTGATTTTCTTTTGGACAGCATACAAGACAGACTTCTTTCCAGTAATGTGATTTATCTTTTGTGTTATCATGTCATCCAATTTGGGTGTTATGTATGCCCGTTTTCCTTGATTTAATAATATAGAGAATAAAATATTCCTTTACATTGTCTTCAATAAGTTGGACTGAAACTCAGTATGCAACATTCAGCGTACATTTGGCATTTCAAGTCTTAACGAAAAGGATGAGGACGACTGGAGAAAACTTGCCTCGGCAGTATACCTGCAAGTGAGTTCCATTAGTCAGGCCAACGTATTCATGACACGTGCAAGGAGTTGGTCTTACGTCGAGTGTCCTGTCCCGTTTCTTGCTCTGGCTTTCTTTGTTGCTCAGCTGGTGAGTGATATATGCTGTTTCCTTTTGGCCTTTTCGACATATAGGGGATGAGTTGATCCTTTTTAATTCTGTGAGCAGATTGCTACACTGATTGCCATCTATGCAACCTGGAGCTTTGCTACAACTGAAGGAATAGGATGGGGTTGGGCTGGTGTGATTTGGCTATATAATATCATCTTCTACATTCCGCTTGATTTTATAAAGTTCTTCATCCGATATGTGCTTAGCTGGAAATTTTGGGATCTTGTCACTGAACAAAGGGTATTGATGGCTTGAGTTCAACACATTTTATTCAAGTACTGGAGCTTAATTTCTTGCTCACTCTCGATACTGTAATTGCTATTTTGCAGATTGCCTTCATAACTAAAAGAGATTTCAGAAAGGAAGAACATGAGCGCCGATGGGCACGGGAGCAGAGAGCCCCCGATGGGTTGCCACAGTGTGACACCACTATGTTCAGTGCACAAAGCAGTTACGGAGAACTTAGCCAGATAGCTGAAGAAGCAAAAAGAAGAGCTGAGATTGCTAGGTAAACATATAAATTTAACGCCAACAAACTACATTACTTAATTTCTACTCTTAAAAGCCGAAATTTATTGCTTGAAGCATACACTCTTATGCATTCACTATTTTGATTTTTTGCAGATTGAGAGAACTGCATACACTGAAAGGGCACGTTGAATCACTTATTAGGCTTAAAGGACTGGATATCAAA
Source organism: Citrus mangshanensis (assembly GCA_030449895.1). Taxonomy (NCBI): domain Eukaryota; kingdom Viridiplantae; phylum Streptophyta; class Magnoliopsida; order Sapindales; family Rutaceae; genus Citrus; species Citrus mangshanensis. The sequence continues at coordinate 308,620 of JASUUJ010000114.1, read as the reverse complement.
CCAATTCCGCAATCCTACTCCGTCTGATACAGATCACACGTGACACATTCGTGGACATGGAACTTATGCTGAGATTGCAGATATAAGTACCTTAGTCCACAAGGAATTTTGCAATTCATTGTAAAAGAGTTATAGTTGCATTTCTGATGTATATATTTGCCTATCTGGGTTGTGTTTTTTCAGTGTTACATTCTGTGTTGCATTTCTGATGTACATATTTGCCAATCTGGGTTGTGTTTTTTCAGTTTTACATTCTGTGTTTGAAGAAATAGCATGATGGGTTTAAGTACTATACGGCCAATACTTGTGATACAAACCATTATAAGAGTAATATATTTCTCTACCTGTTTATTAAAATTTTTAACCTTTTTTTCAATGCATATACCTTCAAAAAACTGGGGAGGTGGTGGATAAAATTCAGATTGAAATTTTAGTCTCATATCTTCTCATAATTGGAATTTGATTGATCTTTAAAGAAAGCTACTTGAAAACTACTAGCGAAAGCTTTTTAACTTCTTTGTTTCATTTCTTTTTGACAATTTGAAAAATGCAACCTGCTATTTTTGGAAGTAATCAAAAAGCTATAATAGAATTTGCTTGCGTTTGTCTGATTTCTTGAAAATTAAGTTTAAATTTCATACTTTTGTGCGACTCACAGTAAGTTTTACCGATTAATTAACTATCATCCGCAGTTCCACATCAAATAAATATTTTTTATCCCCTTTGGTGGCCCATTTCTCGAAAATTGGTGAGAGTTACAAAATTCTAATCATAACCAGCCAAAAGGAAAGGAATGAAGGTAAAGTTGAGAAGCATCTGATTAGCAATGAAAGATCATTAATATAATGTCAGTCTTTATTGTTTGGGTAAATTTCCCTTTAGTCTTTGGAGTTAGGCATTAATTCTAAGATCAGTATTTATGATTCAAAATATCTCTGTGGTTACTTTTATTAGTGTTTAAAAATTTATTTTTTGGACTACAGAGTTAATTTTTTAATTAATCTAAATATTTTTAGATTATTTTTAAACATACGAGACCACCTGAGGATTAATTTCTGACTCTGAAGATCAAAAGTGAGTTTAATCCACTCAACTTCAAAATTACAATTACAAGTGTTTTCAGAGCTGTGGCTTATGGAAAAGCTAAACCATGCTAGGTCTTGAATATGAATTACCACCCAACACACTCATTTTGAACTTACACAGAGTGAATTATAAAAATTTCATGATACACGAATAATCACGATTTATTTTGATTTACAAATAGAAACTTAAAAAAGCATCCTATATTAATTAATAAATAAATAAGAACCAAAATAAGTCAAATACAGATCCTTAAGTGGTTATCATTAAACATCTGTCCACATAGAGTCAGTTTCCTATATTAATTACTCATTTTCTTGAGATTAATATATATATACACAACTTGTGCCTTCAATTACTTTCCAGTGTTTTCTACTCGCACATTGAAAAATTTAATACAAAGATAGGGACCAGCAAAGGCGGCAGCTGTCCTAATAAATCTGATTGCTTGATTTCAAGCAAATCAGAGATAAGACGCAGCGTCAATGCCGTGATTAATAAGTTTGCAGAACGGGGATTACGATCTCTTGCAGTGGCATGTCAGGTATATGAATTATCTATGTCATTGTTCTCTAAGTCCTATCTTCACATCACTATAGCGGTGCATTACTTCAATTGGAATTTGTATTAACAAAGTCTATATTTATTAATTTTGTTTCAGGAAGTTCCTGAAGGATTAAAAGAGAGCTCAGGAAGCCCATGGCAATTTATTGGACTCATTCCTTTGTTTGATCCTCCTATAAATGATAGTGCAAAAACAATAAGATTGGCACTGAGATACAACAATTGGAGTTGACATAAAGATGATTGAAAGAGCACCACAAGATTTGTGTTTTTTTATGAGAGATTTTGCTTTCACATGTATGTTAGGGAACCAATTTATTGTTACACTTTCTACCTATGAAGTTGAGTACGTAACTACAACATCAAGTATTTGTTATACAATCTAGCTAAAGAGCTCATTGAAGGATTTGGGTTTGTACAAGAAGAGCTTACAGAGATTTTCATTGATAACAATCAACAGTTGCCTTAACTAAGAATCCTCTCTTCTATTATCCACGTAAGCATATTGACTCTCGCAACCATTTCATATGGGAGTACATTAAAAGAAGGAAATACAAGCAAAGTATGTCAAATCACATTATCAAATTGCTGAAATGGTATTTCCTTGTTCCAGGATCCTTTATCTTTGCTTTGAATCATTAGGTTTAGACATTACTTCGGTGATCTTTAACGTTTTTTATTTTAAAAAATGGCAGCAACACACCCCCTTTTGATTTCTTTCTATCAAAGAATCATACGAACAATTGATTCCTACAGGATACACTTTTGGTAGAAAAAGTTTTCCCAATTCCAACAAATTTTCCCCTTGCTTTTGGATTTCAAATTGCTCGAATCAAATCCTTTCGATTTCTAAGTCTATTCCTACTTATTGATTGGTATTAACCGTAGATCCTTGTCCTTGAGAAATGAATAAATAATTTATACTTGAGCTCCATCTTGTACTAGCAAGAAGATTTCTTCAAATCGAGAACTTTATTGGGTGTTATAAAATAAGTTTAAGGGGGGTGTTGGATCATAAACTTGTTTTTTGTCCAAGTCCAAAAAATACAGTCTATCTCATCTCATAGAACTTTCTAAGTTATGTGAGCTTGAGTGATAGGTAGGATTTGTGGTTGTAGGTTTAGTAGGTAAAATTAAATATCCATTATATTCCATAAAAGACAACCAGAGTAAACGATAGTTAAAATTACTAAATTAGAAATAGTAGGGGTTAAAATGCCACGCGAAACATGATTCTATTTAGTAATTAAATAAGCTATTTGGATGATTCACTTGAAACATGATTATATTTAATAATTAAATAAGCCTGATCAATCTAGCACTTTAATTCAACAGTTCGTTAAGAAACTAGCAAATCTTAGTCTTTGGAAAATGGCATTACAATAACCACCCCCAAGCTTCTATTATCCGAACTTGCATCTTCTCTTAAATGTGTTCCCTCTAATTTTGATTTTTGTTTTAATTATTTAAGTTAAATTGTTAATTCATCTTGCTAACTAATTTTGAATTAATTTTTTTTTTCATAGGAGAATGGACATAAGCTATAGTAATTCAGTCTACACAATTAATGATTCCAGTGTTGGAGATGATGATGTAAATAGAGATGGCCAATGGGCCGAGCGGCATGAGGCACGGCACTGGCACTGCATGTGTCCGTACAACATGGCACGACACGAGCACATTTCAGTAGGACAGGCGGCACAGCACGCACGTGGGCCGTGCCGGGCCCAGAATTTTAGGCATGTGGGCCTTAAAAGTACGGCACAATTAGAGATGTGTCAAAGCACGACACGCGAAAAGGCACGTAATAAGCATGCTTTATTGGTGGGCTAAGCATGTGGCCCATGGGCCATCAATAGCACGTGGGCCATAGTATATAAAAATAAAATTTTTTAATGAAAAATAAATATAAAATATCATGAATTTACAAATATATTGCAATCAAATTTTTTAATATATTTTTTTAGCATAGGCTTTTAAAAATTAATTTAAGTTCTAGTTTAAATAAATATTCTAATTTTTATGTTTATAATTTATTAAATGGATAAATAAATATCATGATTTTATAAATAATAAATAAAAAAATTTTACGACATTAATATTTCATTTATGAAATCATAACTTAGTTAATAGTTAATGGAGATATGTTTCATTTGTGAATGAAATATTTTTCATATTTATGTGCAAAAAAATAAAATTATGAACAAAATATTTTTATGATAAATTAAAAATTACATTTTCATTCAATGGAGTTCAAGTGCAATTATAATTTTAGTAGTTCAAATAAAATTAGGTGTAATTGCTATTTTAGGATTGTAATTTTATTTTTCATTAATCATTACTATGATCTATGAAATTATTATTATTATTATTATGATGATGATGATGATGATGATGATGCTAGTGGGTTTTTTTAGGCACGCTAGACATGTGGGCTTAAAGGAAAAAAAAAAAAAGACTGGTGGATGTTTTTGCCAGCCCACGAGCCCGTGTGGGTCGATGTTTGGTGGGCCGGCACAACCCATTGGTCATCATTAGATGTAAATGAGATAATCAAAATGGAAGATAAAATTGAAAAAAGTTTCAGATTAGCATAACAAAAGAGACCACAACAAAGAAAACTAACTTTAGAAGTTTGGACATTGTTCTATAAGGTTTCATGAGATAAATATCCAGACAATAAACCAGGAGCATTTTGTAAAAAATGCGGCGTTAAGTACATTGTTGTGAGCAATATTATCATTATTGTGTATTTTTTTTTCATTAACTCTAAACGACGCTTCAAGTAATGATGTTTGTGTTGCACTGTTAAAAATTCAACTGAGATTAAAGAATACTTTGATGTTATGCTCATATTATTATATTGATTGTTCAAAAAGGATTGAAAGAAATTGAGCAAAAAATAGAAAAAGCCCATGAGAGTATAAAATATGTCAAAGGGTGACAAATTAGAAAAATAAAATTCTTGGAGCGTGTTAAGTATCTCTAGATGACAAGAAAAGATTAAGACAAGATGTTCCTATAATATGGAATTCAACTTTTCTTATGCTTGATAATGTTATTTATTACAAAAATGCTTGCTATCAATTACAATTATGTGATTCTAATTACAAGAGTTGTTTTTTGAAGAAGAGTAGAGGAAAATAGAGAAAATTGACAAATTCTTGTCTATATTTTGTGAGATCATACGCATTATTTCTAGGTCAAAATACCCCAGCTCAAGTTTGTATTTTCAAAGCTGTTTGCGTCTAATGTTGTTTTGGATCCATTATTGCATAGTGAGGGTGTATTTATGAAAACTATAGCATAGAAAATGATCGAAAAGTTTGAGAAGTATTTGTTTGATTTTTGTACCATTTGGTCGATAGTGGTCATCTTGCATCCTCGATACAAGATGGCATTCATTAAGTTTGCCTAAGACATTACTTATGATCAAAATTTAGAGGAGTTAGAACTTGTTCAGGATAAGTTTTTTTGAACTTTTAGTGAGGACAATTTTATCACACTATCTTTCTCCACCTCATCCACACTCACTCAAATGAGTGATGTTGGTTCAAGTGTAGGACATATTGACAATAGTCAAAATACACTTAACAAATGGACCATGGAACTATTTAAGGTACATTTACAATTTTCTTTTATGTTTTTGGTAAAAATTATTATTTCCTTACTTGTACTTGTTTTGGATTTTGACTATTCTTATTTCTGAATTATTTTTTAATTATTTTGTAGGAGTTTGATGATCTTGATAGCATGGATTGTCATGCCTATGTTAGAAAATCTGAATTAGAGAGCATGGATTGTCATGCCTATGTTAGAAAATCTGAATTAGAGGCTTATTTAGATTAACCAAAAATGGATAGAAAGATTGATTTAAACATTCTAAGTTTTTTGAAAGTAAACGGATTTCGTTATCCTAACCTTTCTTCCATGGCTCGTGATATCTTAAGCATTCTTATATCCCATGTTGCATCTAAATCGGCTTTTAGTGTTGGCAATCCAGTTCTTGATAAGTTTTAAAGTGTTACTATAAGAGATTGGATATTTGGAGAGATTGTAAGACTTTCTCATGAAACTAATTTATTTTTCTTTTATAATATTATATTCAATTGTTTCTAATTAAGATTTATTTTTATAAAATTAGAGCATGTTTGGTACCCCTCATTATATGGTATTAAAACCCCTCAAAGTATTAAAGGATTATAATACCATGTTTTGTAATTTTAATGTATAGTATTGTAATGTTTGGTACTCCTCATTATATGGTATTAAAACCCCTCAAAGTATTAAAGGATTATAATACCATGTTTTGTAATTTTAATGTATAGTATTGTAATGTAGTCAAATATCTAATTTATGCGGTCAAACCCACACAAACTAAATCCATGGGGGAATCAGGTTTATGCGGGCTTGTAAATTGCAATTATTTTGAGACAAGGTTCTCCCTATCGTTTGCGTCTCAAATGAAACAATCGCTATTGCAAAGGCATGGCAGGAAAAGAGGAAGAACCTAAGATAAAAGCACTCAATATACTTGCTGAGCCACTCATTTACCAAACCAATTCTTACAAATTCCTCAAATCCTCCATCGACAAAGCCTCCAAGAAATTGAAGACCATAAAAATTGAAAACCTACCTAAAATCTCCACCAAAAAGTCCAAGACCAAAACAATAGACCGCGTCAAGATCAGCCTCAAAGAATCTAGCCACGATTTGTCCTTGTTCAAGTTCAAATCCAACACCATTGTCACCCTCATTCTGTTCGAAGGGAAAGTTGTGGTGAAATTATCGTTCAAGCCCTATGGGATTGTCATGAAGATGAGCCACCGTAGGCTACAAAGAGACATGTTAAAGTGAGAGTACAACAAAAACTTACACTTTTGCCACATCATTTCGATCTGGGATGGATTTGCCGATGAAATTGCTTGGAATTCAGTAGTTGGGGCCTAGGGTATCATCAAATTTATGCACGTTAATAAAACAGAAGCAGAGAAGCATCAACCGCCACTCAACAACTTAAGTAAATTGGAATGTGCAAACGAAATGGAACTTGTGATTGATAACCAATCGATATTTTAGTGAAAAAAAAAAATTGAAGCAATGATTTCAACGCTTGATAAATACGTTACCATTTTAGACTCTAAAATGCAGTCTTTATACCATCATCGTCCATGTTCTTGAATAAATAAAGCTTTTCTGTCTATTGCTTTTTTAAAAAAATCTTCCCATCGTTATTTGAATAAGCTAGTGGCTTTTATCTTTATTTCACAAGTTATATATTTAGAAAAAAAATAAATAAATGTTATGCAGTTGAAATTTTAAAATTTGTTAGTTTTACATATGTTATATGGAGAATTATAATTTTTTTTTTACATTTATACTGAAAAAATTAATATAAAAGTTCTAAAGTTCAAATTTTCTATATTTAGTATTTTCCTAAGTATTGTACTAATAAATATTATTTTCTCAATATATAATTTAAAACAATCACCAAAAAAGATCAATATAATACAATGCAGTACCAAACATAATATAATAAAAAATTAATATAGTACATTGTTGTACTAAATGTTGTACGATATTTTTATAATACAATTATAATGTAATACAATATAATAAATAAACTTGTATTAAAATAATGCAATATAATATAATATAATACAGTGCGTCAAACGCACCCTTATTATAGAAAATTTTGATGTCATTGTGGCCCAACCTACTGAAAACATTATGAACATGAGTAGTAATAGTGCTCGATCTCAAGAGATGAAGAGAGTGCCAATGATGCTAGTGACAATGTGGGAGTGTGATAGGCAAAGTTTTATCTTGCTGACTTTTCTTGCCTTTGTAAACTTAATTATTATTTCCTTATCAATACTACAAAAATTGGTATATAATTGATATTTTGAACTATTACAATGACTCTTATCAATGTTGCAACATGTTAATATTATTCTATTTACCTTTTTCTTGTAGGACTATTGTTTTCAATGTGACAAAAACAAAATGAAGAAAATTAAAGAAATCACTTTGGTTTATAATTTGAATTTTAATTGGAGTTAGTTAATTAAGGGCTTAGGTCGGGCTTTTTCAAGCCCAAGCCCAAGCCCAAGCCCATTCCCATTAGATAAGAGTGAAAGGGCTGGACTTGGGCCGAGCCCACTACGGGCCTGGGTTGGGCTTAGGCCGAGCTTGAACTTTTATTTTTTTGTTCAATTTTTTTTAAAATTGTTGTAAACTTGAAATAAATTAATATTAATCCAGTTGTTATAATCAATAATAAATTAAAGAAAATAAATATTTTAAAATAAAATAATAAATAAAGAAAATTTGATTCGTTTATTCGTTTAATTATTCTAATCCCGAAAGTTCAATTCGTTTAATTAACAAATCAAATCTGAATCAGTAAAATGTTGACCCAATTCATTTATGATTCGATTTAAATTCAATTCGTTTATTCGTTTTACCACCCCTCCACACCTAACAAAATTGGCATCTCCACATAACTTTATGGAACCTCTAATAACCTTATGAATTGCTGAATTCCTAACTACAGTCTCACTTACAGCTTTTTAACTCTTCGAGTGGGTAGTGAGTTCAAGTACATATTTTGTAGTAGATTTTATATTTAATTCGTTTGACAATAATTTAGTTTCTTCCTCACTTACGTGAATATAGTTTGAACTTTAAGCTTTTTATGTCATCCCAAAAGATTAGACCGGTTAAGCTTATTAGCAATTTGGATCCAAGTTTATACCAATCCGCAGGCGTTTTATGTACAGTTAACATTAGTTTACACGTTATTTTAATGTCGTTATCTTCACAAATGAATCCACAGTGCTCCCGCTGCATAAATTGACTTAGGATGTCGTGGTTTATGTTTTCCTTACACTTGTCCTGAGTGTTTTGGTAAGACAAGTCATCTTCTTTTTATAATATGGAGCCCTAAACGAACGGCCTGGCCATGCAGAGACACTTTACTTGATACAGTAGTGTGGATACAATCATTTACAGAAGGGTTGTTTTCACTGATATTATAAATTAATCTAGAAGGAAGAAAATAAGAGGACAAGTCAGAACATGAGAACAGATCTGCACAAATAAAAATAAAAATTAAAAAAATGAAGGCAAGAGAGAACATACAGATACAAAAAAAAAGAAATCTTGCACTGAAAGAAAGCTTCCGCTTATAGCTTCTAGAGAGAGAGAGAAAGGATTAAAACTATTCTCTCCTTCTATCTCTACAAACAGAGAATTTTCTCAAATTAAAAGGTGAAAAGCAAAACACATTACTCTGTTTTTGAGTCTCTCTCTCTCTCTCTCTCTGTCTTTCCATCGTTTTTTTTTTTCCCGTGATTTTGTTTTAACATGATTTGTTTAATTACTTGGTTTTTAAGGGGTTTGAAGGAAGGTGAAGAAAGTGAGTTTATTGAGAAGAAATGGAGAGCATAATGAATGAAGCTGTGGATTTGGTATTGAAACAGAGTTTGTCATCTCAGTTCTTGATTGCTTTAGTACTGTTTTTTGCGTTTTTGTTTTAGTTTACCATTAAGAAAAAGACACCGACGCCCCTATGGCGTTGCAAGATATAGTCATGGTGATCTTTTTATTTTTGGAAAAATCGTTACATAGACTGATAGATCTCTTTTATGACAATTATGTTTTTTGATTGTAATAAATTTTATCGGAAAAAAGTTGGCTAAAAAGTTATCTATGTGATAATTTCCAAAAATAAGAGTATGTTTATGACTATTTTGTCACGTTTTCTTCAGTGTTATTAAGTGTTTTTGCTTTCTAGGTATTTTGTTTTGTTAGGAAGTTCAGGTTTTTGGTCTGCAGGAAAACATGCCGACGGAAGAGGTTTTTGAGACTTTGAAGTGCAGTCAAGAGGGCCTTTCAACGGAGGCTGCTGAGCAGAGACTTTCCATATTTGGCTACAACAAGCTTGAGGAGAAAAGGGTAATTTTACTTTTTGTCTTTTTTTTTTTTCCTTGCTAGCTATTTTATTGGAAAGTTATATTAATAAAAAAAAGATCCCTTTTAATGATTGTAAGACATTTTGCTTTTGTTGATTGTATTTTTTTTATTATTATTATTTGCATTTTATTTTACTTATTTATTTATTTATTTTTGGCAGGAAAGTAAAATTTTGAAGTTTTTGGGATTTATGTGGAACCCTCTCTCATGGGTCATGGAAGCTGCGGCTATCATGGCAATCGTACTTGCAAATGGAGGAGTGAGTATTGAGTACTATTATTCACATTATATTTTTAAAATTTGTTTTAAAAAAAAAATGGTGTTTTCTATTTGATGTTTTTGGAAATGAAAATATCTTTATTAACTCATTTTGTAAACATCTTACTATTGAGTACTATTATTCACATTATATTTTTAAAATTTGTTTTAAAAAAAAAATGGTGTTTTCTATTTGATGTTTTTGGAAATGAAAATATCTTTATTAACTCATTTTGTAAACAACATCATACTATTGAGTACTATTATTCACATTATATTTTTAAAATTTGTTTTTAAAAAAAAATGGTGTTTTCTATTTGATGTTTTTGGAAATGAAAATATCTTTATTAACTCATTTTGTAAACAACATCTTACTGTTGGCCATTTCATTTTTGCAGGGTAAACCTCCTGAATGGCAAGATTTTACTGGGATAGCAACCCTGCTTCTTATCAATTCAACAGTTTGTTTCATTCAGGAGAACAATGCTGGTGCTGCCAGCGCAGCTCTCATGGCTCGTCTTGCTCCCAAAGCTAAGGTACTGACTACGCTTGAATAGTTGTCAGGATAAGATTATTGGTGAGTTAGTGCATATGCATATCTAATAAATTTATTATTAAGTTCATATCAACTTAACTCAATGAGAATTGAAATCAGAAACTGTTATGTCATATTAATTTGTAAAATAATACTCCGTAAGAAGAGATTGTGGCTCTAGGCTCTAGCATTCCTGTAATTGGAGATATTATTTCAGGTCCTTCGAGATGGAAACTGGAAGGAGGAAGATGCAGCCATTCTTGTCCCTGGTGATGTCATCAGTGTTAAGCTTGGTGACATTATTCCTGCTGATGCTAGTCTCTTCGAAGGTGATCCATTGACAATTGATCAGGTGAGCTTTTGCAAACTTTGTATGTTTGAATTGATTACCAAAGTTGAGCTGTTTAATTTAACTTCTTTCAATTTGTATGTTGCAGTCTGCTCTCACAGGCGAGTCTCTTACTGTAAGTAAGGGTCCTGGTGACTGTGTATATTCAGGCTCTACGTGCAAACAAGGGGAGATTCAAGCTGTGGTCATAGCCACTGGTGTTCGCACCTTCCTTGGCAGAGCTGTACATCTTGTGGATACCACAAATCAAGTGGGTCACTTTCAAAAGGTAAGAAAACACGAATTCACATTCCTTAAGACTCTTTTTTTATGTTTAATTTCACATTATCATTCACCGAAACGTTTTTTCTTTTTGTTGGGGGCTTGTTTACAGATCTTGTCTGCAGTCGGGGAATATTGTATTTGTTCAATTGCACTGGGGTTAATAGCAGAGATCATTGTCATGTACGCGATTCAACACAGGGAATATCGCACAGGACTTAAAAATTTACTTGTGCTTCTTATTGGAGGAATTCCTATTGCCATGCCTACTGTTTTATCAGTGACAATGGCGATTGGTTCCCAACGATTGTCTTTGACGGTTGGTCTTAGTTGTTATTTATAATGATGTTACTTTATATGGTCATTAGTTGATGATTGCAAGCATATGTGGGCTAATTACTGCAGGGAGTTATCACAAAGAGAATGAGTGCAATAGTCGATATGGCCGGCATGGATGTGCTTTGCTGTGACAAAACTGGAACTCTAACTTTGAACAAATTAACAGTTGACAAGAATCTAATTGAGGTTGGTGTAAATTTTGCTCGCTGTTAGAATTGCAATGTGTATTTCAACATTTGGCCTGGATCATTGTTCAGATCTTTGCTAGAGGAGTGGACGTAGACGATGTTGTTCTGATGGCAGCTCGAGCCTCCCAAGTGGAAAACCTAGATGTAATAGATGCTGCTATAGTAGGAATGTTGGCTGATCCAAAGGAGGTATATTTATGAATTCTAGAATTTCATGTATCTATTTTAATCCAAAGAAGGTATATTTATGAATTCTAGAATTTCATGTATGTATTTTATTCTAGTTAAGCTTAACTGTTGAAATTTTGTTTTCTCAAAGGCAACTTGTAGAAGATTTTCTTATATTTTCGTCTTATCATTTTGTTGACATTGATTTCTTTGCTTTTGACCATAAACAAGGCTAGGGCTGATATCCAAGAAGTTCACTTCCTTCCATTTGACCCCACAGGTAAGCGAACAGCTCTGACGTATATCGACAGTGAAGGCAAAATGCATAGGGTCACCAAAGGTGCTCCAGAGCAGGTATGATTGTCAACAACTAATAGTACGTTCTAGGATTCTGAAATGCCATTTTACTTAACTTATGCTTTTATTTTGATTTTCAGATTTTAAACCTTTTACACAACAAATCAGAGATAGGACACAGAGTCAATGCCGTGATTAATGAGTTTGCAGAACGAGGATTACGATCTCTTGCAGTGGCATATCAGGCATATGAATTACCTATGTCATTGTTCTAGGTCCTATCTTTGCATCACCATAGCAGTGTATTACTTCAATTGCAATTTGTATTAACAAAGTCTATATTTATTAATTTTGTTTCAGGAAGTTCCTGAAGGATCAAAAGAGAGCTCAGGAAGCCCATGGCAATTTATTGGACTCATTCCTTTGTTTGATCCTCCGATACATGATAGTGCAGAAACAATAAGAAGGGCACTGAGTCTTGGGCTGAGCGTGAAAATGATCACAGGTGCTTCTCCCATTTATTGTATTATATGTCTTCCTAATTTGTAATCTTAATATTTAGTCTTTGTTTAGGCACCATTTATATATAGAGAAATTTTGTTGGTTCTGGTTTTGTTTAATCCTTCTATCTGAAAAAATGCTTATATGTCAGTTTTCTTTTGCATTGCTGGTGGAATCTAAATGCTCTTATGGTTTTACTTTTTTAGAATGTTTTAATTGGCGTTTTCTTTACCTTAAGATAGATATTCCATCTGTTTGACTTTTCCTCTTTGTCAGGTGATCAACTTGCAATAGCAAAAGAAACAGGACGTCGTCTTGGAATGGGAACCAACATGTATCCTTCATCAGCCTTATCAGGACAGGACAGGCATGAGTCGATAGTTGCTTTACCGGTTGACGAGTTGATTGAGAAAGCTGATGGGTTTGCTGGTGTTTTCCCTGGTACGAAGCTTGATCTCCTAATTTGCATTGAGTAGTCATCCACAAACTGAAGTTAGTGTTGTATAGCTTTTATTGAACTTGATGTATGCATCACTACATCCTACAACCTTTTCATTATATTTTAATCATACATATTTCTTTTTTTTCACCTTTGTTTACACAGCTGTCCTTATTTTCTTTATAGAGCACAAATATGAGATTGTGAAGCATTTGCAAGCTAGGAACCATATCTGTGGAATGATCGGTAATGGTGTCAATGATGCTCCTGCTCTAAAGAAAGCAGACATTGGCATAGCTGTTGCTGATGCAACTGATGCAGCTCGTAGTGCTGCCGACATTGTCCTGACAGAACCTGGCCTTAATGTTATCATTACTTCTGTTCTAATTAGTCGAGCAATATTCCAGAGGATGAGAAATTACACGGTGAGGGTTGGTTTTGATTCTAAGGAAAAGGTGTTCTATAGTCGATAGTGTAGTGAAGGATGGGATTTGTGTGAGGAATTCACAACCTGTCTAATTCTATATATTCCACATTCCTTAACTGACAAACAAACTAATAATTTTAAAGCTTACATTTTACACTGCTTGAATGCCTGGTGGTGAAGAAAGCACTGAGATTGAAATAACATGTCATTGTTCTGTAAATTACTTTTAGAGCCCGAGGTGGAAAATAATAAATAATATAATAAACCAAGACGTTGGCGGTGGTGCTGTTCATGAAAACTTGATTTTTGTGGGCATTGATAACTTCTTTACACTGTCTCAGACTTTTGAAAAATTGAAACAAGACACGAGCATTGTTTACTTGAATTAGTTGATTCCCTCTTGCTCTGTCCCCACTTTTTGCTGCTTAATTAATTTCTTTCTTGTCGCAGATATATGCAGTCTCCATTACCATCCATATTGGAGTAAGTTGTTCACTGCTTGTTTCAAATACTATGTAGGAGAGTATTGTGTAATTTATTTGGTAATTGCAACTTTAATCTTCTATGGTAATTATTGCCCTACTGATGAATATGAAAGAGTCTTCACAATAGTAGCTTGAATATCTCAGCTTGACGTCTTAACTATTTGTCTTGGTGACAGTTTGCTTTCAGGCTGCTAGCTCTCATCTGGCAGTTTAACTTTCCACCCTTCATGGTGCTGATAATTGCTATTCTTAATGATGGTGTGTATTTCCTTGACTCAGCATGTATATCGTAACTGTTTGTGTTCTTTTTCATCCAGGTGTATCGATTTCAAATAAGAAATACACTTATCTATTGATATTTACCCGGTACATTGATTGCCAGGTGCTATTATTATGACAATATCAAAAGATAGAGTCAGACCATCTCCTCATCCAGAAAGGTGGAATTTGATCCAGATCTTTGTAACTGGAAGCATTCTTGGTGGTTACTTGGCAATGATGACTGTGATTTTCTTTTGGACAGCATCCAGGACAGACTTCTTTCCAGTAATGTGATTTATCTTTTGTGTTATCATGTCACCCAATTCGGGTGTTATGTATGCACGTTTTCCTTGATTTAATAATATAGAGAATAATATATGCCTTTACATTGTCTTCAATAAGTTGGACTGAAACTTGGTATGCAACATTCAGCGTACATTTGGCGTTTCAAGTCTTAACAAAAAGGATGTGGATGACTGGAGAAAACTTGTCTCGGCAGTGTACCTGCAAGTGAGTTCCATTAGTCAAGCCCACCTATTCGTGACCCGTGCAAGGAGTTGGTCTTACGTCGAGTGTCCTGTCCTGTTCCTTGCTCTGGCTTTCTTTGTTGCTCAGCTGGTGGGTGATATATGCTGTTTTCTTTGGCCTTTGTGACATACAGAGGATGAGTTGATCCTTTTTAATTCTGTGAGCAGATTGCTACACTGATTGCCGTCTATGCAACCTGGAGCTTTGCTACAATTGAAGGAATAGGATGGGGTTGGGCTGGTGTGATTTGGCTTTATAATATCATCTTCTACATTCCACTTGATTTTATAAAGTTCTTCATCCAATATGTGCTTAGCAGAAAATTTTGGGATCTTGTCATTGAACAAAAGGTAT
The DNA here is from genome assembly GCA_030449895.1 of Citrus mangshanensis. NCBI lineage: Eukaryota > Viridiplantae > Streptophyta > Magnoliopsida > Sapindales > Rutaceae > Citrus > Citrus mangshanensis. The sequence continues at coordinate 293,606 of JASUUJ010000114.1, read as the reverse complement.
TGATGGCTTGAGTTCAATAAATTTTATTCAAGTACTGGAGCTTAATTTCTTGCTCACTCTCCATGGTGTAATTGCTATTTTGCAGATTGCCTTCACGACTAAAAGAGATCTCCGAAAAGAAAAACGTGAGCGATGGGCACAGGAGCAGAGAACCCTCCATGGGTTGCACCCACTTGACACCAGTATGTTCAGTGTACGAAGCAGTTACCGAGAACTTAGCCGGATGGCTGAAGAAGCAAGAAGAAGAGCTGAGATTGCTAGGTAAAAATATAAATATAACACCAACAAACTACATTACTTAATTTCTACTCTTAAAAGCCGAAATTTAATGCTTGGAGTGTACACTCTTATGCATTCACTATTTTGATTTTTTGTAGATTGAGAGAACTGCATACACTGAAAGGGCACATTGAATCACTGATTAGGCTTAAAGGACTGGATATCGACGCAATTCAGCAATCCTACTCCGTCTGATTACAGGTCATACATGACACATTCGTGGGCATGGAACATATGATGAGATTGCAGATATAAGCCCTTAGTCCACAAGTAATTATGCAATTCATCCTGAAAGAGTTATGATTGCATATCTGATGTACATATTTGCCCATCTGGGTTCTGTTTTTCAGTTTTACATTTGGTGTTTGAAGAAACAATATGATGGGTTTAAGTACTACACGGCCACTATTTGTGATACAAACCATAGTAAGAGATGGGTTTAAGTACTATGCGCCTATGCGGCTAACACTCCTGATACAAACCATAATAAGAGTAATATATTTCCCCACCTGTTTATTAAAGTTTTTAACCTTTTTTTTTTCTAATATATCTTCTAAGAACTAGGGAGGTGGTGGATAAAATTCAGATTGAATTTTTAGCCTCATACCTTCTCAGAATTGAAATTTGGATGACCTTTAAATAAAACTACTTACGAAATTTGGATGACTATTAAATAAAATTATTTGAAAACTACTTATGGAAGCTTTTTAGTTTCTGTGTTTCATTTCTTTTTAGTAATTTGGAAAATTAACCTGCAATTTCTGAAAGTTATAAGAAAGCTATAATAGAATTTGCTTGCATTTATCTGATTAAAAAGGCATTACAGATATTGTATGATATAGTCAGTTTCCTATATCATACAATATCCCAAAAATTATAAATTAGTTAATAAATAACAAAAGAATCAAAATAAGTCAAATATAGATCCTTGTGTGGTTATCATTAAACATTTGCTGACATATTAATTACTCATTTTCTTGAGATTAATATATATACAAAACAAACCTATGCCTTAAATTACTTTCCAGTGTTTTCCGCACGCGCAATGAAAAATTTGATACATAGATAGGGACCAGCAAGGGCGGCAGCTGTCCTAATAAATCTTCTTTTTTCTAGAATGTTAATTTTAAATTTCAAGCAAAATTTTTATTTGCCCCCTCAATAAAGCTTTTGATTTGCACCCATTATGAGCTTTAAATAAAATACAATAATTATATTTTCATCACATAAATTACTTTAAATAAGTAGATTATATACAAGATTAAATGTAATTATAGGCCTAATTAAAGAAAAAATTCTTGAGTAAATTAATCTTCCCCAGCAATTCACTAAGTATGGCTTCACAGTTCAAAAGGAATAACTCTAAGCACTATAAATTTTTAGTAAAAATAACAAAATAATATATACGAAAAAGAATCCTTAGTTTAAGGAAATGGTCACGGAGATCTCTTTGTTTTAATAAATGGTCATATAAATCCATTTTCAAGATACCCATGCTCCTTTTTTGACACAGACTTTGTTTTGTGTTAAAAAAAATAATTACATACTTACATAAATCCTTAAAATTTATCCATATAATTTGTATTTACTAAATCAAAGGAAGTATCAGTGACTTTTTACTTAATACGTAGTTGCAAATGCTATACACGAATCACAATAGATTAGTGCATGGATAAACATAGATAATCTAAAGTGATTAGGCAGTTTTTTGGTTAATTTTGTTAAACTAGTGGTCAAGAAGTGTAGAATATGACAACTATTCAAAATTATTAAAAAAACAAAAAGAAAGAAAGAAAAAATTTTCAGCCAATTTCATAGTCTTCTCAATCACATTGGGTCTAGAATTCGAGCAAAGCTAGAGGTGGTAATATCCTATATGAATTTGTCAAGCTCGGATTGACAAAAATTGACCGAATTAATAACACTTTCGTTTTCGTATCAATATGTTTATTAATCATATCGTATTTACATTCAACAAAATTCAACTCGCAAATCTATTTATGATAATTATTTTTGGGAGTTGTCATAAACATAATCATAGCAGGTCAACCTATATACGTGACTTATCAAAGAATAAATTAACATAGTCGTCGCGTTTTAAATTAATTTTTAATTTTTTTTATTAAATGTGTTAAGCAGGTCAACACAATTAGACATGTTTAACAAACATGTCATATTCATGAAAGAGCCGTATTTGAGTTAAATTGGATATTTCGTGATAACATGAATTGCCATCTCTCCATAAAGTAGAGAACAAGAGTAAATAGTCAACAACTATAGGTATTTTTTTTATTTTAATATATAAATCAACCTTAATCTTGGCAATTTTTTTAATTATTAATATTGGAATGTGTAATAATCTCATGGAGAATGCCTCAGGCTTCCCGATGATCGTTTTTCTGTTTTCAGGTTTAGGTATGAAAACTTGCCTCCCAAGTGTTCTCCTTTTCGCAGTATTGAGCCCCATTTTTTATAGCTCAAGTTTCCTGAAGAAATTTTGGGTTATCAAGAGAAAATTTTCAAAACAAAAAGAACGAAATTAAAGAAAGATAGCATACTTGACTCGATACATTCATTCACATTTAATTCTGATGTAAATGTTAATACATATGGTTTAACCACCGCTGTACTTCCTAAGCTCCACACATGCAAGCTCTTCACATCTTCCAAAACACTTTTAACTCAAATGAAGCTAAGTCCCAGGAAAACTTGCCTTCAGGGACTTCAACACTTCTTTGCTTGCAACCTTTTTAACTGTTTCTTTGTCAGCATCTGCATGTGTGTGTTTGAACAACGTACCATTTGCGAGGACTTCTACTGTAACAGCAGCCTTACCATTGATCCACGGAGCCACGGTTTTTTTCATAGCGAAATGATGTTTTTGGCAGTATTCGTTCAACTCCCTTGCTGGTTGGAGTCTCATTGTCTCAGGAGTAATCATCGGCTCCAAAAGTGGCCTTATACTCTCAAACACTACCTCCTTGTTGCATCCAGAATCAACAAATATTGCCCCAGCCAGAGATTCGATAATGTCTCCCAGTGCCTATTGAAATTCAGGAAAATTCTCAATGGATGTTTTAGGCACACCAGAAAAAGAGAAATAAACGAGTGACTCATCAGCCAAATCTTGAAAGCACACATTCAACAAACGGAGTGAACACTAACGATCTCATCATGCACTTGAATTTGGCTTTTTTTTCCTTCTTTCAGAGAAAGTCAAAAAAAGGAAGAAAGCCAAACAAAGAGTTATAAGATCTGGTTCCTTCAGTCATCAACAAATTGCCTAACATTCTTGTATTGTGGATGTCTTATGCATACTAGTATGTACATGAACAGAGTAAATAAAAATATCTTCATTTTACTTGCAAAATTATAGTGAACTGACAATGTGACATGCTGACAGGCTAAAGCTAAGAATCATTTCCAAGTTTTACGGTAGTTCTCTAGCCTCAGTTGAACAACAATGCATCCAACCCTCTCAGCTATTCCAAATTAAACTGCCCATCCAAAAACTCATTCAACCTCAATTAACAAATGCTTCGATTTAAGAACAAGGGATAGAAAGGTGTCTTTCAGAAAAATGCAACAGTGATAAACCCAACAGATATATAATAGAGCAATGATAAGCCAAATTCTAGCATGAATAAAAATTATATTGCATTTCTTATAAACAGCTAACCTTCGGGAAAGATGTCTCAGATTCCCATCCAAAAGTAGATTCCAAGGATAATCTCTCAAAACTGTCAACGGTGATGTTTATCCACTTGTACAGTTCCTGTGAAGCGTGCAGAATATGCTTATGCAACCCATGCTTGACTGAAGACAGTGCATAACAATCGTTGTTTACGGAAGCAGACCTCATATCAGTCAAGTCTCCTGGCGAAAGTGTGGGATACTTGTTGTACAAGTAAACAGTGATGAGATAATCTAACACTGCATCTCCAAGAAATTCCAGCCGCTGCAATGGCAAAGCTGGCATCACATTATAGTTAATCCAACATTAAGAAAACATAGCATTCATGGAAAGAGAATTATATCCTACAATTGTACTCATTTAGTCGCACTAACATCACTAGGATATAATATGAGAGGCAGAAACTATCTATGTTACAATTATTACCATAAACAAAAATGGCTTTACCAGAATTTTAAACATACCTGATAACATCTTGGAATCTCAGGAAGCATGTAAGAACCGTGGGTCAAGGCCTCCACTAATAAAGATGGATCACGAAATGAGTAATTCAAGAGCGACTCTAAATGGCGGACATTGACAAGCCTCTCTACTTGCACTTGGAACTGCCGCTCATATGGTACATTCACAAAATCCACCTTTATGCCGATCCTATCCAGGAATATTAATCCCACATTTTCCCCGCCTGTGCTAAGGAATGCACCAATTAGTGCCTCAACTACATCAGCAACTGTCTTACTTTTAACCTTCTTTCTTCCAGTCACATAAATTTTTCTTTCATTGAAAAGTGAGTCGTCATTCAATTCATAGCTTCCTGAATTATCACCAGGAATCATCCACATTTTAGGATCAAAAGGCTCGGTGCGAATAAACCCCTGCAATTTTAGAAGTAACAGAAGCAAGTCACAAGACTTTCATTTGATTTACTAGATATTACAGCTTAATTATAAACTAGAAAATCAACAATATTATGAGCAAAAGAAATGGATTTCCAGAAGACCCTCTCTAGCCTAACAACTGTACTTAGCACTCAAAAACAGCTATAAGACTTATCGAGCATGCCTTATCGAGCATGTTATCCCATTTTAAAATTGGTTTATTCTGCAGCAGCAAATGGTATTCACAATCTGGGTTTCAACGAAGGAAGTTTATAGCCATTCATAACTATGGGCGAACGACGGGAATTGAACCCGCGCATGGTGGATTCACAATCCACTGCCTTGATCCACTTGGCTACATCCGCCCCTCCGCTATTTACACAATTTTGAAATACAAAGATCTCAAATTCAACCATTGATTATTTTTGTTTATCTTATCTTACTTATGAAGAGCCAAATGAAGATCGAAGGGCAGAAAACTACAACCTTTCTATTGTCTTTTTTCTTTGCTATGAAATTAACTGTAAAATTAGAAAATGCGACTCTAATTTCTAATTAATAAATAAAACTCTAAAATTTTATTAGTAGTATTAGCGCATACCAACAATATCATACTAAATCAAAGAAAGAAAAGCATAAAAATACAAAAAAAAAAAAAAATGAACTAAAAACTAATAAAGAACCCCGATAAAGAAACCCGACTAAATAACGGATCAATACTGACCATTGCATCCAAAAAATCAAGTTGAGGAGAAAATGAAGAATTATACAAAGAATTTCGTCTGATATAACTAAAACCCTCATGCAACATTATATGAGAGAGAAGGCAATGCTATTATAATTATCAATAACCAGTAGTTATAGGAAAACCCGTACAACTTCAGACACAAGATGGAAGAAACATCATAACAGCTTATGTGTTAGGAGATATATTAAATTTTGAAAAAGAATCAAATAGAAAGGGAAGAAACAAGTCATAAGTACGCATCCATGCCAACAAAACTCAGAAAAAATTTAGAACCATTTCTGGAAAAGAAAAATTACCGGAAGCTTGTGGTCACATCCTAGCTTGCAAAGTGCAGCATTTGATATTATTCTGTCCTTCTTAACACTAAGAAGGCCTTCGTGATGATTTTGATATGTCTTGAACAGCTGCTGACTAGCCGCATATTTAAGAAAAGAGTCTCCAAGAGTCTCTAGAGATTCTAGATGAAAACCCTCTTGGCACTTCTTTGTAGTGATTGCTTCCAACACCTACCACAAAGAGTTGCTGTTAGCGCAAATTCAAACAAAAAGTTCAAAGGAGACTAAAGCATGATAGGAAAAGCAATCAGCATGAAATTGGTCCTGCAATAAATGACATACATATATGAGGTCTGCCAAGAAAGGTAGCATTATCCCGTTTCATTTAATAAATCTCATTAACCACTTTGTATGTACAAGCATTATCCCATTTCATTTAATTGTTCACAAGTGAAGTACTTATTGTGACTCGACAGTCATTATGCACCTACAACTTTGTTGGCACATAATGCATATATAATTTACAAGCAGAGTACCTTGCTAGTTGGAATGGTAACATTTTGCATGCAATGATCCAAAAGCATATTCTTCAAATTGACAGCAAGGAGCAAAGACCGAAGACGATGCATAATTGATGGAACGAACGTGAAAGAATAAAATGTACTGAGTGACATAGGACCCATGATTATGCGACACAGCTCAGGAGGCAGTTCAAACGATATCTTACTCGGCTCTGCAACAACATACTCAGGTTTAAATTATGTGGAACAGATGGAAAACTTTCAAATATATATGATTACTTTACAGTTCAGCGAAAACAACAGATAAAAGATCAAATTGCACAAAATAAATATAATACTTCACAGGATTAGACCTAAGAATAAGTCGATCAAAAGGATATACAGTTAATTACACGACTCATAAACCAATCTCAACATGCCAAAAGAGCATAGGTCCAACCATGTTTTGTTTGTAAACTCACTCTACAATCATAACATCATTTTTCTTCAGTACTTCTGTTTCCCAAAAGCTCTAACATCGACATAATTCCAACTCCCAACAAGCAATTCAGACATCGACTCATTTCAAAGAGCAATGCAGCATCCATTATTTTCTTGAGATTGATATTTCTAAACTTTTACAAGCAGTGAAAAATTCAGTTGTGAATTGAATAATTGGAAAAATACTAACAATGCTGACAATTCCCCCCCCCCCCCCCAAAAAAAAAAAATCAATATTGAAATGTGACAAAAACTTTGTCAAATTTTCTGGCTTTTTTCCCATTTAAGGCGCATGATGATAATCCAATCCCATCCCTACACATGTGAGCAAGGATCAAATCCCAAACCTCTCCCACTACTTAAATTCCTAACTTACTTATCCATAAGAACAATAACAGAACAAACAATTGGTGTCGTAATTATCAGATTTGAAGACAGTGCATAACAACTAACAGGGTAGCAGAAAACAGTTAACCGATTCAAATAAATTAAACGCTGAGAGGAAATCTCAAGCATGCTTTGTTAACACTAAAACTTTACATTAGCACGCGCACACACACGCACACAAACACACGCAAAAGAGAACAAATTATAAAGAACAAATTAAAATGACTAAATTATACCTCTCTGCTTTTCTTGCCGGCATTTACTAAGGTAATTTTGCGCATGAAAAATACGTCTCCCATTAAGCAAGAGTTCTTGATCAAAACACAGCTGGATACCATACCTGCAATGTACAAGATAAAATTCAGCCATTCAGGCTATGTACATACAACAAAAAAATGATATATCCACATTAAAATGTGGAGTAGAAAATTTTATATATATATATATATATATATATAGTATAAAGTATACACCGTTCTTCATAGTGCTTCTTGTATGTCATAGCACTTCCATCATTCCTCGTAAAAAGTGAATTTGCATTCAAATGGCCTAAAACGCCCGTGATATAATATATCTGACCACTGTGAGGGGTGCAGACTACAGAATTATGAATCATGCATGTGCACAACGGACCGCTTTTGGTCTCTACAACACGAGCATTAGACATTGTAGAACAATTCTTGTGATGCTTCAAACCAATGTCACAAGGAAAAGACAGAGAAGCAACAGGTTCCCAATCAATCAACTGTTCACTGGCTGGGAGCAAAAGATAATCTATCTCAAGATTATCCCGCAGCCGGAGTCCCTTCAAAATCTCATTCAATTTATCCAAATTATGATCCATAATTACTCTGAAAAGAGCAATCTGAAACCTCCTACAAAGAAGGACCTGGAACACGTTGAAAATTTTAAAATGAATAAAGTATACGAACCAAAATATATAAAAGTATGTGTCACACCTCTGACCAAATTGAAGTCAGAAAACCAGATATCATACCTTATCTGGGGTAAGCTGAATTTTTCCAAGATGCTTCAGGTTGACTGTCAATCTACCCCTATCAACTTCCAAATCAAAATTCACCTTTTTAATTTCAGATTCAAGTTCAGTCCTCACAGCAAGCACAATATCATGAGCTGGAATATCATAGTTAAAGTTCTGCTTCAGTTCGATTAAGTAGCAATGGTATGTTATCTTGGTATCTTGTGGACACTGATTCACTAGCTCAGGAGGGAAGTAAATGGGATGTTCAGCATCATATGGTTCATTCCCTGGACATTAAAGAAACACGAAAGAAGGTTTAAAAATCTAAATGAGGAAACCGAATCACAGATGGTTATAGTTCTCTAACCATTCAAAATACAACAATACTTTACAAGTTACTCATCTAATAGAAAACTAAAGGCTTCGTATGCAAGTTACCATGTTTTTGTGCATCATGTTCTTCCACAACAATATCAGGAAGAAGATTATCTGTTAAAGCACCAATCTGGTGAAGCTTCTTGCAAGCTTCAAGACAAGCAGTTTGCTTCAGAGTTTTAATGTTTCCCTGTGCAATAACAGTTTGTATAGGGCAGTTGTTGGGAAGATACAGTGTGCAAATCCCCATCTCCTTGTTTATATCAAACTTTGGAGTAGGCTTAAAATATCTATAGAAAATAAAACCAACATAAGTATGCAACACTGCATTAACCCATAGTACGAAAACAGTACAAAAGTCTTAAAGAATAAATACATAATGAAGAGCTCAGCGTAATATGCAAGAATGAGTCCAAAATGGTATACCCATCAGAAGGGAGCCGTGAGCAGTAAAAGTGTATCAAATGAACGCTGGAACTAAGAGTTGCAATTGCTCCTGAGCTTTCAACGTGATAAAAATCCTCACCATACATATGATTATTAAGAGGGGAGCAGGGAAGCGATGCATGGCTAAGAGCTTCCTTTCTCATTGTGTCCCCACTAACAAGATAGTTCTCTAGCCGAGATTGTGTAATAGAATCCCCACTATCAAAAATGGAATAAAATACTCTATCAATCACACAGAAAATTTAACAATTTGAATAATTTTAAACAAATGAAAATCATAAAAATGCAGTGTAAAAATATTCCACGGCTGTACTAAATATCTGCATGTCATGAGAAACGAAAGGCATTACCTCTTCAACATTAATAAATAATCCGAATTCTGCATTCTAGCACGACCTCTAGACTGTATGAAACTGCAAACAGTGTGTGAAGGATCGAACATAATAACCAGGTTGCAACTTTGAACATCTAAACCCTCCTCAAGAATTGATGTTGCAACAATGACGTTCACCTGTAGATGGTAATTAGGAGCAAAAAAAAAAAGAACATCATTTGGAATCTGAGATCACATATAAACATACCAAGCCTCTACGAAATTCTTCCACAATTTCATTCTGTTTGTTCCTTGATTGACATTGTATCCCTGAGTTATTTCCGGCAACATATTCAGTCTTCCATGTACAGTGTCTTGGAAGCAGCTCACTCAACAGAGATTGAAGCACAATGGCTGTAATGACCCTTTCTACAAAAATTATACATCTTATGTCCTCCAAGCCCCTGTGTTTACGCAACAATCAGAAAAATCAGAAAAAATGTTACGATCTACAACTGACACAAAGAAAAATCTTAAATAAATTATTTTGATAATCCAGAATGAGTTGGACCTGGCTAATACAATTCAAAATTCAAAAAAGACATAATACAACTTTGGAATTATAGGATGTCCGGTCAAACCATCCAGTGAAGCAAACACTCAGCACCTCTTTAGGCATCAATTTTCCAAAGGCTAACAGTTCCCCCTATGCGTGTGAGTGCTTAAAAATTCACTATGACAGATGTAGTACAGGTGCTTTCCCTTAGGTTAAGGTTGAATGCAAGAACCTCCACTTTATTTTTCACTTTATGATGAACTTACCCCCCTGAGTAAATTCATCAAGCATTTAAACTTAATTGTTCTTTATCAGCGTTTTGAATAAAATTGGATTGACTTGAAATAGGGAGAGGGGAAAAAGAAAAAGACACAAAAATCTAATTAATATACAACATTCTTCCTAACTAGTTATTTTTTCCTACTTATTTTTCCCTATTCTTTTCTATTTTGCGGCTACAAACCACGTGTATAATTGATTGAACTAAACAATAAATAATGTGGAAAACTTATAAGAATCTTAACTATATTATAGAAAATAATGCTGTATGCACTATATGCGTGTTTACTCTCAAGGGACCTGGAAACAAAATTCAAGGTGTTAGAGTGGCATCAACTATCAGTTTAAGCTTTTGAGTTGACTGGTTAATTAACATGATATCATAGTTTGTCTGATCAAGTAGCATTATCCTAACCTATTATATTAGTAATATTATAAAAATTTGAGTTCATGTTTGTTGTTATATTAGAGATTATTTTTGTGTTTGAATACTAGTATTGTCCACTTCAGTTTTTAGGTTGGGTTGTTACTTAACAGAAGGATTCTTATAAATTATAGAGCATATTGGAATTTACAAATTATATTAAATTAATTTTATGAAAATCAATGATCATGCATGCATTCCGACCTGTACTCAAGAAGCGATTCGACCAGACAAACAACTTTCTCCGTCAGAAGCCCAGAATCCATGTTAAATTTAGAATCATCACCTATGGACCACCCTGCGCCTGAATTTAGGGTAAAAAGAGAAAAAGAAAGGACAAACATTAGCATGTAAGGATAACACGGCAAGTCTCCAATTCTCTCAGAAAATTGAAGAATACCAGATGGTATATAAGTCACCAATGCCTGAAATGCATCTGAGCCAAACTTTTTCATGATCGTCTCGCCAAACCCATCCAATTGTTCCCAAGCAAAAAAATCACTTTTATAGCATGATATGGTCTCTGCAGCCTATTACAGAAACACATATGTAAATTACAATAATACATGCAGGTGAATAGAAGTGCAAAACAATGAAGAAACACTAGATAAATACCTTCAAAGCCAACCAAACACCAAGTCCATTTAAACAATATAACAAAGTTGACTTTATTCTTGATATATTCTTCCTTATTGACTCTGCTTGAGCTTCATTCAGATCCAAATTTTCCAATGATCGATTATGCTGAAATACAATAGATCTACTCAGCAGCCATCAACCACCATTATATTTGATGATCAATTCCAACATTTCTCAGAGAAATCAAGTACTCAAATATACATTCTCAAATTGGGAAAAGGAAAAAAGGTAAGATTAACTCTAATATTAAGTTGCAGAGGCCAGTCAACACATTAAGTCAAATTTGTACATCCATTTTCATACTTAGGATTTGTTCGTTTTGCTGAATTAAGTTCATTTACATCTTCATTTAACTCATTCAAATATTTTTTAATGGTTTGCTGTTCTGAGTTAATGGCGATTTTCAAAAATTTTGATCAGATAACAAAAGTTTGATTTTTCCTTTTTCCATTTTTTTTGTTTTGACTCTCTCTTCATAGCGTTGACACAACAGGTTTCCAGGATTCCGATTAGAATAAATTATTTTCATAAAATAATAGAAATTGTAGCTTGTTATCTTGATTTAGAGAATTTGATTTATGTCTTTCCCAAACTGTTGGTATAACAAAATTTTTTGACACATCAAATATCGTTTATTGCTCATTTTAACATTTGATAATCTAAGGATACAAACGCCAAATTGTTGGTTTCAAATTCTTTTAAAAAGTTACAATAATATAAAAATAAGTTAGCACTTATTTTCAGGCATCAAAACAAAGGGACAAACATATGGTATAGAATCATTCATTTAAGCTTATCAAATTTCAAAATATTTATACATTCTTTTCTTCTTTTGCAAGAATATAATTATATATATTCTTATTACTGTCTATTCAGAATTTAGATCAATACAAATTGAAAGGATAAGATGTTTATTCGTTCAGACAGTCTGTATGTACCATACAAGCTATGAAAGGATAAGATGATTATTTTTCAAATATCAGAAAAACAATAATCTTCAGCATTACAATCTAAGTTTTCACTCAGAGAATAACAATCTAAGTTTTCACTCAGAGAATACTCACCTTTAATTCTATCTTCTCTAGATCATCGGCTAAGCGAGTATACAAAGCATGTGGAATCTCATCGTCCCCGTAAAACTTGAACTTTGGAGTTGAAAATGGTATGCAATTAGAGAGCACAGATTCACTGGCACATGTATAGACCTATTGTACAAGAAAATGAAGGTATGAATAATCAACTAAAAAGTATCAACGGAACCACCAAACTGGACCACGTTAAAATGGAACAGACATTAAAAAAAAATTGGAATACAGACTTACAAGATTAAATATGTATGTATTTATAGGCCTTAATCAATGATACCTCTTTCTTCAAAAATTACATGGTACTTGTTTAAATTTCTGATTAACCTTGATTTATGTCTTTCCCAAACAGTTGGTATAACATAAAAAAATAAAATAAAAAAATAAAACACAAAAGAAAAGAAGGAACCTTTGAATTCATAAGAGTCTCAAGACCATGAATCTTTTGCCAATAGTCTTGTTCTGAACTAGCAACTGCAACCAAAGATATGAGTGAAAAATGATTCAAATGCCATATCCATAATGAAATAACATTGTCTCAGATATTATCAAATCATGAATACCTTTTGACTTTATGGGAGATGCAGTCATCCCAAAAATCCTAGGAAGATTGGAGTCACCAGCTTTTAATTGATGGTGATAGAACTCCTGCAAAAGCGGGGAAAAATATAATATAATGCAAAGGGCAACCAATGTAACAATAATACCTTACGATGAAGTAGCAAAATGAACAAGACACATTAACTCTCAGATACATAATTGTGACTGCACATTTGCAGATTTGAGGTTATAGCTGACTTTCAACATCTTAAACTTTACCATACCCAAAACTTTCCAGTATGTGAGTTGCCGGGGGAAAAAAAAAAAGAAATAAGAATAAGCTCCTTAGCATGTCACTCAGCAAATCTGTCACAAGCAAAGTTCCATGTGAAATGTGAACTTAGCTCTATCTCACAACAGTTTCCTAAGAATTTCTACCTCACTCAATTGTTACACAGATCAAAAGCTAAAAATAATAACAGTAGCAGTAGTAGTAGTAATGAAAAAAAGAAGAAGAAGATAATGACGACGAAGCCATGATTTATGAAACAACCTGTCAAACTAGAAATTGATAATAAGATTCTGATATCCCTCTTACTCTGGTCTGTCATATAAATGGTATCATAAGGAAAAATTGGTTGAACTAGAAATAAAAGAAGTAAAACAACAATAACAACAAACACCAAGAAAACTCACCGTCATAATACAAGCATATTGGTGTTTACCCCTGGCATGATGGCATTCATCAAGTATTAAAACCTTGATCATGTTTAGTTTGAAATAGCTGAGCCGCAAGCCATCAAGCAAAATCTGAGGTGTCATCACAAGTACCTGTAGGTATTCAACTGAAAATTACTACTCACCATGGACAGAGTCCCTCAAATTTTATAAAGCTAGAGCACCGTCACAAAAAGAAGAATGTGAGATCTTATACAGAAAAGTAGCTGACCATTTCATGGATATGGAACAAAGCTTCCAAAATTTAATTATAAGTCTATTAAGAACCCATCATGACATCTTCAAACGTGAATTTTACCGTGAATCATTAAGAGAGGATGAGAATTTAAAACTCCTCATAATTTTTCAGAAACATAATGAAATGCATTGTAGAATTGCTGTGATGCAGTTTTTTTCTGGGAAGTGGCCTAAAGCTTTAGGAAAACCAAGACCAAATAATAGAGAATGCAATGAAAACAAAATCATGCCAGCTTTTCGATAAAAAGTGAAAGCAACCAGGACAATAAGAACCCCAGTAAGATCACAATGAGTAACCTTAAGAACAGAAAACTATAGGAACATTCAATTCATATAATTGAGTCAACAAAGCAGCTTCTTGAATTAAGTACATATAATTCATTCATGATTTTATTATTTTATATGTAAGAAATCACCTCATGTTTGTTCATTTCTTCCTTCCATGTAGCAGCATCCCAGTAGTCAATTCCCATATCTCCCCAGTACATACCCACTTTCAAGTCGGTATGCTTTTTAATAGCTTCAGCTTGCTAATTTAAAAAACAAAATAAAACATAAAATCAAAACCAAAGCAATGAAAAGTAAAACTTTTGAATTTTAACTCCAGGAACATAGCCACTAATTCTACAATGTCAGCAATATACAACTTTTGGACATAAACAATAACCAAGTCTAAAAGTTTTAATAAGAGCTATGAATAGAAATCGAATGTGTAAGATTTTCTACTTTAGTGTTAACAGATTCTGAAATTTAATGGTGGAACTAATATTTGAATTTGAAATATAATGCTTTTCATAGCTCAACATTAGTTCCACTCTGAATTTCAAAAACTTTAAGCTTCAACAAACGAATCTAAAACTCGTGAAGCCTGTTTCGAAGGTACTTGTATAAATACAAAGAAATGTCATATTTATCTATTTTATCTTCAACCCAGATCAAGAATTTTAAAGTTCTAGTTGCAAAAAAAAAAAAAAAAAAAAAAAGATTCTATTAAAAGGGGGCAATTTTTTTTTCCCTTCTGCAATTGCTGACTGAATTTTGGAAAAAAAAAAAAAAATACAGAGTTCCACTGGAGAGAATCCACAAACACATATCTGGGCATACCTGAGGTACCAGAACTACTTTGGGAACCAAGAAGACAGCAACAAAAGGTGAAGGCTTCCGCAGAAGATAAGCATAGCTTCGAAGAAGCATGATGGCAATTAGAGTCTTGCCAGACCCAGTTTCCAGAAACACAATAGTGTTTTGCTTAAGTGCATTCTCCAGTGCTTCTAGCTGATAGCTGCAACAACCCAGTATTGTGAAACCAACAAATCATCAAACTAAAAATTAAAAAAAAAAAAAAAAACACATGATTGATGATATAATCAACTGCCCATTTAATTGATTGGCGAGAAAAATCATCAAAGAACAATTATTTCATCTAAGTAATTAAAATATTTTCAAACTCACTTTCTGGCGAAGGGCAGGGTGTCGGCAGATACTTGCTCTGTTGTGTCCAATTCCATGCTAACAGGCTCCATGGCTGTTCAACCGATGCATCAAACACTTTTAATCAACCAAATTCAAAAAGCAATTATCAAAAACAATTATTTCTATACACTACATTCACTCACAAGCTCACATATCTATCAATGATCAAATCGAGACAATGCAGAAAAATCAAACTCAATTGATGAACGAGGAATATCAAATATTAACCAAAAGAAGGGCGCAAAAACAACACTAACCCACAACCCAAATATCAAAATAAGAACTTACTATCAAATTCAATGAGTGTGAAAATTAAATGAGCAACAAACAACACAGTGACAGTAAAAGCTCAAATGGGTACTATTGTTTTGCTTTGGTATTCTTGTAAAGCAGCAAATATCTTTGCTCTCTGATCGTTGCTATATATTGGAAAAGTGTATGCGCGTGTCAGAGAGCAGATGAAGTCATGAAACAGTGAAAAAGAATTTCAACTTGTAGGCCAAGGAACTTGTGAAGGAAGCTCTGCAAGAACAGTGCCCAAAAACCAAAAAAAAAAAGGCGCGACTGCGACATAAATTGAGAAATAAATAATGATCATAAAAGTAGGACTATTCAAAAAAGAAAAGAAAATTACATAAATGGGGGAATAATAACATTCATTTTAGTCCCTAGCTTTTAACAAAATAGCAAGTAAGTGTGGGTATAGTTTGAAAGTTCTTATGCAAGTCTCTATGTCAAATTTCATTAATACTTATTAATCAATAAAAAAAATCAATAATGTCTTTGTGTAATTATTATAACCCTAAAATCAACTTATTCAAGGGTTTAGTGTATATTGTGTATATACATGTGATGTGTGGCATGCATGATGCGTCTATACGAAATTTAAAAAAGGGTTTATTTATATTTAGTAGGATAATTATTTTTACTCCGTAACTAATATTTACAATGTATACTTAATATTATAGCATTTTAATAGGATTTACAATTAATATTTACATGCTTAATACCCTTATATTGAATTTGGAAAAAATAAAGTCGTTACTGGAAGCATTTAACAGAATTTGAAAACACAACACGGACTCAAACGAAACAAATGCAAAATTATATCCTTTGTTTGTGATTTACAAAAAAAAGTAAATAATAAATTTTTTTTTATTTTACTCCCACAATATTGGGACTCAGCCCTCTACGGTTAACTTGTGCCTACAATACCCTATTTATATTAATTTTGAAAAATCTTTAAGAAATTTAAAAAAAAATTGTAGGAAGAATAGATTTTTAGTGATCCTTTAGAAAGTAATGACGAATTAAAAAAATGATATAATGAATTTAAACATTTTTCTTTTTTTTTTTAAAATGTCACTGGTTAATGGATAAGTGACATGTACACCCTTTTGAGTACAAATACAACTTTTTTTTTTTTTTTGGCGGTGTCACACTCTATAGTACTTGATGATAACATCACATACATTTAAACTACGTGTGATAATATCACTAATATGATAATAAATTTTTAAAAGACAATGTGATTGAGATTTATATCAAGCATAGCATGTCGCTTTCACCAAAAAAAAAAAAGATCAAAATAATTTTTCCTCTAAAAATAAAAAAAGAAAAAAATTCCATCAAATTGGTGACTCTAAAATTTTATTCTATTCTCAATTAGTCGGTTGCAAACGAAAAGATAATGAGAGGAAACTTGAGGCACAAGAAATGCATAAAGATGAAAAGAATAGAACCGGCTAACTGAGAAAAAAAGAATAGAATAAAATTTATGGGGTCAACAATTCGGTGGAAATCTGAGGCAAAAGAGATGCATAAAGATACTTGGACGATCGAAAAGGTAAAAAAAAAACAAAGACATGAGATTAAAAAAAAAAATCAAGAAAGGAACAATGAGATAAAGAATGTAATAAATTAATGATTTCATTTTAAGAATCAAGAAAGGATTTCATTTTAAGGATCACGAAAAGAGCATGAAAAATCTTGGTTCCAAATTCAAACATTCCTCGAGTCATAAATGAAATTCCAAATTAAATGGAAACCGAAAATCCAATGACAGTGGACAAAAATAAAAAGTTAAGAAAGAAATGTATATCCCAATTAACACAGCATCAATCAAGAACAATCAAATGTTCAGTCCTTTTTTTTTTTTAACATTTTTATTCTAAAATAAGTTTACACCCATTTTCAGGTCTGCTAATTTCACTTGCATATTACTTTTTCTGTGGACGAATAGATGGCTTGCACATCGCTTAGATATTACTAAAAAAAAACTAGCTCAAGATACCAAGTGACTTTTAATATGTTTGGATTCACAATCACAAAGTAAGAAAAATCAACCCTTTACATGAGTGTTTGTTATTAAAGCTTAAAAAATGCTTTAGATACAAATTGAAAGGAAGAGAAATACATATTAATTCATTACGTATTCCTCCTCTTGTTGAATTTTTAGTATATGTGCGTCTCAATTATAAAGCCTCAACTATGTGAATATATACTTCCACTCGATATAAAAAATAAATATATACATGATGAGAATACAACAAAAGAGAGCGTATATATGTGTAACAGTGTAAGGGTGGCCAACGGGCCGTGCCATGCCAAACTAAGGCCCGCGAGGACCCACGGGCTGTGCCATGTAGGGATGACAAATATCCAATTATGGATGAATAATATCCATCCAAATACAAATTCATAATTATCTATAATGTATATATCCATATCCATATCCAGTATTAAATACTGGATATGGATATGGATTTTATCCATATAAATATGGAGATCCATAGATATTTTATTTTTATTATATAAAAATAATAATTATAATATAAATAGTTAAAATTCTAATATCAAATTTGACTGGATTTAATTAGATAAATTTTATAAAAATGCAGAGTAGTGAAATTAGATTTTGTTGTTTGGTTTGATATAAAATTTGATAAGAAAATGAATTATAATTTTTTTCTTTAGACAAATTTATCCTTTACCTTAAATATTAAACTATTTATATTAGTAATAATATAAATAAATAAATAAATAAATAAATAAATAAATAAATATATATATATATATATATATATATATATATATATATATAAATGGCGGTCCGGTGGCCGGTGGCGGAGGTCCGGCGACTTTCCGGGGAAGCCAATGGTGGTCCAGTGACCTTCCGGCGAGGTACGGCGGTGGTCCGGCGAAGTCTGGCAGAGGTCCGGCGACTTTTCGGGGAAGCCGACGATGGTCCGGTGACCTTCCGGTGAGGTCCGGCGGTGGTTCGGCGACTTTCCGGTAGAGGTCCATTTATAATATTAAATCAATAAAATAAAATTATAAATAATAATTATTAATGGCATTAAATAAGTTAAAAAATTAAAGGGTAATTTTGAAAACTTTAGTTTTTAATATAAGAGGAATTTAATTTCTTCACTACTTAATATGGAATTCAAATTCTACATTATGATGGATATTAAATTCTAATGGAAATTAAATTCTTATACATTTTGTCAAACCAAACAATGGAAATAAAAAGAGAATTTAAATTACTTTCCTCTCCTACATCCTCTCCTCCCAACCAAACACCACCTTAGGGTTTGCTAAATCTGGAATCTAGGACATTTGTTTTTTTTTTTCATTTTAATTTAACAATATAAATTTTTTTAACTTTAAATGGATAAATTAATTGGATTTTGGATATT
Source organism: Citrus mangshanensis (assembly GCA_030449895.1). Classification (NCBI taxonomy): domain Eukaryota; kingdom Viridiplantae; phylum Streptophyta; class Magnoliopsida; order Sapindales; family Rutaceae; genus Citrus; species Citrus mangshanensis. The sequence goes on along the minus strand of JASUUJ010000114.1, from coordinate 274,555 downwards.
CATTAAATATCCATACCCATCCAATATCTAATTGGATATTTTTAAAAATATTCATATTCATATCTAAGAAGATTTTGGATGGATATTATCCAATCCAACTGGATTGGATATATGGATATCCAATTTGGATAGACCAATTTGCCATCCCCAGTGCCATGCCATCCCCTTTTCTTTTAAGCCCGGCACGAGTGGAAAAATATTTCGTTCATAATTTTATTTTTTGTGTATAAATATGAAAAATATTTTATTCACAAATCACAAATGAAATAGATCTCTGTTAACTAAGTTATGATTTCATAAATTAAATATTAATTATCGTAAAATTTTGATATATCATTTATAAAATCATGATATTTATAATTTTATTTATTAAAATTATGATATTTATTGATTCATTTAATAAATGATAAACATAAAACAATTAGAATTTTTTAAAAACTAAGACTTAAATTAATTTAATAAAATGTATTAAAATTTTTAATTTTAAAATATTTGTAAAAGGATCCACCTACCTTGCAACAGTTGCAAGGTACCACAACTTTTGTCTTTTTCTAAGTCAGCCGATGGATCTACGGGAAAGTTCTTTAACGGCTAAAGATTGTTCAATTGCTTTATAACATTATAATCCCTATTCTTTATTGTAAAATCATAAATACCAAAAGTTTTATAATATTTATATATCAGTCACATTGTTTTAAATTTTTGAAATTTCATCCACTAACTTTGTCTGCCCATAAAAATGAGCGATGTTATAACAGCAACAATGTAATCTCACGTAAATAATTCTTTCATTATGTAATATAAATTGAATATGTATTAAAATATGAGTTATTAAAGGAATATGTGAAGTAAATAAGTGTAGAAATAAAAAAACATATTACGTTATAATACTTTATTATTTTACTATTACAAAACTTTATTATCACATTTCTCTATTAACTGACAATTTAATTTATCCATAAACTGAATTTTTGTCTATACATAAAATATCAACATTGCCCTTAAAATTTAAAAGAGCCATTTTGAAATTTTTAATGTGGCCTAAAAAATTTATATAAAAAGACTACAATAAAAATATATAAAAGGAAGTTAGTTTAAATTTTTGTAAAAAAATAATTCAAAAGCTTCTGTGCTTTATTTTCCTAAGAATTATTTTTTTTGTTTGTTTTAAATTTTGCCCTTGTGAATCCTTGTAGTAATATTTTATTCTTAATTAAAGGTGATTAAATAATGAATTTATTAGTTTCTTTTAATTTTTGGTGGCTTTTTTTTTTGTTGTGAAGGATAATAAACTATTGCAAAACATTCCGCAATGGGGATTTTATGTGTCATTATCTTGAACCTAGGGGCGAAGCAAGCAAGTCAAAGAATTTTTTCAAAAAAAATCAATAAATTTTTTTAATGTAAATAAGCAATGGTTAATGTAATATAGAATATTGAGTATTATATATATATACATACACACACACACACACACACACACACACACACACACATATATATATATATATATTATCACCATTGTTATGGATTGAGCCTTCAACTTTAGAACTAACTTTGAGTTTTGAATTATTGGTGGCAGAAAGCCTTTCTTTTGTCTTTTCATGAAATCTTTTGGGGACAATGTCCTCTCTTATGCAATTTAAATCGGCACCAGTGTAAAAAAGGGCAATGGCGTCAATAGCAAAATCTTTGGAAAAAATTAAAGAGATTTTAATCAAATACTTTCTGGTGGTGATTTGTTTTAAAACAAACAAAAAATCATTTGGTATTGATTCGATATTACCAACATTTTGGTCATTATTATCACCATCCGCCTAATTCTTGGAAATGGGCTTTATCAAACCCCCTAATTCTTTCTCAAAATGTAGTTGTTTCTAGTGAAAGCTCATCTTCACAGATTGTTCTTTCACAACCAACACAAAAGACTTCGGTTTGGTTTGATAAAGCCCATTTCCAAAATGTTTTAACTATAGAAGATGGGTTTTACCATTTTGATCCATTTCAAACCCTTACAAAGTTCTTCCCTAAAGGCTGGTTTTTTAAACCATAGGATTTAACAAAACCCCAACCTTACTATCAAAGCATTTTGGAAGCCACTGAATCCGTTAAATTCAAACATTTTTTCCTCAGTGACTCCCATTCTGAGCCGGCCTATTCAACGGCTACAATTTTAAAAGTTTTGAGCTCAAAACAATGGGGTGATCTACTCCATAACAAAAAAAGTTTTCCCTCCAATTTTCAAATGCGTTTACCACATTGTTTGACTTTCTCCTACTGGGATTATTAACAAGCATGGTATAACACATTTTTTATCCAAAATCCTAAAAAATCCCATTCATGGTTATTTTTCTTCAACCCAAAAATAACCGTACAAAACCTTCCCAACTGGTTTAAACAATGGTGGAACCATTTCGGCCCCATTCCTGAAATCTTAACACCAAATGCTACCCACTGTTTAAATCTATTCAAAACCCACTATACTCCCTCTGAATCAGAGAAAAAGTTTCCCCCCTTTCTCTGTTTTTGTACCAATTTCTTCATTCCATGGGTATGGATGTGGAACCTAAAATACCACACTCAAGATACCCAGATCATCCTCCAAAGAACCTTTAAAGTAAAATGGTGGTCCAAATTTGACGAACAATTGAAATTGACTGAGAATTTGGTCCGAGATTGGCTCTCTGCCAAAGGCCTTCTTCAACCCACCATAACACAATCCAAAGCCCAACAAACCTTTTTGACCCAAAAATCCAAAGCCCAATCTCTCCTTACCAGCGCCAAAACTGAAGAAGAATACTTCAGATTGATGCAGCAGCTTCTTGCCACAAGATCAGAAACATCTGTTGCCAGTTCCTCTTCAAGCACTTCAGGAGATGACGAACCTTTTGTTTCTCTTGGTGATGAAAATGAAGATGACTGCTTCGGCATTTTCTCTCCAATAAAGCATTAAAGCTGTATTAAAGCCATATTAAATCTTTACTTCTTTGTATATGTACAATTTTGTACTTAAAAAAAAAATAATAATAAAAAATAAAAATAAAAATAAAAAAAATAAAAGATTTTCCTTTCGGGTGGTCCTCTGGACACAAGTGAGAGCGCACATGTCTCTTCACCCGCGTATTTTGTATGTATTTTGTTTTTTCTGTCCAAATTTTACTGTTTGCTACAGCCCCTGTACAAGACTACAGTGCAGAGTTCCAGATGATACTGTGCACTCAAATCTCCGCTACAGTGAACAGTGCAGAGTTCCAGATGATACTGTGCACTTAAAATCCCGCTACAGTGAACAGTTTAAAAGATTTTTGTATATAAACCGAGAGGAAGACTGAGACTCCTCAGGTTTTTTCATTTTAGGTTTAGAACTTCTCTCTCTTCTTCTCTTCATTCTCTCTAGACTTCTCTTTCTCTTCTCTCTCTTCTCTCTCTCTCCCGGAAGGAATTTTCCCTAAGTTCCTTGTTTTCAGACTATTTTCCAATTTTCCATTCATAAAGCTGTCGGATCTAAAGAAATAAATAAATGTAAAGCATTTAAATTTAATTTACTTCATATATATTTAAATTTCTGCAATTTACTTTCACGCAATTTAAATTTCAGTCATTTTAAATTTCTGTAATTTACTTTAAAGCAATTTACTTTCCGTCATTTATTTTTCAAAGCATGCTCTGCAGACTGATCTCTATCAGATCTGCCATATAAATTCTACATTCCTCTGAGGCAAAGAGACCAGATCTCGATCCTCAGTTGTAAATCTTCTCTTCTCCCTCCATTCCTTCAGAGCACCATTTCCGGGAACCGGATCTGGTACTGTGTTTGTACCCAAGCCTTTAGATGTATGTGTTGCTAGGCTTGCTAAAGAATTTAATAAAGATTTGGTAAAAATTTTTAAAATCTGACAACCGCGTTTAAAGAACTTAATTAATACTTGGTAAAGCACAAAATAAATTGGTATATCGGCTGGAAACCCGAACGTGCGGGCTATTGATCTGTTCTAAGTCAGATCTGGGTCCAAAGGCAGATTTCCTTCTGCATCGATCTGGTTTAACAACGCCACGTACTAATTTTATAAAACCTGACCAACCGCGAATCAAAGCAAATCTACTTAATCTAAAAGCTGGTACAATATTTAAAAATTTGACAAAGCCGTTCCTTTCCAAGCATTGTTTATATTTAAATTTCTTATTAATTAATTTTTCAGAAAACACATCCATCCTTCAATCCTATTTCCTTATGTAAACATGGAAATGGGCTTTATCAAACCGCCTAATTCTTTATAGACTGTGGGCTTTATCAAACCGCCCATTTCCAAGAATTAATTTTTTAGAAAACATGGAATAAACATGTCAAAAGAATTATTCAACCATTAAAAAAGAAATTCTTTCCATTGTTTTGTGCATATCTAAATTTCAAAGTGACTTATTAAATCAAAAATTTTTACTTAGGATAGATTGCAAAGCTGCAAAACATGTTTTAGAAAAAGATGTTCAGAACATTGCATCAAAATAGATTTTTGCACGTTGGCAAGCTATATTAAGTGTTTTTGATTTTAACATTGAATATATTAAAGGTGATACAAATTCTATTCCGGATTTTCTAACTCGGAAATTTCTTCAAAATAGATAATGCCGCCAAAAAGAAGAGACAAAGGAAAAGGCATCGCCAAAGACTCTGAGCCTAAAGCCACTCCTAAAGACTCCCAATCTTCTCCTCCTAAAGAAAAATTACTTTCATCTGCCATACCAATCAGATCTTGGATTGACATGATCGAAGATGAAGAAACAAAATCTAAAGCCCTCTCTACCCATGAGCAAGTAAATCAATGGATGAAATCCATTTCCAAATCACCTGAGCTTATGCTCGCCCTACAAAGCAGCCTTTCTCAAAGCCAAACTCCTTCAAAAGACATTTCTGAAAAAGAAAGCCCAAAAGGAATTACAAAATCTCTTTCTCAAAATGACTATTGCTCCGAATCATTGGTAGTAATAGTTATATTATACAGGAGCAATAGTCCATGCTTGTCCTTTAATACATCCGCCCCTGCTTGAGCCCATTCCAACCAGCCTAAATTACCGTTGCTAAAGGTTATACTTCTTGTAGTGTGATTAATTAAGTCAAATGTTATTTTATCCCAAATGGGACTTATATGTAAGAATCTTAAACATTTTTTACCTTTCTTTAATTTTACAAAATATCGGGGACTACTATATAATTAAGACACAAAAAGACAAAAGGCTGTGGTATGTTGCAACTGTTGCAACATAGTTTTGTCCTTTGTAAAATCATAACATTTTATTTTTACTTCTTATTAAAAAAATTATTTTGATATACTTTAGCCCACGAATTACGTGCTACCCCACCAATGAAGCGTGATTATTACGTGTCTTTTCGCGTGCCGTGCTTTGGCCCACCACTAATCGTGTTGTGCTTTTAAGGCGCACGTGCCTAAAAATCTGAGCTCGGCCCAGCCCACGTGCGTGTCGTCGCATGCCTTCGAAAACAGCCACGTCTTTTGGCCACCTTTAGATATGTGTATTTCTCAATCTAAAGTCTCTTCATTACTATTCTTTAATTTACCAACTCACTTATAAATGTCCAATGTTCCGTTATTAGTTTTGCAACATTTAAAGTCCTTTCTTTCATGCTAATCAGTAAGAATAGTAGCTAAATAATTAAAAAAATATTCTGCTACAATCTTCGGTATAATAACAAATAAACATATTATTTAAAATTTATTCTCATATTAGTCCCGATTGTGAAATTTGATTTTGTAACAAATCTAATATATATTTCAAGAACTGTAAGAATGAGAATCAAACACATTCTCATCCATGTGAATGGATTCCAACATCATTCATCTTGTATCAACTCAAAAAAATTTACTAGTTGAACCAATGATAATCATCCAATAATAAAATCAATAAAATCATTGACTTGATCATTATGTCCTAGAAATTACCATATACATGGTCTTTTTTATTTCAACTTTTTAGGGGTTTAACTCAAATAATTAAGTTTATTAATAATTAATTGGGGCCAAGTTTTGGGAAAATTATCTTGAATACCCCAAGTTCTCAAAAGGGGACACCAAGTCCCTTTTTGACTATAGTATCTTTTGAATATAGTAACTAAAAAATTAATTTTAAATTTTTTAATAAGTTCAAATATAATATAAATAATGTAATATGCCTAGAGTTCTAACAATATTAAATATTTTAACATATAAATAAATTTATTTTAAAAACATATTTTTATTTTTAGTAATATATTTATATTTATTGTAGAGATTTTAAATAAATATTTGGGCTAAATACATTTTACAATTAAAAAATATCTCACATACTAATAATGTTGAAATTATTATTTTAATAATATTCAAAATAATTTAAAGTTTAGCACATTTATTTTAATATTATATTTCTGTTTATTATAAAATTTACTTTAATACAATAAGATATGTCTAATAGATTGTAAAATATTAAAATATTTTTAAATATTGAAATTATTTTAAAATGTATATATTATTTCATTTATTTTAATATCATATTGCTATTTATTATAAAATATCAGAGTAAATTTTTTTGTGGTTAATAGCACCAAAGGTATTATGGTCCAGAGGGGTCTTGGTATCCATTTTTTGAAAATTTAGTTGCCTAATGATCATTTTCCTAAACTTTGGGATATAGATGATCTTTTCCTAATTTCTTTTAATGAAATTCTGACCTAGGAATTTTATGAAAAAAGGGTTTTTGATTAAATATACCCCAAAAAAATAATATTTATTTACTTATATACTATGAGATATAATATTTATGCCTTTTTGGAGTGTTTATTGACTAAAATACCCCTAAAAGAGAGATATATAATCCAGACTAAAACTTCACTCATTCTTACTATTTCACCCATTCCATTACAAAAGATTCACTCCAACATACTTCTAAAATCACTCGTGAGCAGACAATGTGTTAGATTTTAGTTTGCAATTAGATATATTATTCATATAATCAACAAAGTTTTTTAAACTTTACATTTATTTTATGTGTTATTTATGCATCTTCTTCATGTTATATTGTTTTTAGGGTTTTGTTTACTTTGTGATAAATAATAAAACAACTCACATTTTCATTATATTTACATCATATTACTGTATGTAATAGATATTCTAACTATATTTGTGGAAATTTTATTTTATTCTCAAATTTAAAAAAAAAATTGTATTGCACCCGTTTTACGTGACTATAGTTGTGTATGTATAAATTTACCTGACTGTTGTCGTGTAAGTAGGTAAAATATTCCAGTTGTTATGACACATTTCCATTCTATTAGTGCAAAAAATGCATTGTTTCATTAAATATGTCATCTAACTATTTAATGGATTGCAGTCGTGTATTTTAGTAAGTTACACAACTACTGATGTATAAATGGACAGACAATTCCATATGCTATTATATGCCTTGTATGGTTTTCTTTTTGCATTTACCCTAGCTTCCGACCATATGCCTATCCACAAGAATCTGTAGAACATATGTTGGAGGCGAAGGTTTAATCTCAAATAATAGTTGTCCATGTTAGTATGTAATTGTCTTAATTTCTTTAATATTTGTATATATAATTTTGTAGTTGGATAAGTTGGATTGTTTGGCTTATGTTCTTTTTAAAGGGTAGAAACCAGGTGTTGGGCTGAGTGTTTAGAGCAGATTGATGAATATTCAAAATCAGATTACAAAATGCTCAAAGTCCGCCCTCCGTTTACTCAAAAGTGATGTCCGTTTTGCCATCTGATCTCTCGCTTATTGTGAAATGACTATGATACCCCTAAAATACATAAAATACTTAATTAAAATAAAACAAACGGAATTAAATCAAAAGAAGGTTAAATTCATAAAAGTAAAGGTGTTAGTAAGACTTGAAATGTAAAATGACGGTTTTCTCCTTTATAAATATGCATTTTTTAACACTCAACACTTGTGTTCTCTTAAAACTTATTTATGATTCTGAAATGTATTAAACCTATGTTGCTTAGTGTATTGAGGTTTGATTTGTTGAAGCTTATGTTGATTGTGTTGTTATTCTAATGAGTGTTTTAGATAATTTTTATTCTCTGTCCACTCACTCGACTATAGTTGTATATTTATAAAGTTACTTTACTATAATCGTATGTATAAAGTTACTCTACAACAATTGTATATCTATGAAGCTTGACTACAGTCGTGTATACATCCATTTACTCAACTATCGCTGTGTATTTATAAAGATACTCTATAGCAGTCATGTATTTACAAAGATATTTGACTGTAGTTGTGTATTTATAAAGATACTCAACTATAGTCATGTATTTGCAAATCAAAATTTAATTTAAGTGTATTTTAGACATTACTCATCTCAAAAGGCATTATGATAATTTTGAAGTATAAAGGAATAATTAGATTAATACCCCAAGTTTCATAGCATACCCATGGTAAATTCCTAGACCACATTTTCGTTTTCATTGACTGCAGCCGCTATCCACAACCCCTTACTATCACCATCCACAAACTCTAACAATCACCACAACTGCCATCTCAACAACCACCTCCACCACTCACAAAACCTAGCCACTATTACAAACATTCACACACTCTAACCACCACTGTCAGTTTAGCTGGCTTAATCTCTGTTGCCACCCCTGCCAATCATCCCCAACAGCTGACCACCATCACCAACAAACCCTAGTCATTGCCTCCTACAAGCAAGCCCCACCACCCACCACCCACCACCCACACACACACACATCCACACTAACTCGCCATACTATCACGACTAAGGCCATAATACAGTCAAGATTCAGGGAAGCAGGGATGTTTTCCTTCTCTGGTCGGATTTTCTTTCTTTTTTTAATTATTTTCTTTTTTAATTATTATGTTACTTTAGTTGTTTTTAGTTATTTTTGTTTTTTTCATTTATTGTTTCTATGTTTCTATTGTTAAATTGTTTTTTGTCATTGTTACTGGTGGCGATCGAGTTGCAGTTTGTGTTAGTGTTGCTAAGGTTGGTGGTGTTATTGTTTTGGTGCTATCTACAGAGGTTGTTCACAATACAAGGGCGGTGTCGCTAAAGTGTCCGGATCGATAAAGGCATGCCTATATTGGGGGTGGATGGCTCCAATAGTGGTGCATCAAGATTTCGATGGTCTAGAGCAAGGGCTCGTGGAGAGGTATCGGTGAATGGTTTCGAGGGTGGCTTTATATTTTGTTGTTGGTTTTTTTTTTGTTTTTTTTTTGTTGTTGTTCCAATTGAGACTATGGTTTTCACCCATAGTAGCTGAGGTTGTACATTAGGCCAATACTATAAAATCCTCTAGGGCTTAATAAGATTTTGGTATGTAAAGTCATTTAATTGTTAACATTTATGTATTTATAATGTTGATTTTGATGATAACAAACAAAATTAGAATGATTAAGTTTTTAAAAGCTCAACTTATTATTTTCACATTATAAAGGTTCTATATTTAATGAAAAAATAATTTTATAAAATTGGCTATTTTTCAAGTTTATGGTCTAATTAAGAGAGTTTTGAAAACTTTGAAATCAACAAATATTGCTTGGAATTCTGGAGAAGGACTTATTTGAAAAGTTTCATAACATTTTAGCCGATATCATAATTTTTAGATATTTTTGAGAATAACAAGCATTATTTAGAAATTCTGAAATTGAAACTTTGTGCAATGTTTTATGACGTTTTGGGCTATATCATAATTCTATAAAGTTTTGGGTCAAAACTATAATTTTAAAAAATAATTCACTGTAGCAGTCGCTGTATCTACGCGGCTAACCGGATTTTATAAAGCGGCAAGTCGGATTATGGGCAGTAGCTCACTAGAATGAAAGTGGCTAACTGAATTCCAAAAATAGCATGTTGAATGTTCTAAAATTCAAATATTTGTTGTAACGGTAACATAAAAGTGGCTAACCGGATTCATAAAGTGGCAAGCCGGTTATCACCAAAAAGTCTATAACGGTTAGTTTTTGGGCTCAAACTATATAAACTCAAATTCAATTCATTTTTGATAATCTTGGCAAGTATAAACAAGTACAAACAACATATATTGAGCTTCAATTTCGCAAATCATCATAGATTAAATCTTCATTGAGCTATCATTAGCATATCCACTTTAAAAGAGAGTTGTTTGTTGTAATTTTCATTTCTCTTAAAATTGTGTGTACAAGTGTGAGAAACACTTGGGGTGAAGAGATTGAGGAGATAATCTCTTGATTGTAAAGGTTCATTGACACCTTGAAAGTTAATTGTAAAGAACTTGAAACCTTGAGAGGTTTGGATAGTGAAATCCTCAAATCAGGTGAGCTTGGAGGCGTGGACGTAAGCGGGGATTACCAAACCACGTAAAAATCATTGTGTTTGTTTTCTCTTCCCTTACTCTCTTATTATTGTGCTTTATTGAATTTATTATTTTTTATTCCATTAAGGCATTAGATTAAATTGTTGTGTGGTTTGCTTAGTTTAAATTTTAAAATCTCAATTCACCCCCCTCTTGGGTTGCCTAATTAGTATTTCATTAATCTCATTTCAATTTTAGAATTTACAGTCTTCAGTTATTTTATGGTTAGGTTTTTCCTAACTTAATTATGCTTGAGTCCGAGGCGTTGTCATATATATTATACTTAAACTTGGCCTTATATTTGCACCTATATAGTGATGTATTGTTGATCATTTTTTACCCTATTAATACGTGTAATATATTAATTAAAAAAAACTTATAATACATATTGTAACTGCCATCTAACTTAAGATGGATCCTTTTGAGAAATGTAATTTCACTATTTTTATATTTATATAACATTGAAAAATCAAAAAAAGAAAAAAAAGAAAAGAAAATTGTGGTGAAAGGAAGTTTCGTACCTATTGCCTATTTGGCTTCAATTTCTTTAAGTGCATTGAAGTGTAAACCGAGTGAAAAGATAAAAAGGAGAAAAGAAATCAAATAAGTAAAATAAAATTTTATTTATTTATTTATTTGCTATAAAAATCTTGGGACCATGACCATTCCGATTCTTGGTTTTGAAATGTACACACACACACACACACAAAAGAATGAATAAGAGCCAAAAATGTATGCCAAGATAGTTTCATTTGCAATCAATGGAAAAGAATACATAAATGATCTATTTTCAACTAAAATTGTTTCCGTGTGGACCCTTTGATTTGCCTCTTCACCACAATTTTCATTTCTCTAAAAGGTCACGAACCTAAGGTTGAATCCAAGTTCCAATCAGAAGCTCGAATTTAGGGATGACAAAATAATTCGGACCTGGCCTGGATCCGGACGAACCCGGATAATTCGGGCTGGGTTGAACCCGTACCGGAATGTAAAAAAATTTGGGTCCGGAATAAATTTTAATAACCTGGATATATCCGAGTCCGGGTCCGGATTTAGGTTAACCCGGACATCCGGAACCCGGACCCGGATATCTAATTTTAATATTATTTTTTAATTAATTTTATTGATTAATCTAGATGTGTTATTGCTTGAAAATGTATTAATTTTTTATTTTTAGAATTTTAGAAATTGATATTGATTCATTGATCCGGGTTCAAAATCCGGGTTGAACCTGGACCCGGACCCGTGTAAACAAATCCAGGTTAAAATTCGGGTCCGGAAAAAGAAAATGGTATCCGGGTCCAGATTCGGAAAGGCTAAATCCGGACCCGGACCCAGATTTTGCCATCCCTACTCGAATCCAACACCATTCGGTATATGGAAGAAAGCATTGGGCTTGGGCTTTTGCCAAAATTCTATTTTTTAAATTTTTTAAACGTATTTTTTACATTTTAATTAAACTAGAAATTAAAAAAATTTGGTACAATCGAGATCCTAACTCGAATGCGAGCCCCAATCAGTCCTGGCATTTTAATCGGGGCAGAATTTAGCCCAAATTCCTAACGAATTTTAATCAATTTTTTTAAAAATATAGATTTCTTACTATTATTAAAATAATTTGGAATTCAGCTTTGCATATGATGCATTGTTTGGTACACATGGATTTAGACTACACATTGTCTATAGATTAACGGTAAAAAGAATGCACTGTCTTATGTCAAAATAAAATAAAAAAATGCATCAGCTATAGTATACGCCGATGCATACCATTTACACATGTCAGTGGCATGAATATCGAAAACAACATTTCATGGGATGTTCCATGAATGACACATCTTTCTTATAGAAATCGATAACCGACAGGTCATATGAACCCTATGTGCCGATTAAAATACTTTTTAATTTTTTTGTTATTATTATTATTATCATCGTTACTATTGTTGTTATTATTACACTTGTTATTGTTATTTTCATTCTTACTGTTATTGTGTCATACAACCTCAGGTTGTACTTGTAAACCAAGTCGCCAACATAGGCTCCAGATTATACTTTTGGGTCTACTCAACGGCAGTAAATTCTTAGTAAATTTGGGTCGACTATTTTCTAAATACTACCGAAAAAATCCAACCCGAACAATTAGCATAAACAAAAATGCTTTACCAGAATTTTTATCATAATTACTTTATAACATCTTGGAATCTCGGGAAGCATGTAAGAACCATGGGTCAAGGCCTCGACTAATAGAGATGGATCACGAAATGAGTAATTCAAGAGTGATTCTAAATGGCGAACATTAACAAGCCTCTCTGCATGCACTTGGAACTGCCGCTGATATGGTACGTTCACAAAATCCACCTTTACACCAATTCTATCCAGGAATATTAATGCCACATTTTCCCCGCCTATGCTGAGGAATGAACCAATTAGACCCTCAACTACATCAACAACTGTCTTACTTTTAACCTTCTTTCTTCCAGTAACATAAATTTTTCTTCCGTTGAAAAGTGAGTCATCATTCAATTCATAGCTTTCTGAATTATCACCAGGAATTATCCACATTTTTGGACCGAAAGACTCAGTACGGATAAATCCCTGCAGTTTTAGAATTAACAGGAGCAAGCCACAAGACATTCATTTGATTTACTTGGTATTACAGCGTAATTATAAACCAGACAATCAACAATATTATGAGCAAAAGAAATGGATCTCCACAAACCCCTCTCTAGCCTAACAATTGTGATTCGCACTCAGAACAACTATAAGACTGAAATATACCGAAGATATCAATTCGACGAGCAAATGAAGAATTGATACAAAGAATTTCGTCCTATATAATTAAAAACCAACATTGTATGAGAGAGGAGGCAATGTTGATCTAGTTATCAATAACCAGTAATTATAGGAAAAACCATACAACTTCGGACACAAGATGGAAGAAACATCATAACAGCTCATGTGTCGAAAGTTACATTACAACTTAAAAAAGAATAAAATTTAAATAGAAGAAAAAGTCATAAGAACGCATCCATACGGAAAAAACACAGAAAAAAATTCAAACCCATTGCTGAAAAAGTAAAATTACCTGAAGTTTTTGCTCACATCCTGGCTTGCAAAGTGCAGCATTTGATATTATTCGCTCCTTCTTAACACTAAGAAAGCCTTCGTGATTATTTTTATGTCTTGAATAGCCGCTGACTAGCTGCATATTTAAGAAAGGAGTCTCCAAAAGTCTCTAGAGATTCTAGATTAAAATCCTCTTGGCACTTCTTCGTAGTGATTGCTTCCAATACCTACCACGAAGAGTCGCTGTTAGTGCAAATTCAAACAAGTTCAAAGGAGACTACAGAATGAATAGGAAAAGCCATCGGCGTGAAACAAACAGAAGGTCTACCGAGAAAGGTAGTGATAGTGATGATTTTGTTTTTCCTGGTTTACCTGTTGGGAAAATATGCTCTTTAAAAACATATGTGTTTATTTAATTGTAATAAATATTTTTTCTGATTAATAAAATAAATGAGGTATTTTATTCAAATATCTTAATTACATTAATATTTGTATTAAAATCCATTTAATCATATTATATGTATTTATGTGATTGTGTGGATTGAAGGCATACAAAGTTATCTTATGATTAAATAAATTTAGTTATGATTGATAAATAAAGTTGAGACTTTATTTAGGTATAGTAATAAATTCATTGAATGATTTATGTCTTGTCATGTATGAATTTATTAATGTTCTACATTGAACAGATCACATATGAGATTTAATTAAGCTTTGTAATAAGACTTATTAAATCTCATAGACATTGATTTTACTGTAATCTTAATCTTGAGTTAATTATGATTTCATGATTGTAATTGTTATTCCATTTGAGTTACCAATGGGCATGACACATACTTGTAGTCTAGATTACCCGGTATCTTGGTGGGAGCAATTATGGCTGTGTTTACTTGCTGGAGTGGGAGTGAGGAGTGTGGATTCCTCCCACTCCAGCGTTTACTTCCTCAAAATGGGAAGGGATTGGGAATCCCACTCCGTGGGCCCCACCCATTTTTGGAGTGGGGAGTGGGAGTGGGACTCCCATTGGGGGAGGTGGGAGTGGGAATCCACTCCCACCTCTCCCTTTTTTACCCTTTTATTTTTAATTTAATTTAATTTAATATTTTATAATTAATAAAATAAAATAAATAATATTATATTTATTTGAATAATAATATTATATTTAACTAAATAATAATTTGCATTGATTCTAAGTTAAAATTATTTTAAAATAATATTATTATATTAATAGAGAATTAATAAATATAATATTATTATATTTATTTTAAAAATAATAGTACTATATTTATTTAATATTAATAATAATAAATAGTTTATTCTAAGAAAATATTAATTTTGTACTAAATAATATTATATTATTATTTTATATAATAATAAATTTAATATAATTATATTAAATAAAATAAAATAAGGTTTCATTTTATATTAAAATTAAAATTAATAATTTATTGTTCATAATTAAGAATATTAATAATTATAATAAATTTACAAAGATAATAAAATAAATATTATTCATTAAAAATATTTTTATTAGTTTTGTAATTAAAAACTATAATTCTTAAAATAAGGATAAAATTATAATTTGAAACTATTTTCAAAAAGAAACACATAAATTGGATTCGATATCATTCCATTAGGTGTAAGTAAACAACCTACTCCCACTCCCACTCCACACTCCCAATCCTAGGATTCTCACTCCTCAGGATTCCCAATCCAATCCAAAAAGTAAACGCTACCTATGAGTATTGAAGTTATGGATTAACAATATAGAATTTGTACAACACATCTCTTGATGGGTTTTCGGCACTTGATTAGCAGAGTGTGTCAACATATTTAGTATGTTGAAAATGATCATTAGAGAAAACCGGTAAGTATCAAGGAACAAGATGTGATTAAATTGATTGACTGAGTTGAGATAACGATTTAATTAATGATGTGTAAAAGGATTGTGCGATAAAGAAATCAATGGACGAATTATTATTCGAAAGCATCTGATTATGGAGATCAATTCCAATCTTTTAGTAGAGTAGATTTGGAATTAAATAATTAGGCTAGTTTAATTACGCCTAATTGTTATATTATTGTAAGTTAAATGATTAGGGTTAGCTCATTTAATTACTCTTACTAATAAGTAAGATAATATTATTTAGTCTAAATATATCATTTAATTGGGAGCCCATTTAATTATCTTTTGTGTAAGAGGACATGTTATTTTCTGGTGGGTCACTATTGAAAAAGCAAATAATGTGGGTTTTGTTTTTTGATTATTTGGAGTCTAGGGTTTTCACTAAAGGGTGATATAAAAGGCTTAGTTGCTTTGGTAGTGATAAAGACACACGTGTCAGATCAAACGAGTCATAAGAAGATTGGTGCCAGTTCGTGTTCTAACAAGCGTGGTGGTGACGGATCGTGATCTAACAGGAGTGGTGGTGACGGATCGTGATCTGGGAGCCTAAATCATTTCAGCGGAAAAAGTTAAATCGAATTTTTAAGGTACGATTTCTAGATTATAAATTCTTATATATTATATGAGAGCGATCTTAAAAAGGTTTTATAAAAATTTAAAAACCTGATTTTTCCCCAACATCACCTACTTATTGATTAGTCAGCAGAAAGTCTTCATTTATGAACCTTTTACGATCGAACAATTTCTTGTTTCAAACCTTCTCAGTGCATTAATTAAGTTATATCATGTTATGTTTTTCAGTTCATATCTTTTGGTTGTAATATCATTTGTTGGGCGTGTTAGGAGTTTTGAACACTAGAGTCCTTATTTATAAGGTTAACCCGTTGGGTCAAGTATTTACTCCATGATATAATATATCCCACTAATCACTTTTTACGTACAAGCATTATCCCATTTCATTTAATTGTTCACAAGGGAAGTAAAATTTAGAAGCAGAATACCTTGATAGTTGGAATGGTAACATTTTGCATGCAATGATCCAAAAGCATATCCTTCAAATTGACAGCAAGGAGCAAAGACTGAAGACGATGCATGAATGATGGAACGAACGTGAAAGAATAAAATGTACTGAGTGATATAGGACCCATGATTATGCGACACAGCTCAGGAGGCAGTTCAAAAGATACCTTACTCGGCTCTGCAACTACAGACTCAGATTTAAATTATGTGGAATAGATGGAAAACTTTCAAATAAATATGATTGCTTTCGCAGTTCTGCGAAAACAACAGATACAAGATCAAATCGCACAAAATAAATGTAGTACTTCAAAGGATTAGACCTAAGAATAAGTCGATCAAAAGGATATTCAGTTAGTCACACAACTCATGAACCAATCTCAACATGCCAAAAGAGCATAGGTCCAACCATGTATTGTTTGTAAACTCGCTCTACAGTCATAACACCATTTCTCTTCAGTGTTCTGTCTACCAAAATCTCGGAAATATACATAACTCCAACACTTAACAAGCAATTCAAACATAAACTCATTTAAAAGTGCAATGCAGGTCATCCATTATTTTCATGAAATTGACATTTGTAAACTTTTACAAGAAGTGAAAATTCAGTTGACAATTTGACAAAAGATAATCTGGAAAATACTAACATTGCGGATATAATTTGCGAAAGCAAAATGCAAAAATTGAAATTGTGTCAAAAACTTGGTCAAATTTCCTGGCCATTTTTTCCATTTAAGGTGCATGGTGTAATCCAATCCCGTCCCTACCCATGCGAGCAAGCATCAAATCCCAAACCTCTTGTACCACCACAAGAGACTTCACTAATTCAATTGACTAGCACCCACTATTTAAATTTTCTGAGTTGCTTACCCACAAGAACAATAACAGAACAAACAATTGGTGCCATAATTATCAGATTTGAAGACAGTACATATCAACTAAGAGGGCAACAGGAAACAGTTAACACTTCAAATAAACTAGACAGTCGGCGGACATCTCAAACATGCTTCGCTAACACTAAAACTTTACATTAGCATGCACTTGCACACAAACACACGTAAAAGAGAACAAAGTGTAAAGAAAAAATTAAAATGAGTGATTGATACCTTTCTGCTTTTGTTGTCTGCACTTATTAAGGTAATTTTGCACATGGAAAATGTTGGAGAAAAATCTGGTTTTTAAATTTTTATAAAAACTTTTAAGATCGTTCTCATATAATATATAAGAATTTGTAATTTAGAAATCGTACCTTAAAAATCCGATTTGGGTTTTTCCGTTGAAGTGATTTAGGCTCCTAGATCACGATCCGTCACCACCACTCTTGTTAGATCACGATCCGTCACCACCACGCTTGTTAGATCACGAACTGTCACCAATGATCTTCTAGGTTATGACTCAGGTTCGATCTGCACTTGACGTGTGGGCGCTTTTATCACTACCAAAGCAACTAGCATAAGAAAATTCTTCTCTCAACAATAGAGAGAAGAATCTGTTTCTCTTATCTGTATAAAGTGGCTGCTATCTTTTTCTTTAGAGAAAATAAGTCTTTTTATATCTCCTTTTACTAAAAACCCTACGCTCCAAAAAATGAAAATCAAAACTCGCGTTACTTGCTTTTTCTATAGGGGACCCACCTTGTAAAATAACATAAGGCCCCTTACACACAAGCTAATTAAATGGAGCCTCCCACTAAATGATATATTTAGGCTTTTGAAACAAATAGCTAGTTATATTGCTAATCCGGGAATCATTTGGGAACATACAATAATGGCTATAACAATTAGGCCTATAATTAAAATAGCCTAATTATTTAATTCAAATCTACTCCACTAAAAGATTGGAATTGACCTCCATAATTGTATGCTCGAATAATAATTCGTCCCAACCCACATTGATTTCTTTACTGCACAATCCTTTGTACCACATCATTAATAAAATCGATATCTCAACTGTCCAATCAATTTAATTACATCTTGTACCTTGATACTTACTGGTTTTCTCTAATGATTATTTTCAACATACTAAATATGTTGACACACTCTGGCCATAGAATTCTATGATCAAGTGCCGAAAACCCATCAAGAGATGTGTTGTATAAATTCTATATTGTTAATCCATAACTCCAATACTCATAATTGCTCTCACCAAGATACCAGGTAATCTTGCCACAATTGTGTGTTGTGCCCATTGGTAACTCAAATTGAATAACAATTACAATCATGAAATCATAACTAACTCAAGATTAAGATTATAGTAAAATCAATGCCTATGAGATTTAATAAGTCTGACAGTCATTTCAAGGTTAATTAAATCTCATATGTGATCCTGTTCAATATAGTCGTACTACATTAATAAATTCATACATGATTAAGACAAATCATTCAATGAATTCATTACAGTCTATACCTAAATAAAGTGCCCAACTTTATTTATCAACTGCAAACTAAATTTATTTAATCATAAGATAACTTATATTTATGTCTTCTGTGAATCCACATGGTGATCACATAAATACATATAATATGATTAAATTGACTTTGATCAAAATATTAATGCAATTAAGATATTTGAATAAAATATCTCATTAATTTATTAATCAGAAAAAATGTTTATTACAATTAAATAAACACATATGCTTTTAAAGAGCATATTTTCCTAACAATCTCCCACTATCTCTCAAAGCATATTTGGCATCTCACGCATGCTCATAGATTCTAAGTGCAAGTTAAAAGGTTTCCCAGGTATGACCTTAGTAAAAGGATCTGTCAAGTTTTGTTGTGACGCAATCTGAGTAACCTCCACATCACCTCTCTACACTATATCCCTTATAAGATGATACTTCCTCTCAATATGTTTTTGTTTCTTGTGGTTCAATGGTTCCTTAGATTGAGCTACCGCACCACTATTATTGCAAAATAGTTTAAGGGGTGCAGTTACAGCAGGTACCACCTCAAGATCTTGTAGGAACTTGCAGAGCCATACAACTTCTTTTGCAGCTTCGGATGCAGCCACATATTCAGCTTCAGTTGTGGAGTCTGCGATACAAGATTGTTTCACACTCCTCCAGCTAATAGCTCCACTTCCCAATGTAAACACATAGCCGGAAGTTGATTTTCTGGAATCCTTATCTGACATAAAGTCAGAATTAGTATAACTCACTGGAATGAGTTCATCACCATAATACACAAGCATATAATTTTTAGTTCTTTTCAGATACTTCATTATATGCTTGACCGCAGTCCAGTGTTCAGGTTCAGAATTAGATTGATATTTACTAACCATCCCTACCGCAAAACAGATGTCTGGCCTAGTGCAAAGCATGGCATACATGAGACTTCCCACAGCTTCTGCATAAGGAACTCGTCTCATTCTCTCTATCTCTTCAGATGTTTTAGGTGATTGATCCTTATAGAATGTAATTCCATGTCTGAATGGTAATAAACCAGTCTTAGAATTTTCCATGCTAAATCTAGCCAATATCTTATCGATATAGACCGCTTAAGACAAGGCTAAAGTTTTATTCTTCCGGTCTCATAGTAACTTGATACCAAGAATATAACTCGCCTCTCCCAAGTCTTTCATATCAAATTGTTTTGCTAACCAACTCTTTATTGTAGTCAATATTCCTATATCGTTTCCAATTAGGAGAATATTGTCTACATAAAGAATTAGGAAGGCTACAAAGTTTTCTTGAATTTTCTTGTACACACATGGTTCATCAATGTTCTGAATGAATCCAAACGATTTAATCGTTTGATCAAATTTGATGTTCCATGACCGGGATGCTTGCTTCAATCCATAAATGGATATCTGCAACTTACATACCATGTGTTCTTGGCTTTTTTGTATAAATCCATCTGGTTGCTGCATGTAGATGTTTTCTTCAAGATGCCGTTAAGAAAAGTCTTGACATCCATTTGCCAAATTTCATAATCTGCAACAATGGAAAGCGAGAATCCTAATGGATTTAAGCATATGGAGAAAATGTTTCCTCATAATCGATTCCCTCTTTCTGAGTAAACCCTTTGTATGTGATAGCACTTCCATCATTCCTCTTAAAAAGTGGATTTGCATTCAAATGGCCTCAAACACTTGTGATACAATATATCTGACCATTGTGAGGGTGCAGACTAGAGAATTATGAACCTTGCATGTGTTAGATTTATTTCTCATATTATATGGACTGACATAAATCATTTTAATTATTTTCTATATTTTACTGAATTAATACATGACTAATGTCAAATATTATGGAGTAATTTTGACGGACTCATTTATTAAGTAATCAAATATTGTGTTAATGAGTCTGATTTTGACATACCCTATACAGTAATATATTATGTACAAATATAATTCTTAATTGTGTTATTTTAGCTCATAATGGGATGGGTAATTTTGTACCCCTGCGCTCAACCACAGTATTTAAGTAATTTCATCGATGACATTTAAAAATATGGTCACAAAATAGTAGTTATAGTGACAAACTTTCGAAATCGTAGCTAATAGTCTCGTCTTCACTAAAGTTATATTTTACAACCATCAATTCTCTTTTTGAGACGCATTAATTGGTCCTTATGTTCAATTTTTTGACAAACAAAAGATTAGTCACAAAAAGATACAGGTTTTTAAGCGCCAAATATTTACCTTCAAAATAAGTAATTTAGGACGTCACATAATGTAACGCCACAAATTTTCATAATATTAAATTATGGAAATTGGGCTTTCATTGAGAATTATGGGTGGCCTATAACCCTTATTAAGAAAGGGATACTAAATTATAAATAGAGGTTATTTATGAGATAATTTTAGAAAAGTGTTATTTTTCCTAATTAAATAGGGTTTCTTAAGACTCCCTATAAATTCATACTTTTTCCCTTCCATAACCCTAAGTCCACGGCGTTTATTCTTCTTCTCTGCTGCTCTTTATGCTCCTACCCAAATCTTAGGATTCAAGCCTTTGTTTAGGAGAGAATCAAAGCGACGGGTAAGTTATTCTCCCTATTCTCAACAGAATTCTAATCACTCTATCTAGGGTTTATATTGGCACGATTCTAGATGGTTATAGATCATAATGCATGATTTAGAATGTATTTAGGCTTTGTTTAGAGTTTGATTTATTATGAGTTTAGTTAATCAATCCTTGACGTATGAAGCACAGGATAATTCTGGACAGCATGAGTATCTCGAATTTAAACCTATATTTTCTGAACGAGCTTTCTTATGAAATTTATATTTCTGGAAACTATACATGTAGGGATTCTTGAGTAAATTTACTTCATTAAATTCGACTTCGTTTTCAATTTTATATGTATTTTCGAAATAGAAACCACTGCACTGGAAAACTGCGATTCCATCATTGCGATCGGATTCACAAGATTATTTGTACCACCAAATGAACTCGGAAAATTCTTAAAGTTTATATGTAGGTTAATATATGTGTCTAGGGTTCCCAATTTTAATTTCATAATTTTCTAATTAGTATTTTATTTTATAAAAATCACAGAACCCGTTCTGTTTGGTTTAGGTTACGTGAAAACAGTTTCGAATTTGTTGAGAAATAAATAGTTTTGAAATTTTTTTTGATATTGGATCCTCTTGAAAATTTTACATGGGGTAATCATGGATGTCCAGAATAGTTCCATTGAATATTATATCATTCTGAGTTTTAGATTAAGAGTTAAAATTCTGAGAATCAGACCTGTACGAGTATGAATTAGAAAATCAAATTCTTAGAATAAGTTATTAATTGTCATATATTGTATTTGTTTAAGGTGTTGAACGTGATTGAGGCTCTTAGAAGCTTAGAGGTGTGTTAATGCAAATTCATTTGTCGAGGTAAGTAATTTCATTCCTAGTATACTGGATATGTATAAGTATTTTGATATTATTATTATAAATAAAAATATTTTTATACTACTTAGAAGATTAATGGATTTTCATAACAAAATCATTTTATGAAAATGTTTTCAAACCTAAATTCCTTTTAACAAAGTATTTTATAAATGCTTTTAAGTATGTAAGTTATTTTGTTACATTACCTTTTATGATTTTATCTATAAAAGAATTTGCAAGCCTAAATTATTGTTATGGACATTTATGAAACTGATACGAATGTTTTGTACTTATGTATGATTTTAATTATTTATGATTGTACGGGGGCTACCTCTTGGGACTATATGGGGGCCACCTCTTAAAGGCCAAAGCGTCGCAAAGTGCCACATATAATGCAAAGTGCCACGTACAAGTCATTATGTTTTCGCTCATTGTCCATAGTTATTCTGATTCTGATTCTGATTTTGATCGTATAATACGATATATGTCTGTTCTGGACCAGTACTGGGTTTCTGTTCTGAGTGTGCACACGATATTCTGATTTTGTTTCTGGCCGGGTCACCGGGACTATAGGTGACAGTATGTGACATGAGCTAACCTTTTGTTTTCTGTATACGTATTATATGATTTGCTTCGTAAGTAAATATACTTTTGGATATTCTGAATTTTTAAGATTTTATGTTATGTTATCGTGATATATCGTTTTATGAAATTTATGGATTATGATATATATTTTAAACAAAAGGAGACTTGCAATATTTTTTAGTATCGATAGGCCTAGTGTGTTAGGAATGGTTTTACTTACCGAGTTGACGGCTCACCCCTCGTCATTACTTTTTGCAGATTAAGTTTTTTTTGAGAGGTGCACTTAGCTTTGGAGTTAGTAATTTTCTGTTTCCATTTGCCATTTGAATAAGAGGAGGAATAGACTCATGTTTCTATTTAGTTATTTCTATTATGAACGTGTAATTTAGAGTTTGAGGCTTTTGTTATTATTTTGATGTCATCGGGAGAGATTATTTAGTATTAGACGTTTGAATTTGTGGATTTATTTGAATAAGAATTTGAGGTATTTCAGTTTGAAACTATGAGTAAAGATTATGATTTGTGAGTAACCTCCTTCTTCATGTGCTCCGCACATGTTAGATTTGGGGTGTTACACATAATCTTTTGTGACAAAACATGTGGTTGCAAAATATAATTATAAGCAACAACACGATTTTGTAACAAAAAAATGTTTATTGAGACACAAACTATCAGTCACCCTAGCTGTTTTGTTTTCCACTAATTTAGAGAACACATTTTGCTGTCACAAATAATTACCTGTAGTGACTAAACTAAAAAATAGTAGCTAATAATTTTGTCTTGATTTATATTGTATATAGTGACAAATAAATCTTTTTATGAGACGTATTAATTATTGTCTTAATCAAGTTTTTTTTTGTGACAAAATTTACATTAGTCATAGAAAGATAAGTTTAAGCATAAAAAAAAAAGTCTTCAAAATTTAATTTTTTGGGATAAGAAATAATCTTCTATGACAAAAAGTTAGAAAGACAACACTATTTTGTAAGTAAAAAAAATAATTAAATTGGATTAAAAAATTGTTGAATTATGTAATTTCTTTTTGAATATGTTGATTAAGTACAAAAATAATATTAACCTTAAAAATTAATAAAAAATAATTTTTGAAATTAGTAATTAATTTTTTTATAACACCAGTAATTTATATTTTTTTTATGACACCGGTAATTAAAAGTTAAAAAATTGAAAAAAAAATCAAAAAGGGGAAAGGAAAGATACCGTGAAAAACAATAAAAAGAAAAAGGGAGAATAGAAAAATAAAAGAAATAAAGAAAGGGGAAGGAATAGCGCAAAAATTAAAAACACTAGATACCTAATAGCCGATCGTTGCAACCAACTAGCCACCTCACTGCCGATTTAATTTCCGGTGGCCACAATTGGGAGTTGTAAAAGCCAGTAAGCAAAACCCACCCTCACCGTACAAGACATTGGAATTGATTGATAGAGTTTCTTGTAAGTATTTGTATCCTTATTAAAATAATTCATCTCTTGCACCTCATTTGAGCCTTTTACTTTTGCGTAAAGAATTGAATTGTAACAACTATTTGCCTTGGGAGAAATTAATAATGGAATATGATGCATTACCATCTCATTTTCTATGTCATCTTTGTATTTGCGTGACAATTTCTTTGAAAGTCTTAAAGAATTTTGTAATTTTATAATCACTACTACAAGAAATGACAAAGATGACATGTTATAGATGACCCGCGTACTATTAACTGTCATCTATTAATTTAGATGACTTTTGTTTATTTTTAAATGTCATCTATTATAAAATTATTTTTACTTACGATATAAAGTTGACTCATCACTAAATAGCGAGTCATCTTTAATTAAATGAAAGTTTACCTTATTTTTTTAAAGTTGTCATTTATTTTCAAGTATAAAAACTCAACCTTCCCTTTTTATTTTCCCGTCTCCAACGAAATACCAACTCTCTCTATCTCCCTCAATTATTCTGAAATTTCACGATCTTTGTCCGTAAAATTCCCTTTCCCCCACATAAAACACCTTCTTATCTTCGATTTCCAAGTTGTAAACCCCTAATCTCACCCATTATTTATACAGCCCCAAAATAGTAAACCCTAACTATTCACAAATGGTTGAGGCGGGGAGAAAGAAGAAATCTTAAAGCTCTGGACCACGCATTTTAAGGAGAAAATTGTAAAACTTGGGACCACAGCACTAACAAGTAAAATATTGATGCATTAGTCCACCTTCCATCTTGGATTTTAAAAGTTTTCGTCTCCACATAAAAGGTTCCCAAAGAAGAGCAAGCCCCCCACTACGGCCCACGCGATCAACCACAAAAAGCCCATCAAACCCCAACTTCCTCTTCATACTCTCTAATTTATCTTTACCACATAACGTTTCCATGAGAAAAATAATAGCAGGTTTTTTACATTTGACCAGATCAATCAAGACTTGAACTGTCCGTGGGTGGCCTAGCCCACGGCAGTTCCAACTTAACACACTCATTGTTCTCGGTGGGCCTTGATCACAAGTCTCACCGATTGCCCATTTTTTCCTTCCTCAGAAATATCCATCTCCTGAGAAGCTACCGTATCCTCAAAGCCCACAGAACTACGAAGCCCACCTTGAGATCTTCTTCTCTTTGACTCATTAACAATTAGTCCAGCTTCCCGTTCCTCATCAAAAATCTTTTCCCCGCCCAAATCATGAATGATTCCCATTGTTGACTTTTCATTGATATGCAAATGGCTCCTGGTCAATAACAAGCTGTTGCTTTCCTTATTGATCCCCTCAATCCCCGCACGAATACTACAATCCCCTGTGTTACGCATATTATCTCCAGAATTTGCGTTAATGACCAAATCAACTGCCATTGCACCAGCAAACTTGTCGCTGTTTCCTTTTCCATTATTATTCTCTTCCGGCATCGTTGATCTCAGCCACTTTTCCCCGGAATTCATCTGGCCCCTACTGCTCGGTGCCTTCAGCCAGTGACCATTAACCTTCACAATCTCATTCGACGGGCAATCATACAACTTCGGACATTGTTTCTCTGTGTGCCCCAGTAATCCACAGATGAAACAGAAAATATTCAAGCGTTCATATTTAAAATCTATCCAGATCCATTCGCCACCCTCCTTTTTAAGCTTCATCCTACGCTTAAGGGGCTTCCTAACATCAATGGATACCTGAATGCGCATATAGGTTCTCCAAACTCCCATGAAATTATGCTTATCGGAGCCCGAGAAAATGCCAACATAGTCTCCGATATTCTTCAAAAATTTTTCAGACATGAAACCAATGGGTAGGTTGTAAATTTGAATCCAAAAATCTGCAAGAAAAGGCACATTGCGTTCTCATCTAGCCTTTTAACCGAGAATGTCTTTGGTCAAAAGTCCGACTCCGACTCGATTTATATCAATCTCATGGAAAAATTGAAATAAAAACAGCGTAGGCGATAAATCCTTGATACATACACCCTTTCTTGGCCGCCAAAGAGAAGCCATTGTGTTTTTCATAGCAGCAAAATTAATCACCTTATCTGCCGAAACCACCAAACAAACAATCGATGTTGACCTTGTTCCCATCATCGATGTCCTCTCCTTCAATAATCAGCCCATCATCCTCCTCGTCTTCAATGGACATGCTGGCATATCCGTTATCGATATTAAAATCTGATTGTCGCTCATTGTTGGCCATCGCAAAGTAGGAATATCAAGTAAAAAACACTTACTAATAAACTTGCCCTAAAGACAAGACAAAACGAAACTTGCCCTAGAGACAAGACTTAATACTTTATCATTTTATCTTTATCTTTGTTATTGTCCTTGTTTTGAATAAGACACTAAAAGGATTTATGAAATTATTTCAATTATTTTGATATTGTAGTCAAGGAAGGTTTGTGAAAAGGTTCCACTCTCCAACTCTCCCTGGCTTTGGCATGATTATTGAAGTAACCAACAAGATGGCCGCATTTTGTTGATCTTGTGAGGAATGTAATATTTTTGTTTTAAGAAAACAGGGTTATGGATATCTAGTTACTTTAATTTGGGAACTGTAAACACAATATTTTTTAGTATTGTTTGTAATGTACTAGATCTATACATGATTACTGCAATTGCTTAATGAATATTTATTTTTATATATAGCCTTTCAAAAAAAATTTATTGCACTACATGTTAGCATAAATAATAATAATAATAATAATAATAATAATAATAATAATAATAATAATGACAGCCATTTGAGATCTTTAGTAATCTATTCTTATTAGTATGACGTCTATTGTTGACTTTCATTACTTAAAATGAGTCATTTATACTAAAAGAAAGGATAATTCTTTTACAACATTAGATGACTGCATTTGGATAAATGAGTCATCTATGGTACTCATTAGATGACTCTTTTTGCGTGTCATTTTTTGTACCTAGTTTTAGATGACTAGCATAAATAATAATAATAATAATAATAATAATAATGATAGCCATTTGAGATCTTTAGTAATCTATTCTTATTAGTATGACGTCTATTGTTGACTTTCATTACTTTAAATGAGTCATTTATAGTAAAAGAAAGGATAATTCTTTTACAACATTAGATGACTGCATTTGGATAAATGAGTCATCTATGGTACTCATTAGATGACTCTTTTTGCGTGTCATTTTTTGTACCTAGTTTTAGATGACTACTACAAAGATAACTAATTTTAATTCGTCATTATAAGATTAATTTAAACGTCATCTATGTCCTTTTTTGTAGTAGTGAATAGGTTTTTTTGTTAAGAAAAAAATTCTCATTTATGTAATTGCTTTGTGAATTTTCATTAATGGTTGTTAATTTTCTTTATTGATTGGTGTATGTTTTTTATATTTGATTATGTTCCTTGATGTGGGATTTTACTTAATTTGGGATTTCATAAATGCGGATATTTGGGATTTTACTTCATTTGGGATTTCATAAATGCGGATATTTTCATTGTATCTAATTAAATTTTAAATTTGATTTATGCATCATAAATGCCATTTTTGTGGAATCTTAATTTTTGTGGAATAAATTGAGCGTAAAATAAAAAAAGGTTTTGGACATTCTATTTTTACTTTAATTATGTCCAAAAGAAAGGATTTTATTTGGCATTGTATATTGTATATACTAGGCACCTTCTCGGAAGCTATGATTGGAGCTTTAATTGAATAGAAAATTGAGAGTGGATTTGTTTGAGGGGCTCTAGTTGGAGCTATTTTTCTATTGAAGCATTTGGTTCTTCCATTGAATTTTGGGATCGATAGAATCTTGTATTTGGTGAGTCATTTAGCCTTAATAATTTAGCAAGAAAGTTTATTTATGCGGACCACCTTCTAGTGTCTTGTTAAGATTGACACCTTGTCAAGTTTCTTAAGTGCACAACTTTCATGTGATTTCTTTCAAGCATGAACAAGGAGATAGGTGTTAAAAGAAAATATAAGTTGAAAAGAAAGTAATAGTTGAGAAGTTACAATAGAAGGACATGTTTTATTTAAACTTTCTCTTTTCTTATTTAATTTCATTATTATCTAGTTTGTTGTGCGCATCGGATTTCGATTACTATGGCCAACAAATACTTGTGAAGTTTCAAGTAGAGATAAGCATAAGAGAAGCATATTGGCTAAAGAATTATATATAATTTGCTATTATAGTATTTGTAAGGCTCCACCTTTTTGTTACTAATTGATTATTTATTATTTTAATTTTCATTTGGAGAATTTTCTTCATACAAATTGTTATGTTTGTCAAAATTTTTATTGTAGGATAACTTTGAGACCGTTGTCTTTAATCTACAAGTTTGGAAGCGTTTGAAGAAGACAATGAAAGACAAGTTCAAGTTAACTTTCATGACAACTAGAAACGACTTTTTGTAGTTGAATTTATGTGATTACATTGTAAATGTTTAATCTATTTTTGTTTATTTAATTTTATAACTATTTGTTCATTTGCACATTCTTAATTTCAATGTTTGTAGTTTTTTTTAATTTTTATTTTAATATTGTAAGCTCAATTGGTGACAACAATAAATGCCAAAAATAATATGTTCTTCAAAAACTTTGGTCATTAAATTTAATTTGATATAACTTCTTATGACTATTAAATTTAGTCACCAATGATATTTTCTAATGACAAAAAAGATTAGTCACCTACAATCTTAGTAAAGAGTAAAAGACTATAGTAACTATAATCTGAAACAAAGAAAAAAGTCACTGAATCTAATAATTGCAGACAATTAGTTTTTGTCATTGAAAGTAACATTAAATGACTAAAAAATATTGTTACGAAAATATTTTCAAATCACTATTTTGTCATTTTTAATATCATTTATGACTCTTAAAACTTTATTTTGAGACGAAATGTTTAGTCATAAAAAAGTTTATTTTTCGGTGACAAAAATAATTTTGGCCACTAGAACTTTTTAAGATGGTCTTTCTACGACTAACGTGTGACGATTTATTTTTTGTCATAATAAATATAAGGTGCCCAATTTATTATCTTTAGTGACTAAATTTTTCGTAATAGAATATCATTTTTCTTGTAGTGATCCCATTGGAAGTTTATTGTTTACGAATCTGTGGCATGAGTGCAGTGCACCTCTCTCTCTCCCTCTCATTTCCTGTGTGTGTACAGTAAATCAGGAGGAAAGCCCGAATCTTGAGCTGAAGTGAAGGAAGCAAGTTTTTTTAGAACCTGGATCAATGCTGTAGCAACTCGGTTAAAGCTCCATAACAAGCTTCCAAGTTCGGATTCATGGGTGATCATGGTAAATTTTAAAATTTTACCTAAAACATGTGTTTATTTAGAAATGTAAGATTAAGTGTATAAAGCTCGTATTTATTTTAGCAATTGGTATTAGAGCTCATGGTTATGCATTTCCTTGTAAACCATAGTCGATTTGTTGGTCAAATCTCACTCATGAAATTTTTCCTTTAATTTCAAATTTTTTGAATGTGGGCATATTTGAGAAAATGGTTGTTAAATAATGCATGAGTGATGATTTTGAAGTAAAGATATAATTTTTCTGTAATTTTTAGTGGCAAAAATTGGGATGGTATGAATGAGGTTACTGTAGCTATACTGTTGAAACATCCCGAAAGATGACATTTTGGGACAATTTCGTTTGGATCCCTAAACTTTACGTAATGTCATTATGGCCTAAAATATTTACAAAATTGTCATAATGGTCCTTGACAGAAGGTCAACATAGTAAAATATTATTTGGTCCCTTTAATTTTGATAAATTATATATGGCCCAATATTTTATTTTATTTTATTTATAATTTGGACCAAACGTTTTAATATTGAAAACGGGAACCATAATTCTAAAAATTCTTCATTTTAGTCCAAAATCCTTACAATTTTGGCGATTTTTCAGAATTTAAAATTTAAAATAATCCATCATTGTTGGATGTTATAGGCATAACATTTATATATTTCATTGAGGCATGTAGATATTTTATTTGATTTAATATCTTGGTAGAAACTTTAATTGTGTTTGATAAAGTTTATTTAGCCTCAATTCTGTTAATGTATGAAATATATATATGATGCAAAACTACAATTTAGAATGATTGTGTATATGCTTGTTGTAGGACCAATCATGATAAATTATTTGGTATTTTGCAATTGAATGTCCATTTATAATTATTAATTATGGATTATGCGATGGATTGTTCTTATTACTACCAAGATCCATACGGGTGATGATATTGCCCTATCGACAAATCACTACTTGGTAGGAAACTTGGGTAGATAAAGAGATTTGTTGAGTATTTTCTACTGAGTGGCTTGATTACCCTTTCGGAAATAGGTCAATGTTGGTGTTATATTCAACTTGCCTGCTTTATCTTTAGGTTAGTGTACTCCTATATTGTTAAATGATGCCTAACATATTGTGTTGCGATTGGAGAAACTTAGAATGAGGAGTAATTGATTATAGCATGATTTTGTTTGTGCATTCTTGATAATTTTTTTGTTATTAGTTCCTTAGCTCTAGATATTCTCTCTTTTCTCCAAGTTGCCTCCCTCAAGAATTTAACTAGGACAAATTTTGAGGACTGTCATGAGTCCATTTTATTTTATCTATCTACGTTGAACAGAGACTTGGCGTTAAGAGTTTATGAACCAGCCAAGCCCACAGATAAGAGCACTGCTATTGAAAAACAGAGTGGGCAACTTGGGATGAATCTAATAGACAATGTCTGGATACAATGAAATACACTATTGATAGAACAACTAGAGATAACATCCCTACATGTGATAAGGCCAAAGATTACTTGGCAGCTATTGGAAGAACTTTCAAGAAGGTAGATAAGGCAAAAAAGGGTAACTATCTGAGGCTGCTTGCTAATACCCAGTATGATGGTGTTTCTAGGGTGAGAGAGGACATCCTTAAGATGACCAGTTACCATAAGAAGCTAAAGGACATGGATGTCAATTTTCCTGATGACTACCTGGCCTTCCAAATCCTTGAATCCCTTCCACCACAATTTGGCAATCTGAGAAGCCAATACAATACTCAGAAAGACACTTGGAATATCACTGAGTTGACTGTGTTGTGCAAATTTTAATGTACTCGCAAGCGTACGAATCTATTGTAGTATAGATCAATGGTGACGAGTGTCGATCCCACGAGGAGGTGGATTTTAATTGTGTGTAGAATTAATTTTGTAAATGGGTGATTGGATTTGTGGTGGAAATGATTTGGAATATGCTAAAACTTAAATTAAAATGACGAGAATAAATTCTAAAATTGGAATTGAAATGACGAGAATAAATTGAAGAGAATTCTATTGAAATGACGTACTTGGGTATCTGGATCCGTATCAACATGCATCATGGGCTAAATATTCCTTATTAATGCCAATTAAATCATGAGGGGGAAATCCACACCTCATGAACCACGCTCTAATCAATATGGTGCTAAATAATAATAACCTTGTACTAGGGAGCCGGTGAAACTAGGGCGGTACTAGACAAGACTATTATTATTTGTCGACGAAAAGTCAAATCATCCACGAAAATTAGAGGAGAAAAGAAAATAAATTTACCAAATAAAGCCCATGACACATGTTGAGACTTCACCTTCAACCCAAGCTTGAAAGAAAATTAGCTACTCATAATTGAACTAGGGGCAAAATAGGAATTTATTAAAATACGTAGAAAATACAAGATGGAGAAGGAATTACAGAAAATGGAGTCCAAAAATGGATTCAGAGCTCTCAAATTAGGGGGGAGGCCCCCTTTTTATAGATATATGGAGTAAATCATGGCCATCGGATTAAAAAGCTTTAGAGGATTGCGCCACGTCATCCACAAGATGCGCGGTTTGACCACGCGGATGAACACGGTTTGACCCGGGTTGACGCTTTGATTGAAAATAATCTTGTGAGATGCATGAACCGTACGCTATATTCAAACTGATATCAACCTAAAATTTTTTCAAACCGAACCGATCCAAACCGACTGGATCGGTTTGGATCGGTTTGGATCCTCGGTTTGAGCTTATTAGCTAAAAGCCCACTTCTTTTATATTATTTTACCTAAATTATTTGTTATTTTTTTGTGTCTGTAATCCAAATTGATACATTTTTTATATTATTCATATCTACTTGATATCTACATAACAATTCAAAGATACATCCATATAAGTTTACAGCATAATACATCCTAATAAAGAAGTTCTTAACCTGTTCATTCAAAATAAACTCACAAAATTAAAATAAACTTGAACAACATTTGACAATTAACATATTGTACATCTTGTCCGTCAAAACTTATGGCCCAATTATTTTTGATTTGTCAAAATCTGCATAAAATGATAAATATAATTAGTTAGATTGCTTAACTTAGAATATAATGTAATTATATAATATTTCTGGATTGGATCGGTTTGAATCGGTTTGGAATCCTTCCAAACCGAAATCCAAACCGAGTGATGTCGGTTTGCAATCTAATAAACCGAAACCAGTTTTTTTTATTATTGAAACCGATCCAAATGGTCGGTTTGGATCGGTTCGGTTAAAATATGCCCACCCCTAGTAGACCTCCTTTGACTTCAAATGACAAACTCAAGTTCATCCAGGTCTTTACTTCCTCTTTTTCTTATATTATATACTTTAGATTTGATTTTTCTATGATCTATGAGCCATTTATTTTGATCGATCTAATTGCTATTCTATGATGTTGTTTATTTTTTTGTGAACCATTAGCTTTCAATTGATTTTGATTTATTTTCTAGATCTAGGGTTTTGTATTGGCTTATTAGTTTAGTAGTTATGTATCGACATGTTTTTTCCTTTAATTTTGATTTTGTTTTTACTTCTCTCATTCTAATTTAGATCATTTTAGGGTTATGCTTGAATTAATTGTTCTTTTAATCAATTGAGGGTTGGATTTAATTGATTCTATGTCTCATCTCTGTTCCCATTCAAAAAATAAGTATGCACAAATACTTTTCATTTTATTCTCAGTCATAGCCATGTGATAATTTTGTTTCTTTGAATTAATTTATTTTATCTTCTGTTAATACACTTCTCTTTGAATTAATCATGGCCATGTGATGAAGTTCATTTATCATTGGGATGAAAAAAGTACATGAGAAGGAATATCATGTTCAAGAGATTAAGGACAACATGCTAGACTAATTATCGATTATTTTAAAATTATATTTTGGCTTAAACTACCCATGTCACCAGCTTTATTTCAAAATCTAATAACCCCATATCTCTCTCAGACTGAAAGGCTAGCATAGCATTGGGTTGTTGCCTTTACTAATTGGCAAGTGAAGTTCTAAATAGTGGCTCCATACTGGAAACTTGGTTTCATCTGAGTTAATACTTTTGGTAATCTCATAACAAGAATTGGAATCTAAATAAGTGGTAGAAATTTTTTTATGTAATTGTCAAGATGTTTGATATCCTGAATTTATGGATTAGCTAGATATCTAATTTCTTCACTTTTTAAAGTAGAAATTACTAGTTGCTTGATGAGTATGATAAGTTTACTGCAAAATACTTGTCTAGGATGCCCTCTGCTATGATGGGCACTAATGTATTGATTTCTCTGATTTCTGTCCTGGAAGAAACTTTCCATTTCTCTAATTTCTGTTGTTTTTTTTAACCGATGTGCTATTTTAACTGCTAGTTTTTTTTTTATTGAATTTAACTGCTGTTGTTTTTTTTTTATGGGTTGATTTTGTAATTTTATTAGTTGTTCTTACAGTTACAAACAATATTAATCCAAATGTGTGTGTGTGTATAGTTTGCATTAATATTAATGGAATAAAGATATAAAAAGATCGTAAGTAACCATAACACACAAGTTGAGATTGTGTGGATATTATATCTTCAAAATACACACCCAACTAGCTCTGGTGAGCTCAGAAGACTTTAAACTCGTTATTCGAAGCCTTTTGCTAATATCATTCATTTGGATTAGTTGTAAATAAAATTCATTGTTTCTAGTTAGTAGCTAAATAAGTTCACTGTCCATGATGGAATTCTCCTACAATTTTTGGATTAACAAAGATGAATCATATGAAAAATTATAATAATGAAGGAGGAAAATAAGATATGGAATTATGGGAATTTGATTTTGCCAGTATAGCAAAGGCCACAAATAACTTCTCAAGTTACAATAAACTGGGAGAAGGTAGATTTGGGCCAATGTACAAGGTAATATTGTGGCATTTTGCTGAGATTAAATCAGGTTTTCTTTTTATACTAACTAATTAGCAGATCTATGGTACATAGGTAGAAAGGTAAGAAATTGCAGTTAAAAGGCTGTCAAAAGATTCTAGACAAGGAATGGAAGAGTTCAAAAATGAAGTATATTGATTTTTGTTAGTAATTATAGGTTTTTGTTACATATGTGAAATTCTTTATCATTCTTGATTATTGATCTGTGTGATGACTCCTTATGAATTTGGTTAACTATAAGTGGCCGATATGTTAATTTGCATTTTTTTGGTACTCATCTTAATGTAATCTGTTTTTCAAGTGATGTTGGTGGCTTTTGGGAATTTACCATTAATGTTTTTTTTTATGGATTAATTGTTTTTCTAGGATGGGTTGGTGATTGGATATTGTAAAGGATTTATGAGATATTATTATGGATTTGATTCACCCTGTATTTTGATGATGCTATTTGTTGGAAGTTTCCAGTGATTGAAATTTTTAGTATATGATACTATTTGGTATTTAATAGTTCTTATGAATTTGAATGTAATTTTTATTTCAATTAATTCAAGTTTTAAAATGTGATTTTTATAATTTCTATTTCAAAATTCCAGAATTTAAATAATAATAATAATAATAATTAGTATTATTATAATTTTAAAATTAAAAATAATAATTTTATTTTTCTTTAACCTTAAATCTCATGACAGAGAATACAAATCATTAATATATGACATATCTTGAGAAAACCCACAAAATTCAAAACAATTTAAATTACCCGCCAAAATTTTCGATTAATTTCAAAAACTCTTGCAAAATGACATCGCATGGTTAAATGACACAGAGAAATATGTGTGATAGATATACACTATCATGGAAGATGTGATAGATAAAACAATGTCATGGATTTATCACAGGGGCTATAATGACACATAGAAACCCTATCACAAGGGGTTAGATGACAGTTGTAATTTTGCACATGAAAAATGCGTCTCCCAATAGCATACCATACCTGCAATGTACAATATGAAATTCCGCCATTCAGGTTATGTATATACAACATAAATATGACATTTCCACATTAAAATTTGGACTAAAAAATTATATATATATGGCTTTTGTTATGTTACATAATGTTATATGATTATGTTGGATTTCATCCAACTATTGTGAAAATATAAGATAAAAAAAATCATATTATTTTTCACAACCGTTAGATTTTCATCCAACGGTGCTGCATAATCATGTATCTTATATGATTATGTAACATAATAATTTCACAACCGTTAGATTTTCATCCAACGGTGCTGCATAATCATGTATCTTATATGATTATGTAACATAATAATTTCCTGTGTATATATATATATATATATTCTACGAGTAGTGTTAAGTACACACCTTGCGTCATAGTGCTTCTTGCACGTGATAGCACTTCCATCATTCCTCGTAAAAAGTGAATTTGCATTCAAATGGCCTAAAACACCTGTGATACAATATATCTGACCATTGTGTGAGGTGTAGACTAGAGAATTATGAATCTTGCATGTGCACAGCGGACCGCTTTTGGTATGGTACAAAACGGTCATTAAACATCGTAGAACAATTCATGTTATGCTTCGAACCATTGTCACATGGAAATAACACAGAAGCGACAGATTTCCAATCAATCAACTGTCCAGTGGATGGAAGCAAAAGATAATCTATCTCAAGATTATCCCCTAGCTGAAATCCATCCAAAATTTCATTCAATTTATTCAAATTATGATCCATAATAACTCTGAAAAGAGTTACCTGAAACCTCCTACAAAGAAGGACCTGGTACATGTTGAAAATTTTAAATTAAATAAAGTTTACAAGCCAAAAAGCTTAAAAAGTATATGTCACACCTCTGATCAAGTTGACGTTAGAAAACCAGATATCATACTGACATGACTTAAAAGTAATTTTTAACTCACAAATATAAGAGTGTCTTATTATATTATAACTCGGTGAATCCGAGGTTAATCTACAGAGAAAAGATTTAATTTACTTATTTAAGTTTATAAAAAAAATTCAAAAATATGCAATTTAGTTTAAGAAAAACTATGAAATTGCATTAGTTAGAGTTATAGATCCACTCCTAATAATAAATACAATTTAACAAATTCTTTTTTATTTTATTTATTTAACAAATTCTTTTTTAATTTGCTTATTTAAGTTTATAAAAAAAATTCAAAAATATGCAATTTAGTTTAAGAAAAACTATGAAATTGCATTAGTTAGAGTTATAGATCCACTCCTAATAATAAATACAATTTAACAAATTCTTTTTTATTTTATTTCCCAAAATATTAATTGTATAAATTAAATAATTTTCCCATTAATTTTATTATGGATTAAGAACTTAATGTGCCAAAACTCAACTTGTCTACAATAAGTAAAAATACCATTTTTTAATATTTTATACTAAAATATTAAAAATTCATTGTGTGAAACTCCCATTTTTGTTACAATAAATCAAAATTTCAAAATATAAAATATGGATAAAATTAAATAGAAATAATTCAATTTGTACAATTAAAAATAGAATTTGATTAAATCATATTTTTTTACTAAGAGTTTCACCTTCCCCTAACTATGAATATTTAATTAAACATTTTTGAAATAAAGGAAATTATTAAAATTGAAAAACTCATAATTAAAAAAATAGAATTTGAAAATTGAAATAAAACTAATTTTACTGATTGAAAATATATTACAGAGAGATAAGAAGAAGAATTTGAAGAGAAAGAAGAGAAGAGAATGTGTGACGTGGTTTGTCCCTCCCCCCCTCTCTATTTATAATAATACATGGTAAATCTACACCACACAAATAAATAAATCTAATTATATCTTAACTTTACATTTGTCTCACTAATAAAACATAAACCTAACTTAATCCACTTAAGCATATCTAACACATTCCACTAACAATTATCATACCTAATGTGATAAAAACTTATAATTTTACAATTACCACATTTACCGTTGTAAAAACTTAAAAATTTACAATAAAAGTCTCGGATCCTCCTCGACAATGACATAATTTCTCGGACTTTTGGAATCCAAATTTGACATCTGTACATTTGTTTGGAGCCTCAAATTGCATGAAATTATTATTTTTACCTAATAAACACACAAAAATACACAAAATCAAATATTTAGAAAAATAATTAGAAATTCACAATATGTTACATAATTACAAATATAAATTACATTATTAGCACAAAATAATATTTTTACCCCTTAATAAACACACATTTTTTAACACTAATCATATATATATGATTTGGTTTAAGCTGAATTCGTCCAAGATGTTTCAGATTGACTGTCAATCTATCCCTATCAACTTCCAAATCAAAATTCACTTTTTTTAATTTCAGATTCAAGTTCAGTCCTCACAGCAAGCACAATATTATGAGCTGGAATATCATAGTTAAAGTGCTGCTTCAATTCGATCAAGTAGCAATGGTATGTTATCTTGGTATCTTGTGGACTCTGATTCACGAGTTCAGGAGGGAAGTAAATAGGATGTTCAGCATTATAAGGTTCATTCCCTGCACATTAAAGAAACACGAAAAAAAGGTTTAAAAATCTAAATGAGGAAACCAAATAATGAATGATTATAGCTCTCTAACCATTCAAAATACAACAATACTTTACAAGCTACTCATATTACACAAAACTAAAGGCTTCTTATGCAAGTTACCACGTTTTTGTGCATCACGTTCTTCGACGACAATATCAGGAAGAAGATTATCAGTTAAAGCACCAATCTGATGAAGCTTCTTGCAAGCTTCAAGACAAGCAGCTTGCTTCAGAGTTTTAATGTTTCCCTGTGCAATGACAGTTTGTATAGGGCAGTCGTTGGGAAGATACAGTGAGCAAATCCCCATCTCCTTGTTTATATCAAACTTTGGAGTAGGCTTAAAATATCTACAGAAAATAAAACCAACAGAAATGAGCAACACGGCATTAAGCCATAGCACGGAAACAATACAAAAGGCTTAAACTATAAATACGTAACGAAGAGCT
This sequence comes from Citrus mangshanensis, assembly GCA_030449895.1. Taxonomy (NCBI): domain Eukaryota; kingdom Viridiplantae; phylum Streptophyta; class Magnoliopsida; order Sapindales; family Rutaceae; genus Citrus; species Citrus mangshanensis. The sequence continues at coordinate 236,051 of JASUUJ010000114.1, read as the reverse complement.
TATATTGAACTAACACTTGAATTAAGAGTTGCAATTGCGCCTGTGCTTTCAACGAGGTAAAAATCCTCACCATACATATGATTGTTAAGAGCGGAGCAGGGAAGAGATATATGGCGAAGAAATTCCTTTCTCATTTTGTTCCCACTAGCAAGATAGTTTTCTAGCCGAGATTGTGTAATAGAATCCTCACCATAAATTATAAAAGAAAGAATAAAAAACTCTATCAATCACACAGAAAACTTAACAATTTGAATAATTTTAAACAAATGAATATCATAAAAATGCAATATAAAAATATTCCACGGTTGTACTGAATATCTGATTGTTATGAGAAATGAAAGGCATTACTTCTTCACCATTAATAAATAATCCGAATTCTGCATTCTAGCACGACCTCTAGACTCTATGAAACTGCAAGCAGTGGGTGAAGGATCGAACATAATAACCAAGTTGCAAGTTTGAAAATCTAAACCCTCCTCAAGAATTGATGTTGCAACAATGACGATCGTCTGCAGATGATAATTAGGAGCAAAAGAAAAAAGAACATCATTTGGAATCTGAGATCACATATGAACATACCAAGCCTCTACGAAATTCTTCCACAATTTCATTCTGTTTTTTCCTTGATAGGCATTGTATCCCTGAGTTATTTCTAGCAATATATTTAGTCTTCCTGTAAAGGAATAGCTTTTTTATTGCTGTTTCTGTTCTTTGTACAGAGTTCTGCTATTTATATGCATGGCTAGATACTTCACATGGTAAGCGTTTACATGGCAAGAATCACCATTTAATTATACAATATTTTCATGAGATTATTTTTCTCATATTTACAATCTTGTTGATCTCCTTCCCTGAATATAGATTCTTGCTTTGTGTCCAAGGTTATTGCTTGACAGCTTCACACAATTATGTGGCATCTGAATTGGACTCTTTTCTAACTCCCCCCTTCAAGCTTAACTGTCTATTTAATACTTTAAGCTTGTCTCTTAAAAGTCTAAAATGATCACAGCTCAAGGGTTTTGTCAAAACATCTGCCACTTGTTCCTTTGTTGGTACATATCTCACTTCTTGTTCACCATTTGCAATTTTTTCTTTGACGAAATGTACATCAATTTCAATGTGTTTAGTTCGGGCATGAAATACTGGATTGCTGGCAAGGGATGCTGCACTTGTGTTATCACACCAGATTACTGGTCTTTGTTTTGGCTTCATTCCAAGTTCTCTTAGCAAAGAACGTATCCACGTGATTTCAGCACTTGTATCGGCAAGGGACCTATATTCTGATTCAGTGCTAGAGTGTGCCACCACCTTCTGTTTTTTCAATCTCAATGAAACTAGATTACCACCAAGGAAGGTGCAGTAACCACCAATAGACCGTCTGTCATCTTGATCACTTGCCCAATTTGCATCAGTGAAACACATCTGTCCTGGTTTTCCTTTTGGTGTGAAGTGTAGGCCATAATTCAAGGTTCCTTTTAAGTATCTGAGAATTCTCTTACACCCCTCCCAGTGAGTTTGTTTAGGTGCTTCTAAATATTGGCTTAGCGTGTTCACTGCATATGTTATTTCAGGCCTTGTTAAGGTAGCATATTGTAGGCCTCCAATTACACTCTTGTACAAGGTATTGTCACTGAAGGCTTTCCCTCCTTCCTTTCTCAACTTAGTACTTGTGCTCATTGGTGTAGGCAGGCTTTTGCAATTTTCCATTGATGTTCGTTTTAGGAGTTCAGTGATGTATTTTCCTTGCGATAGATGCATTCCCTCAGTAGTCTTTTCTACTTCAATTCCCAAGAAGTATTTTAGCGAGCCAAGATCCTTCAGAGAGAAGCTTTTATTCAGCTTCTGAATCACATCGTCAATTATCTTACTATTACTTCCAGTGAGTAGTATGTCATCTACATACACAAGTAGCAGCACTGTATCTCCATCTTTGTTCAATAAAAATTTTGAGGTGTCTGATATTGAGTTTTTGAACCCCTAGTCTTTGAGGGCTGAACTGAGCTTATTATACCAGTCCCTTGGAGCCTGTTTGAGGCCGTAGAGTGCCTTTTTTAACTTGCAAATATATTGTGGTTTTCTTTTGTCCTCGAAGCCTTTCGGTTGACTCATAAAAACTTCTTCACATAGTTCACCATGCAAGAATGCATTATTCACGTCCACTTGTTTGATATCCCGGTTGTTCATAACAGTTAGGTTCAACATAATTCTGATAGTTGGTGATTTGGCCACTAGACTGAAAGTTTCGTTAAAATTGATGTCCGCTGTTTGATGAAACCTTTTAGCCACAAGTCTCGCTTTATACCTTGCCACAATGCCATTTGGATTATACTTCACCTTGTAAACCCATTTATTTCCTACTATCTTTTGATCCCGAGAGGGTGGAACCAATTCCCAGGTTCTGTTTTTCTGAAGTGCTTCAAACTCTTCCCTCATGGTTGTCTCCCATTTTTTATTTTTCAACGCCTCTTCTACACTTGCTGGAGTGTCAATTATCTCACTTGCTAATCTTTTTGCTGTGTAAATTTTGGGTTTATATATCCTAGACTTGGCTCTTGTGATCAAAGGTGACTAGGGAGAAGTGTTTGTGGCTGATTTTTTGACTCTGTAACTGCAATGTTTTGGGTACTTTTTGGTGTTGTTTATGATTTTGTCATATTTTGTCCTGGCATTTCAGGTTCTGTAGTGTTGGTCTCTTGGTTTGGTGAAAGGATGTGGTGCTCTCGGTCTGTTGGACAATAAAAGTTGGAGCCTACTTTTTGAACAACTATTGGTGGAGATGTAGCTGAGGGACATCCTGAAGTAGAAACCTATGGCACTGTTAGGATTTGAGCATAATATGGACAGATGGCTGTATTTTTCTCACTAATGGCAGGTTGAAATGCTTTGTCATTTTGAAATGGAAATTCAGACTCATTAAAGACCACATCTATTGTTATATAAACTCTCCCGCTACTGTGTAAGCACATGTATCCTTTGTCTTGAGAGCTATATCCTATAAAAGACACATTTAACAGTGCGAAAATCTAATTTATGTGAGTTGTATGGCCTTATGTGGGGAAAGCATGCACAACCGAAAACCTTCATGAATTTGTAATCAGGCTTTTGATGATATATTATCTCATATGGGGATTTTCGATTGAGTACTAATGTCGGCATCCTATTGATTAAGAATGTGGCAGTTTCAAAGGCTTGCCACCAATACTTTGTAGGTATTGAGGCTTGTGCTAGTAAGGTTAGGCCGGTTCCTACTATATGCCTATGTTTTCTTTTCACCCTTCCATTTTGGTGATAAGAGTGAGGACATGAAGGCCTAAATAAGATTCCATTTTCTTTGAGAAATGGTATGAAGGATCTAAATTCACCCCCACCCCCTAATCTGTTTGTAAGGTTTTAATTTTCTTTTCAAGTTTTGTTTCAATCATTTTCTTAAACACTTGGAAGGTGGAAAAAGTTTCTGATTTAGCAGCCAATGGATAAATCCACGTAAATCTGGAATATTCATCTACAATGCTTAGGTAGTACCTATAGTTGTTTCCAGAGGCTATTGGTACTGGTCCCCAAAGGTCAAGATGCAATAATTCGAGTGGTTCCTTTGTTTTTGTTGCTGAGTTTGTATGGCTTAGTCTATGACTTTTTCCATATTGGCATTCTACACAAAATTGAGGAACGGAAATTTTATTGATGTTACTAGATACATCACATGACATTAATATGTCATTTAATGTTTGAACACTAGGGTGACCAAATCTTTGATGTAATATATCTATTTTATTGACTCCATTACAAGTTGATTATAGTCTTTGACTCTTAGAAGACTCTGACTCGCTGTGTGATGACACATGTTTATTTAAAGCAAAGAAAAGAGAAGTTGCAAAGGGACTTTTGACTTTGGATTGTGTCTTGCAGGATGTTTTCATACAATCTTCCATCACCTGCTCAAGCAAGACTTTCTTCCTCATCTTGTCCTGTATAAGGCAAGTATTTTTTTTTTTTTTGAAAACAACAAATAAGTCATTGTCAGATAATAATTTTGAGATGCTAAGGAGATTTTTTGTAATATGAGGGACATGCAAAACATCTTTTAAAATAATTGGCTTCTGATATAGGACAAGTAATGAGGATCTACCCATATAGTTTATTTTTAATTTATGACCATTACCAACCATAAGTTTGTCATTTCCCTTTTATTCAGATTTCGTTTCAAGATTTTCAATCTGATATGCGACATGGTTTGTAGCACCACTATCCAGGTACCAACCTTGATCATTTTCTAAATCAATCTTTGCAACATTGCCTGTGGCTTGACTCTGGTTTTTCTCATTGCTTTGTGGCTCGTAGACTTCTTTAAAGCGATGCCAGCAATCGAACACAATGTGTCTTACCTTTCCACAAATTTGGCAAGTTGGCTTTGATTTTCCTTTGCCAGATCTTTGTGGTGTTTTTGCTCTACCTCTACCTCTTGGATTGTTTCCTCTTCCACTATTGTATTTTCTTTGGTTTTGAGTAAATTGAGCATAGTTTCGATATGTTCCCATAAGCTATGTTGGCGAATACGGTGATCAAGTCTGCTTTCATGGTTCAAGAGAAGTGAATACACTTCTTGAAGAGGTAGTGTGTCTAATCTTGTTGTTATACTAACCACTACAAGGTCATATTCGGATCCCAAGCCTGCAAGAATATAGAGAACTAAGTCTTCTTCTGTGATGGGATTTCTTGAGGTGGTGAGATTGTCAGCAAAGTTTTTCATTTTGGAATAAAAGTCACTAACAGTCATAGACCCTTTTTTCTAGGTTTAAAGATGCATCCTAAGTTGTAGAATTCGAGCTTTTGACTGAGAGGAGAAAAGTTTTTCCAGTGCATTCCAAACTTCATAGGAAGTGGTGCAACTGATGACTGAACTTAAGACACTTTCACTCATTGCGGACAACAGCCAACTAAGAAGAAATTGGTCATGTTTCTTCCAAAGTGCATATTCTAGATTTATAGTCGTTTCTACAGTTTGGTCATCTGTAGCAACTACCAGAAATTTGTTTGGGCAAGGTTTGGTGCTGTTTATGAAGCCTTCAAGTTCATTGCCACGAATTGAGGGTAGGACTTGAGATTTCCACATCAGGTAATTTTGTCTATCTAGCTTGATTGGGACGGTGAAATTGAAGGTGTTGGGATTAGTTTGTGGTATTGTATGGGTAGCTTAATTGGTGGTATTAACAGAACTAGATGAACCCATTATTTCGACTTACCCGCTCTAATACCAAGATAAAATTCTTAAAGGAATAGCTTTTTTATTGTTGTTTCTGTTCTTTGTACAGAGTTCTGCTATTTATATGCATGGCTAGATACTTCACATGGTAAGTGTTTACATGGCAAGAATCACCATTTAATTATACAATATTTTCATGAGATTATTCTTCTCATATTTACAATCTTGTTGATCTCCTTCCCTGAATACAGATTCTTGCTTTGTGTCCAAGGTTATTACTTGACAGCTTCACACGATTATGTGGCATCTGACTTAGACTCTTTTCTAATTGTCCTCCACACCCCTGTGTTTACACAATTATCAGAAAAATATTACGATCTACAACTGACACAAAGAAAAATCTTATACATATTATTTCAATTATGTAGAATGAGCTGGTGTTGGCTAATATAATTCAAAATACACGACATTATACAACTTTAGAATTATGGTTTGTCTGGTCGAACCATCTAATCATGCAATGAAACAAACACTCAGCACCTCTTTAGGCACCAATTTTCCAAAAGGCTAACACTTCCCTCTGTGTGTTTGTGTGTGTGTTAACACTTCACAATGACAGATGTAGTACGGGTGCTTTTCCTAAGGTTACGGTCGAATGCAAGAACCTTCATTTATATTTTTTAATTCAAGATAAACTCATCCCCCTGAATAAATTCATCAAGCATTTAAAATTAATTGTTCTTGATGAGCGTTTTGAATACAACTGGCCTAACTCGAAAGGATGTTACGACAAGGTATTATTAGGAAAATTGTTGATTGAAGATTTTCTCTCATGTTGTTGGACAGATTGGATGGATATAATCACCAAGGTTGGACAGTTCGGGCTTATTCATCAGCATCGACATTATAATTTAAGGATTAATATTAAGGCAAATAAAGACTATCTTGGAGACTACAATGAGCAAAATTCGAGTACAAATTTTCTCCATCCTGGTGGGAATGACACAGAACAAGAAATTGAAGAAATCCTAATTAGGTTGAAATTTATAGTATTTAGGAATGATTTAATTGATTTTTATTTTAATTTAATTAGGTTTCCTATTTAGAATTTCATTGTTTAGACATATCTTATTTAAGTTGTATTTCATTGTTTAGGTATGAATCTTATTAAAATAGCTTTTCTAGTCAAATTAAGATAAATCATAATTAGTATAAAATTATCTCGGCAATAATGAGCCAAGGTAGTATTTGCGGTGAATCCCCCTGTTAAGTAGTCATGCATTACGATAGGAACTCCCAACTCTCTGGCAAAGACAGCCCTTTTTAGCATTTCTTCGTGTTGGGTCAATCTCATTTGGGTGGCCCAATTTCAAAGTTTAATAAATTTGGGTAATTAAATAATTAAAGAAAATTGAGGGGCTAAGTGAAATTTTACAATGAAATTTGCCTTTATAAAGAAGTGAAAGTGAGGTGGCAAAAAACCCTTTTTTGTGAGAAGAAGCAGCGGGAGAGAGAGAAGACAGTGGATGCTTTATTTGGGAATAGTGATTTTAATCTTTAATTATACAATCGGAAGGTGAAATTAACTCTAATTTCTCCTAAATTTTGAGTGAATGTTCCTCACATCAGTCTCTACAATCCTACTGGTCTTGATTTTTATTTTATCATCTCTTTGGCTATTATTTGAAATATCCACGTGCTAGAGAGATAACTATTAGGTTGTTACTATGAGTCAAGAATATAGTGGAAGATTATAGTGGTCTACGGTCCCGTGATTTTTCCTGCTTTGGGTTTTCCACATAAAAATCTGTGTTTTTGTGGCTGATTTTTATTTTGGATTTATTGGTTTATTTTTTTGCCTATTTATTTGTGGTGCATCCTATTTTAATCACACAAACAGGGAAAAAGTTTTGTTTCCGCTTAATTTATAACTGGTTGTGGTAGTTCCTTTCCCAACTCTTCGCATGTCCCTGTAGTAGCATTCAAGTAACGACCTTTGATTTCACTTGCTTGAACTTGCACTTTATAAAATGCTTCCGCTCAAAATAAGAAATGGTTGGGAGTTCACGTTCTCATCATCTTTGGTAAAGTCAAGTCCACCACGTAGACATTCATAAACCGCCCTACCATAATTCTTCGCGGATAACCCCAGTTTAGGTTTAATAGTACATCCCAACAGGGGACGGCCATACTTGTTTCCAGTGATGGATGGGTGAGTAACGCATAATAACCTGCCATTGGGAGGAGAATAACAGCTAGAAACGGCTGCTAAAACCTCGTAGGCTGAAAAGCAAAAAGAGGAATTCGTCCAAGGAGGGGCTCGCATCTGACTAGCTTGTTGGTGAGGCAATAGCTTACCAAGGCGTTGGTTAGTAACTGGTCCAAGAGGATGATCAACAGCGCTGGGACTGAGACACAGTCTTATTGTATCAAATACATTTTCGACTAAAGAGTGACCACCTTATAATACTTTTTTCTTTACTTTAATACTTTAAATAACCTTTGCTTTACTTTTTTCTTTTTTATTTCTTTTTTACTTTATTTTAATTTTATTTACTTTATATTTTTAACTCATTAGGTTCAGCGGTGGGTCTTCAAGTTTGTAGCCTTCGCAGTAACTTCATCAATGTTACCTACCAAATGAAAGGCCTGCTCAAGAAGACCGTCTAATTCTCTGGACATGATCAATTTAAACCATCTAATAGTTTCGGCTAGACCAGCATATAATAGTTTCTATAAACATGCCTTGATTATTTGTTATTGATTATTTTTTGAAAACTTGACACAAATAAATGGATAGTTTTTATAATATACATGAACGCAACATGAATAAATAAATATGGATTGTCAAATTTGACATGATTATTAAATAGACTGGGTCTGGGTCAATACGATTTTTTTTCATGACTGACTAGAGTTAAAGTTCTTGATACATTTACCTGATCAATGGCATGATTATATTTTCTATTCTAAATTAGTTTGTAGATTCTTGTCATCAAAACTCAAATGTTGGACATGATTATCTCTTTTTATTTTTTAGTTTTTGGAAGGATGAACATATACACAATGTTTCATTTATAAAATTTGATATAAATTTAGAAATTCAATAGTGTAAATGTGTAATATTTTGATAGAAATGTATATTTTACAATATCAATAAATTTCATAAATGTGTGTGTGTGTGTGTATCTATATATATGTATATATTCTTTTTATCGTGAGCACGTTTTTAACACGTGTGGCTTAATAGGGTTAATTTTCAATACACTATAAACTTGTGTGATTTAATAGTATTAAAAATTGACTCTAGTACGTCGAAAGCTTAACAGCATGTCGCTATAAAAAAAATGAGAGCGCTCTTACTATATATATATATATATGCGGGTTATTGGGTAACTGTTTATTTTCCTTGTCAGGTTAATGTCTCAATATTTTGACACGATTATTAAATGTTTATATTTGCGTTAACCTAAATTTGACACGACATGAAGTTAACAGAAAACAAACACAACTCGTTGACCTGCTTTACTAGCTCTATGTGTACTGATTGGTGCAGACAACAAGATATAGTGGGACCCATCAATGGATAGAGTGATGCTTAAATATGGGAAGCCATTGGTACTATATAAATTGCTAAATTGTGCTTGAATTTTTTTTATCTAGTGAAGTTATAGGGGTCAGGCAAACAATTCAGGCATCATTTTCGGCAGTGTATTGTTGTATTCAACATTTTTTATTTGAACCCATAAAATTCTTTAGCACTATGTACTAGGGAAAAAGACCTTCTCATCCTTAGAGTTTCATGCAATAACATATTTGATCTTTACTTTTTAAACAATAGCCCAAAACATCCTTTCGTTAACTCACCATTAGTTGAATATCGTTTGATAGTAATTCATTAAGGGTAAAAATGGATTTCCATCAAAGATAAAATTAGAAAAATAAATAAAAGTTGATATATAACTAAAAATGATTTTATCTAATCCCACTAAATAGGAAATACTGAAAAAGATAAAAAAAAAACTTACATATTTCAAGCAATTCTTTTTTCACTTCTTTCTATTTTGGTGGTATGAAAGCCCTATAAACCCTAGATCTATTTTTGAGTTTTTCTTCCAATGATTTAAAAATAATGTGTTAATTACAGTTTGTTCCTTATGGCAATTATTCAATGGCTATATCAAATTATATCATCATTGATTTCATTTAAAAAAAAGTTAATAAATTCTGCATACTTTGTAGTGTTATTTAATTATGTAAAAAAATTATTTTAATATATTTGTATCACTTTAAAAAAAATTATATTTTTCCCTCAATGAATTACTGGTTAACGACTTTACTCTAATGGTGAGTTAACGGAAAGATATTTTAGGTTATTGCTTGAAAAAGTATGGATGAAATGAGCTAATGCATTAAACTTTAGGAATGAAAAAGGCTTTTTCCCCTATGTACTACTCCCATTATATCATTTATTAAAATATCCTTTGATAAAATTATAATTAAAGACATGACAATACTAAAACTGACTTTCTTCTTCAAACTTCAGTCTTCAGTTTAAACTGGGTTAAATGAGAGAATCGAAGTGAAAGTTTGATCTAGATATTAAAATACACCAGCTACTGTTATGTATGAGGAGTCAGATTTAATTACACTGTTAAATAGATGGGTTTTTTTTTTTTTTTGTTGGATATACATATATAAAATCATCTATGGTGATTTGGTTAGGGACATATGAGAAAAAGAATTTGTTCTTCGATGCAGGACACAAGTATTTGTAAGTTATTTACTTAAAGAACAATGAAGTTATAACTAATTAATATTTAGTTTCATATAGTTCCATGATTTATTAAAATGGTTATTTTAATTGCTGGGAATACATTTGTAGGCACTAGCAAATTGTTTTCCTTAAGATTGATTCACAATCACTTTGGATTTGATGTGAGGGGGGCTGTTTAACTTTATAGAGGACCAAGGATAAGGGTGGCAAAGTAAAGCTTTGTAGATTGTCATTCCAGCTGGTTCATGTAATCTTGTAGATTCACGTGAGAGAGAGAGAGAGAGAGAGAGAGAGAGAGAGAGAGAGAGAGAGAGATAGGGAGAGAGAGGTGATGTTAAAATTTTAAATTAAAATAATTAGTGTTTATTAAAGATTTTAATGTTGTTACTTTTAAATAGAATTTAATTTGGATTAAACCTAAAAATCTTACTAAGGTCTTTATTATTTTTATAAGAGACCAAAAAAAATAAAAACTTTAGTAAGTACACATATTATTACCATAAATTATTGCATGTGAATTTGCCCGAATCTGTGAGTGCAATTTCTCCTCAATTTTAGGCATACAAAACACTACACGTGTAGAATCATATTCCTCAATGAATTCTACTTAATAGAGAGAAAATTGTAATTAAGGAGAAATCCCGACTACAGATGTAGAATCATATTCCTTCGCATTGCCTATTTGCCATTTTTCTTAATAAAAATTTATAATACAAAATTTATCCATTCAATAAATAATTACTATTAGAGACAAATAATAACGTCACGCCTGTGCATTGTATATCGAGAAAAAATATATGACTAGTCAATGGTATAAATAGAAAAGCTAGAATTGAAAGCTTTTTAGATTGTACGTAGCTAGATTTCATGAAAAAAAATTCAAAAATTAAGGGTCTTCACTAAAATTTATCCCATATATCTATGTGAAATTAACGTTTTGCCTCTTGGCTCCTTAAGTTTGGGGAAAAATAAAATAAAAAATGAGTATCTGCAAATTAAAAAAATAGTGCATTCATCTTTTAAATAGATTTTAAGCATAATCGATTAGTCTAGTAATTAGTAGCTGCTCCAGCTTGTATTAGTCTTGGCTTGGTTTCCACCCTAAAAAATCCTACTCAAACAATAAAACCAATAAATTACAAAGCAAAAAATAACCCGTATTGTTTTGTTGTTTGTTTTGAGTCCCTTTATCTTGTCTTTGGTGCTGTGCAATGTTATTTGAGTTCTTTGCAATCTCACGTGATAGCTGCTAGAATTAGCTAGCCAAAATGTGGAGTTTGTTTTAGAAAAATATTAAAGAAGAGACGGCATAACTAAGCTGACAATAGATATATAGAAAAACTTAATAGATGTTAACATATTGACACACAATAATTTATTTATTTATTTATTTATTTTAGGAAGACATGGTACACCTAGATACATAAAGAGAATCTCTTGCATATATCAAGAGATCTTACAAGTTAAACTGAACCAAACTGAGACAATCACATAATTGTGGTAGTACCCATTCTTTTATTTAATTAAATATAACAATAAGACTAACACTGTATGCATTCAACCAGTGTAGTCAGGATTTCTTCCATATTGAGGGCATACAAGAAGATGAAGATTGTCATTAATTTCATCATCAGCAATACTTCCATAAAATAGGGAAAGCCCCTCCGACCAATTGTTATGACCTGAAAAATTCATATTAAAAAATTTAATCATAAATACAAATATTAAAATAAGAATTAGAATGATATTTAATTACAAAAGCATGGCCTATATATAAAACCTGCGCAAGGAGTTCCCATAATTTTCAAATCAGAAAGGCAAAAGATCTCTGCTAGCTTCGGGTGAAACGTATTCAAAACTCAAAACGTAAATATTTGAGGTTGAGCGATTTCTTATTTCGGGTTTGATTTTATATATATAGCGGACACTACAGTGCCAACGTAGCAAATAAACAAGTCAGGCGTGGAAAGATAAGGGAAATTTACGAAAATAACCATTAATATTTTATTATTTTCGCAATTAACCCTCTCAACTTTTTTCTATCAACATTAGCCAAACACAAACCTTTCTTTCCAAATTACCCTTTTTTACAGAACAAAACCAACATTGTTTCTCCCATATCGGCAAACTAAAAGCAGCTTTTCACTCTTGAATCATCAGCCAACGGCGACCGCAAAAGACAACGGTAAAAGTGATATCCGATCATAATCTATCCGGATCCAACACAAATCGACATCACTTAGTGGTATGAGTTATTTTTCAACTTTCGAATGGGGTGAATGGCGACAGGGTGCCGCAAAGAAACTTGGTGCGCAGCACCCTGTCGCTCCAAGGTTTGGCGCGACAGGCACCCTGTCGCACCAAGCCTTGGCGCGACAGGCACCCTGTCGCTCCAAGGTTTGGCGCGACAGGCACCCTGTCGCACCAAGGTTTGGCGCGACAGGCACCCTGTCGCACCAAGATTCGGGAGACAGGTTTGCCTGTCGCACCCACCATTAAATACATCATTAAAACTGTATTATTTTAATATGGCTGAAATTTTTTTTTTTATAATTTCAGGCTTAATGGATTCAGTTGTACTTGAATTGTGTTACGATGGTTGGTGGGAGACATTAGAGAATAGCCGTATGGAGTACGTGAATGGTAAAAATCGAGCTTTTTTGGTTGGAAAAAATTATCTGTTTGATCAGTTATTGGCAAGAGTATACGAGGTGTTACAAATAAACCCTAATGACTATAGTATCACCATGAAGACAACTTTGAGGTCTAGTAACACATTATATCGTATATGTGCAATGCCCATGGATATATGTGATGATGAAATGGTGAGGGTTGTGTTGCATATGGCATCTGACGTAGCTAATTTTGGATGCATTCCTATATTCGTGACCACATCACCTCGAGTTCCGAGCGGAGGTATTGAGCCACATGTCGATACAGAAACTTCGTTTAGAGCAAATATGTCTGGCCCCGATAATGATGAAGAGGTGTTGCCAAGGACAATATCGTTGCAGCAATATTACTCTCCAATCCACGATAATTATGACAACATTGATGATAATGGCGTTACGTTACAGGATGTTGGAGCAACGGTATTTCCAATAACAACGTCATTGGAGCAACGATATTCTCCGTATCACAACAATGATTTTCGGGACAATGATGATTTTCATAATGAGACAGAGGGGGATAATGTTTGTGCAGAACCTTCTAATAATACGAGGGGGGGCACTCGTTTCAATAATGATGGTGATGATGGAGGAGCCGGTCCTTCGAATGTTCCGTCGTTTCAGCATGAGGATGAGTGTGAAGACAATACTCCTGTGAATAACAGAGGCAATAGACCTATTCCTTCTATGGTTCGATCGAGAAGGCGAATTGACCCCCTTACAAGTGTTGCTCCAACTTTGCCTTCGAACATGGTTGCTCCAAGCTTTGTTAGCTATTGTGATTCGATGATATCGGTGTGGGTAAGCTATTTCTTTGAGAAAAATGAGTTTATATTACAACTACGCAAGGTTGCCTTTAGAGATAAGTTTGATTTCAAGATTGCACGGTCTACTACGACACATTTTGAGGCTCACTGTTGTTCAGAATCATGTAAATGGCGTATTCGAGCAACGAGATGTTCGAACGAGCAAAATGTTCCTTGGGTGGTGAAGAGAATTGACAATGTACACACTTGTCATAATGAGGTATTGGTTGATGGACGTCATCAAGTAAGGAGCCGGGTTGTCGGTCATATTATCGCAGAAAAATATATTCAAGACAAGAGGATTTATACTCCGAATGACATAAGAGCAGATATGCAACAGGAATACGGGGTTCAGTTAACATACCAGGCATATCGGGCGAGAGAAGTTGGTCTTGAAATAGTTCGAGGCAACCCTGCAGAGTCATACAACTTGCTCCCTAAATACTCTCACGTACTAACTACAGCGAATGAGGGTACAGTCACTCACCTCGAGCAGGATGGAGATGGTAATTTCTTGTACTATTTTGTAGCACTCGGATCTTCCATCAAGGGTTTTATGCAGTACATTCGGCCTGTCATTGCTGTAGATGGCACTCATCTGAAGGGACTATATCGTGGAAGCATGTTCGTGGCAACATGTCTTGATGGTAACAATCAATTGTATCCGTTAGCCATTGGGATCATGGATTCAGAAAACAACGATGCTTGGGAATGGTTTATGATGAAGTTACACGGAGTGATTGGCGATAGACCTGAGTTGGTAATTATCTCTGATCGATGCACTGCCATAAGGAGAGCCGTTCTTAAAGTATTTCACAATGCAACTCATGGCGTTTGTTTTTACCACGTCAAAGGTAACATTAAGTCTCAGTTTAGAATGTCCAAAGCTCTTTGGGATCAATTTGAGCCTGCCTTTATTAATGCAGCAAAAGCATATGGCCACGAGGAATTTAAGAGACAACTTGAAGGGTTGTGGATGATCCACTCGGCTGCGGCTGATTACCTAGAAAATAATGTCGGTACGTGTAATTGGGCAAGGTCGCAGTTTGAAGGTAGGAGGTACAGCATTCTTACCACCAACATCGCGGAGAGTGTTAATGCTTTCATGAGGGAACCTCAAAAATTTCCTGTGACTCATCTTGTTGATCACTTTAGGAAAACATTGCAGCAATGGTTTTATGATAGGAAAATTGTGGCTGAATCAATGACTACTCGGCTAACAACATGGGCGGATGAAATAGTCGAGAGAAGAACTATTGAAAGAATGATAGTTCGGCGGTGTCTCATCGCTTTCAAGTTATAGGCGGTGGGCTTAAGGAAGGGTTGGTTGACTTGCAAAAGAGAACTTGCTCCTACAGAGTGTTCCAGCTAGATCAGCTTGTGTGTGCTCATGCAATTGCGGCGTGTCTAACACACCGGGTGGATTTTATTAACCTTTGCTCGGACTTTTACACTACAGAATCGTTGGCGATGGCTTATGCACAACCAGTAGAGCCAGTTGGTGATGTGGTTGATTGGGAAGTTCCAGATGAAATTCAGGAGATGCAAGTATACCTACCAGTTGAGGCACCACCACCTGGCTGTCGTAAAGAGCTCAGAATACCCTCGGCTGGCGAGAACGTTGACCGGCGGACTGTAAG
Organism: Citrus mangshanensis; assembly: GCA_030449895.1. NCBI lineage: Eukaryota > Viridiplantae > Streptophyta > Magnoliopsida > Sapindales > Rutaceae > Citrus > Citrus mangshanensis. Next base: position 220,959 of record JASUUJ010000114.1, on the reverse strand, counting down.
ATGCGGTCGGTGTCATGAACTAGGCCATAATCGTAAGAGATGTAAGAATCCCATTGCGTCGACTCGATTTGAAAGAATGACCGCGGGTGCTGGACTCTCCGGCGGACTCTGCTATCACCAGTGAACCATCGATCAAACTCAGCAAACAGACTAGAGTCTTCTAATCCTCTAAGTGGATTTACATCCACACTCGTACTCATGTCAATCGCATGCTCCATGATTTGGGGTCAAGGTAAAGGCCGGACGTTCTGTCCTCGCCTGACCGGAGGAATCATGTAAGGACTGTTATAAACATACGACGGTATGTACGCGCGGCCGAACTTACTAACGCCCGGAGGCACCTCTGTGAACACCTGCACGCTCTCCCCACTTACATCCCCGTAGAAACTATACAATGACGTGGGCGTAGATAAATTTTCATTGCCCACGTCAGTATACACTCCAACGTCATCCGGGGCCTGTACATTCGCCAAAAAGAACATATTAAATAACTATCAAATTAAAAGTTAAACGAACATAATTATCAAATTTAAATTAGCTTACCGCATACGAGCGTGCAGTGGGAGAATCCTTATTTGGACGTTTAGAAAATGTGTCGATGAAGCCAACAACGGTTTCTTTAAAATCTTTTAATTCGACTTTATTTCATACACGTTACGATCAATCTTATGCCGACGTAATCATTAAACTGCTTTGTCCTCGAATATTACAAAAGAAAAAAATAAAACTTTAGAATAACAATCAAAAAATAATAATTTATAAAAGAAAAATATCGTATATTATTTCTAACCTCAGAATCCCGTGCGTCGTTTTTTCTTTGGTGGTCATCAACCACCTCATCCTCAAAAGTGTCATGCCCCACCTTATCCTCAAAATGTATTGGGTTTGGTATCGATCGATTCGTCGCGGCATCGCGTTGATTGAGGGTTGGTCTTTGTATAAAGTATCATTTAAAATTAGTAAATGAAAAGTCAAAAATTTCGATTAACAAATTTTTAGTGCTTAGAGTATACCGACCTTATCTGGAATGCTTGGTAAGTAATCCTTCACAGAGCCAATATTTTCGCTACTCTCCTTTGAATTTGGCTCAAGAGTTTGTAAAACGTCCCCTTCCATAAATTCAATTGAAAATTTTAAGTAAGTATACATAACTTAAATTTAGTAAAGTTAAGAAAATAAGTAATACATATTACTTACAAGGCGAGATTCGTCGTTGAAGAACGAATAAACCTCCGCAGTTAATTCTCGAAGACGCCATGGGCTTCCATGCGAGAATGCGGGAATCTTATTCGTTTTGACGACCCATGTTGATGGCAACCCTCCGATTACTTCATAAATCCAAGCCTACAACAACCAAAGTGAAAAATCAAATAAAACAACTATCAAATATTTAATACTATAAAACTTATTAATAAACAAAAAAATAGCAACGTAAAGCGTAAAGATTGTATTTTTCAATATTATGGATTTTTCAATATTATGCTCTGATTTTTCAACCGAGTCTTCTTAAATTTCTCTTTGCATTGTCAAGACTCGTAAATCATTTACGACAATGACGCTTTGATCAGATATCATCAACGTCAAGCCAATCGAAATTAATTTGTGATGATTTTTTTGCATTTAACTCATAAAATAAAAAATAATCTTTAATGCGTCCATATTGTCAATTTCGAATTTCCTTAAATCGCATCGAATTCACATTAATCTTACGATCACCACCAAAATACGTATTCCGTAGCCTCCATTTCATCATTTTTTTATTGGTATCAACACCAAACGAATGAAAGTCAAGACCATTCGACAATCGAATCAAATCTTACCAATTTAAACCATCGATCCTCACGGCTATCTTCTTACTTTAAAAGATTGTGTAAAATTACCCCACTAAATGGAAAACTTCCAAGAAATCAAATATATCCTTTTTGAAAATACGAATCAGGTTTGTTAATTTTTCCTCGATTTTACGAAGATAACATCGAAATTCACCAGAAAGTGATCGGATAACGAAAATACATCTTGCCTACTTCAATATCCTGATTTGTATACGTAATATTTATAAAATTATTACATTACATTTACAAAAAAAAAATTAACTCGTTACAAAAAAATCTAATTTTTTCTGCCGCACCAAAAAGTGCAGCGCCTCTGTCGCACCAGATGGTGCGGCGCTGGCGCGCGCGCGCGCGCCCTCCCCATCCCCAAAATTAAGCGCAATCACTCCAAAATCGAAAGCAATACTCCCAAACACCACCAACCACCACAAACATCATCACCACCACTATTATTCTCAAGCCTATAACTATTATTATTCTAAAATCTTATTTTAAATTAATGAAAATAAGAAAAATACTGCTAGGTTTTGTTGAAGGTTGTAGATCGTAGATCGGATGGTGAGAGATGGGCCGCCGACGAGGGTTGATGTTGCCGATGATGGGAGTTGGATCGGTTTAGAGAAGATGAGTGAAAGGAGTGTTGAGAGATGAGGAGGGTATTTTTGCCCAAATGTTGTTTTATGGCTAATGTTGATAGAAATATTTTTGGGGGGTTAAGATGAAAAAAAGCAAAAATTTTTTGGTTATTACTGTAAATTTTCCGAAAGATAATGGATCAGTGGTTCAAGTTTAATCGTAAAATAAGTAAGTCAGATGAACGACTCCATATCGTTAAATTATTGCATGTGCAAAACATGGTTCAAAAAATAAATAATTGTAAATAAGAAGACCAACTGAGGATCAAAGGAATAATACCAACCAAGAATGCATGGTAAGGATAAGATAACATATGTAAGGCTGAAGTTTCATTGTAAGATTAACGGCTATACATGCTTCAATTAATGGGTCCACGAAACAAATAATCGTAAATAAGAAGTCAAGCAAAGTAAATATTCTTTCAAATTGCAGTTCGAGTCCGTCCTCGCTAATTTGTGGTGGACCAAATATCTTTTTAATATTATGCAGTCACTCTATCTTGTAATTTTTTTACAGCATCAATAATGTAAAAAATGTGAACTATTGAATTTAGTTGATGGTATATAATATTTCTAATAATTAAAAATTTAAGTATTTAAGAATATAGTAATCAGTTAATAAATCGATTAAAAAAGTTATTTTTAATTAAAAAAATAGAGTTGTCATGGAATTCAATCTCTTTATTTATCTAATTGAATTTGCTCTTGGTCTTTTATCTCTTATAATTTTATTTTAAAATTAAGTTTCACTTTCGAGTCAAGTGTCTTCAAGTTACTTTGTATAAGCGTCGATCAATTCTTGGATCCAGGATTCAAGTTCCATCTTCAATGCAAGCTCTCTCACTTTCCCTCAATTGTTTTTCTTTTAAATCAATTTTTTCACCCCATCTTTCGTCAAATTGCCCAATGCTTCGAACCGTGTCTGCTCCATGCAACATTTCTTCAAATTCTCTTGAACTAAACATTCTTCAAATTAAGTGAAATTTTCAACGAATTCATTTCATTCTCTGCCATTGGAAACTCACAATTACATTTCTCAATGCAATAAACACTCAAGATTATAATATGTAGTTCACTATCTCAAACAGAATGTAATTACTGACCAAAGCGTTTAAAATGTTATTTTCTCTCCATTTTGATAAAAAAATTAAAAAAAATACTAATTTACCTACAACCCGAAATTTATCTTGTTACTATTTAATTAACTAATTATTTATTTAATATATTAATGAATAGTAGAAATTAAAACAACTAAATCTAAGGGTCTATAACAACCACAGTATCGATGCAGCAAAAGTTATACAGCATCATAAAGAAATTCTATTTATGATATTTAGATTGTGTTATCATAGAATCGATATAGGTAATATAAAATATTTAATTTAAATATCAGTACGCATATAAATATACTATACATATCAATATTAAATAAAAAAGAAAGGGATGATGCATTTCTTTTCTAATTCTTTTCTCTCTTTTCATGTCAATTAATGAACGGATCTCGCCAATTTACTTTGATAAGATATAAGGGGAAGGTCCTTGGATGATAAAAATGAACTATTCTCTTCACTGTTTCTTATTGTTTAGCATCTCTCAATGTTTTTAGAAACTCTAAACTATATAATTTGATCTGCAAAATTTCCAGTTGCTATCACTATTTATCCATTAAAAAACAAGAAAGAGATTCAAAAATGAAGAGATAAGAGAAAAATTAATAATGGATAATGGGACTCACTATTTTATTTTACAAAGAAATTCGTGGGACTAACTATGCTTGTGGTCTTCTTATTTATTTCGTGGACGGGGAACCCATTGATTCATACTTCCACTTGCGTTTATTTCCACATGCAGTGGACCATATATATAGCCGTTAATCTTACAATTATCAAACTTCAGCCGTAGATATATTATCTTTAGAAGGCACTATTGTTTGGTAATGGTAGGTACATTTTATATATATGTGTGTGTTATAAAATAAATAAATAAATAATAAATTTTTTTAACTAAATAGAATATTTAAAAACTATCTTGTTATTAAGCTAATTATTGATAAGCTTTTCTATTTTTTTCTTGTTACAAAAATAGAGGAATACATTACACATATATACAGTTGGAAAGTTAAGGGGAAAGGATGATTTGCCGACGTGGGATAAAAGATGAAAATTCACCATTGCGTTTACAATAATATAATTTTTTTTTTTTTTATCTTTAACAAGCACTATTATTACTTTTTTTTTAAGTAATGATATTTCATTATATAGTTCCATCGTACAATCAGACAATTTTAATAACAATTATTGATATTTACAATTAAATAAATAATTTTGATTACAATTTTATATTAAATTTCATAAAACACTTATATAAATGTATAACTCTCATAAATATTAGAGAATGTATCCTCCTCTCGCATTTTACATGAAAAAAATTACAAATTAATTCTAATTGAGGGAGAATTTTCAGTCCATGAGGACTCAAACGCTGCTATAGGCCGGGTAAGCACTATTATTACTTTGTTGGTCTATCCTATTTACAATTAATTATTTTGTGAACCATGTTTTGCACATGTAATAATTTAACACTAACAGTTAATCTTCCCCACTTCTTGTACGATGAAACCTTACCGACTAATTGTACGATAAAACCCGAGCCGTTGATCCACATGCATTATTTGATTTTTTTGCTGCGTTGGCACTGTAGTGTCGGCTACTTGGTGTATAAATGTCAGATCAAACCAGAAATGAAATTAAAGGTTGATGTTAAGATAAGATAACATTTCTAAGGCTGAAGTTTCATTGCAAGATCAGCGTATACACACACACACACAAACACACGTGTGTGTCAGTGTGTGTGTGTGTGAGTGATTGTAAATAACAGGACGAACTGACGATCAAAGCAACAGTACCAACCAATAATGCGTAGGAAGGATGAGATAACATATCCACGGCTGAAGTTTCATTGTGAGATTTAACGGCCGGCTATATATGTTTCAATTAATGGCCCACGAAATAAATAATAAGGGGTCTTGCTATAATACATGCATGTATCACATACGTGCAAAGAATAAAAAAATTGAAAAAACAATGCTTGTTTGGCTGCCAAACATTTAAAAAAAAAAGAAAAAAAAAACTTGGAGCAACCGGTGAAGAGCAACCGGTTGCTCCTTAAATGATTAAAAGATTATGAAATAATATAATAACTAAATATAATAAATAAAATAATATTAAAATAATAATTTTAATAATAAAGGCTAGATTACAATAAAAAAATTAGTTTCAAGTAGTTTAATGGTACCAGTATCAAGTTAATAGTACGTGTTTCGTATTTATTGATCTATTAATTGCATGATTTTCAGGGTTGCAAGTAAATGATCCAAAGTTTTATATTCATTGACCTCAGTTTCAAGTTCCTTTGGTTTCAACTTTAATGGTCTCAGTATCAAGTTAACAGTACGTGTTCCATGTTTATGGGCTCATTAATTGCATGATTTTCGAGGTTGCAAATTAATGATTATTTGTTTCATGTTCATTCGCTTTGGTTTTGAGTTTAATTGCCTCGAGTTAACGATAGGTGTTTCATGTCTATTGATCCATTAATTGCATGATTTTCAGGGTTGCAATTTAATGATCCCAAATTTCATTTTCATTGCCCTTAGTTTTAAGTTCCTTCTGTTTCAAGTTTAATTATTTAAGTATCAAGTTAACGGTAGGTGTTTCATGTTTATTAGTCCATTATTTGAAAGATTTTTAGCATTGCAAGTTAATGATATTTGGTTTCAAGTTAAAGATCCTATATTTCATGTTCATTCTTTCAAGTTACTCTGGATTCAAGTTTAATGATCCTAATTTCGAGATTAATGGTAGGGGTTTCATATTTATTGATCCATTATTTAGAAGATTTCCAGAGTTCCAAGTTAATGATCTTTTGTTTCAAGTTAATGATCATATGTTTTATGTTCATTACTCTAAGTTTCAAGTTACTGTGGTTTCAATTTTAATGGTCTCAATTTCAAGATTAATGATAGGTGTTCCATATTTATTGGTCCATTATTTGAAAGATTTTTAGGGTTGTAAGTTAATGATATTTGGTTTCAAGTTAATGATCCTATGTTTTATATTTATTGCCCTAAGTTTTAAGTTACTTTGGTTTCAAAATTAATGGTAGGTATTTCATATTTATGGTCCATTATATGAAAGATTTTCAAGATTGCAAGTTAATGATATTTGGTTTCAAGTTAATGATCCTATATTTCATGTTCACTGCCCTAAGTTTCAAGTTACTCTGGTTTCAAGTTTAATGGTAGGTATTTCATATTTATTGGTCCATTATTTGGAAGATTTTTAGGGTTGTAAGTTAATGATCTTTGGTTTCAAATTAACGATGCTATATTTCATTTGCAAAGCCATAAGTTTCAAACTACTTTGGTTTTAGGTTTAATGGTTCAAATTTCAAAATTAATGATAGGTGTTTCATATTTATTGGTCCATTATTTGGAAGGTTTTTAAAGTTGCAAGTTAATGGTTTTTGTTTTCAAGTTAATAATCCTATATTTCATGTTGATTGCCATAAGTTTCAAGTTACTTTGGTTTCAAGTTTAATGGTCTCAGATTCAAGATTAAGGTAGGTGTTTCATATTTATTAGTCTATTATTTGTAAGATTTTCAACGTTGCAAGTTAATAATCCTATTTTTCATACTCATTGCCTTGTATTTCAAGTTAATTTGATTTCAAGTTTAATAGTCCGAATTTCAAGATTAATGATATGTGTTTCATATTTATTGGTCTGTGATTCATATATTTTTAGGATTGCAAGATAATGATTCTAAGTTTCGTATTCATTGCCCTAAGTTTCATGTTATTTTGGTTTTAAGCTTAATGGTCCTAATGTTAAGATTAATGATATGTGTTTCATATTTATTGGTTCGTGAAATGACATGCATTATGTTCCAAAACAACTATCCATTTTTGTTAAGCGGCCAACCATTTTCAAATGGCATGCATTCTGTTCTAAAACAGCTAGTAAAAAAGTGTTGCTTTATAATTCTCGTCTTCATTTGTTTCCAGAAAAGTTAAAGTCAAATTGGAATGGTCCATTTGTTGTAAAAAATGTGTATCCATATGGAGCCGTAGAAATTAAAAATCCAAAGGATGGTGTCACATTTAAATTTAATGGTCAAAGATTGAAACCATATTTGGAATACCAACCACGTGAAACAGACACCGAAATCTATTCGAGTGACCCACCAAATTTTGATTAAACCTTTTTATTTTAACTTTTTGCGAATTTGTTTTACCGTTACTTTTCCCTATGTCTTTAATGGAGTGCATTACATTATTTTTAATTGTGTGTTGTTTGAAAATTTTGTTTTAGCTCACCAAATTTTTATACCCATCATGAGTACCTCCATGAGAAGTATCCTTTTCGAACATCTCAAAGAACTTCCACATGTAAAATTTCACCTGAGGAAATTGTTCCAATTTTGTAAATCACATCCTATTTAGGATATACAACCACCAAAGTTAGTATCTCATGTTAAAGATCTAGAAAGATAACTCAAAGAAATAGAGGGTGGTATTTATAATCTGCAATTGGAACTAGAGGTAAATTCAATAAAAGGACGAAGGTGAGTTATATTCCTTGTGTGTGTTTTGTTTTATTTTGTTGTTCTTCTTCACTTTTGATTTGATTTGTTTCGTTTTGATTCACTCTCCCGTATAAATGGAAGATAACGGTACTTCATGACTTTTTAAGTCAGTATTCTCAGTTTCCCACAATATCTGAAATCTCAAAGTCAAGCATGGAAGAAATACAACGAAAATTGCATCAACATTTTCCTTCTCTCCCTTAAAATGTTCTTAAGAAGATTTACAAAGCTCATTGTGAACGACTGTGTTTGTTAATGATCAATGGGGTTCCCGACATTATTGGTTAATTAAAGCAAAGGTCTGATTGGCAGGTGAGTTTTCTGATCCATTTGTTTCCTACATGTCTGGCTTTGGTAAAAGTACATTTGCTAAGAAAAGAAGACCTAATCGACTTGGCTCTAAATGTCCTCATTGTGTAAGACTTGCTTGCAAAAAGCCACGTTGTACAAATTTAGGAATGTTTTCTGTAAATCGTGAAGATAAAATCAAATTCGTTAAGGATGGCATAAGTAAAGAATCGTTGGATGATGTCTTACAATCTCTTGAGACGCATCCAAGTGGATATGTTCAACGTGAAATTCATAATTTATAGAAGTTGTTCCAAAAGGAAAGTGCACAGTTTAGTCTTGGGAATCTAACTCTAAAAGACCATATTTGCTAGTTTATAAGAAAACTAGATGGGAAGTCTATCCTCGACCCATAGAGGGCGATCCTTGACCTGTAGAGAGCGTTCAAACCATTACTGGACGTAAAACTAGAGGAAGATGTGAGCCACAATCATAACTACCAGTAAATATCCTTTTATTTTATCTTTTGCATTATTATTATTATTGTTTTTTGTGTGATTTTATATTTAATCATTGTTTGTTTTTTTTTTCACTGTTTGCATTTGATTTATTAAGTTAAAAGCTTCACGCGTTATTTGACAAACACACCGCCCCATTTACAGATGTAGATCATTATGTCCATCACCAAGATCCTTAAATAGAAGCTCCTTTTAAAGCACTCACAAATTGTTTCTTTTTACAATTGTTCTAATGGCAACAACTTCAAGCAGTCAACTTAAAAGCATTTGTGTGCTTTCTGGATTACGTTATAAAAAGTATAAGGAGTTTATTTAGACAGCCATAGATCTTGGTCTTGCTATAGCAAAGAGAAAATTACATCTTGTATGTGAGGAGGTGACCGAGGGTTATCAAAACTTGTCTCTGAAGCGGCTTTCGTTTGAGGAAACCAAGTGCTAGGCATTATCCCAAAAGCCTTAAAACCTTTAGGATGTCTGTCAAACTCACTAACTGGAGAAGAGTTAGTTGTCTCAGGTATGCAAGAAAGAATATATGAAATGTTAAATCATGCTAACGATTTCATTTTCTTGCGAGGAGATCTTGCAACTTTTAAGGCGCTAATTACATTTGCTTCTTGGGCCCATTTGAATATTCATGAAAAACTCATTGGTTTGTTAAATGTTAATAATTTTTATAATAGCTTAATAGCATTTCTTAATCATGCAATTAAAAATTATTTCATTCCACCCTCAGCAAAAAAACTCTTTGTTTGTGCTCCTACTTTTAACTAGTTATTTGATCATTTGCAAGCGTACAAATCAGAGCAAGATCCCATGACATTGGCGTTGGATTGGGTAACTGATGACGATGGTAGTAACACGCATAAAAAGTGTAAATTAGATTTAACTCTCCATTTGTAAATATTTTCTAGCAGTAACCAGGTGATGACTTCTAAACTCTATTATTTTATTCTAAGATATTGAGGATAATGTCTCCTTCAGGTTGAGGGGAGGGATTGATAATTGTGGAATGTCTCAGTCCTGGTGATGTTTTTGCTAATTTTTGTTGTAAAGACTAACTTTGGATACAAATTTGAGTTGAAGATGGCATAATATAGAACGTAGTGTCTCTAGAAACGCATCTTCTTAATTTTAATGTTTTATTTTCTAAAAAAAAATTTCTAACTTTTTTTTCTGTTTTTTTCTCTTTTTCCCTTAATCATCTCCTTTAAGTTTCTGCAATCAGTCCCAATTTTTAGGTGTTCTTTAACTTAAAAAAAAAAGAGTTTTATTTTTCGGTGTAATCTTTTAATATTGGATAACACGATGATTTCCAAATTTTGGTATTTGTATAATCTTTGGCCTTGAGTTATGTTACACTATGTTTTCCCCTTTACATATTGAAACGTAAATTGAGAAATTGGATGAGTGAAATTGATTAAGCCATTTGGAGGAATGTACATGTCATGAAAAAGTCCAAGCGAGTTTTTGAGCTTATTATCTTTGGAGAGTAACCGTGTTTGCCTATACAGCTTTATAATTTATTATACGAGATCTATGTATTTTATTTTTAAAAAAAAGGTTTGTGCAGCCGTATCTAAAAGTCCATTGAACTAGTGGATATGAAAGATTATTTAGAGTCCTAAAAAATGACAGAAGGCCATCTTTAATTTGTTTGAGTCTTTCTAGCCAACCCTAGCATCCATAGTTAACCCCTTTGAGCCTATATATTAAAAAAAAAAAATCTTTGATAACCTATCATCTTGTTCCACTCCAATGTGGAGTATCATCTTATGTTTTATGTTTTCCTCCACCCAATTATGTTTGAAAATAGGGATGATTATGTATTCCTGATAATGGTGCTATTAAAAAAAATAAAATAAAAAGGAGAAAAAAATTTTCTTTCCAAAAAAAAGTACCTTGTAATCTCCATTAAATCCCCTATTTTTCAAACATATATTTTTATTTTTCCCATTACCCTTTTTTGTTATTAGCCATAACCCTAGCCGACGTTACGTCCTAATAAAAGTCCTCCTCGATTTTAGAGAACTATAGTCTGAAGTAAAAGCTGATGATTTGGACTAAAAGATGTAATGATGCATAAAAATAAAAATCAGTTTGGCTAATAATTCCCCTGAATTGAGATAATTTTATTTCTAAGTTGTGGGCGTTATTCTTTCATCTTGGTAAGAGCATGTGATATTGTTTTATTATTCTCTGAAATCTACCTTTTTTTTAAGTGACAATATAATTTGGGGTATATTTTCTTTTGAGAGGGTCACTCTTAATCGTGAGGTTTTGAGGTTTGATGTATCATTCTTAAAAGTGGTTTGATTAATATAGCTCTGAAAATTGATCATTTTATATGATTTTACTTAACTAATTTATGTGGGTGTGATTTTCTTTAGGCTGAAAATAATGCTTATAATTTTATTTAATTGTTGTCATTAATTTGATGAAAGAAGCAAACACAATTTTTCAAAAAAAAAAATATTTTCAATTTGATTTTGAAATTTCTCTAAATTTCTATTGCTTAAATTACTGGGGCCTAATAATAAGCTGGTTGGGGGTGTGATTGGTACTAAAAAATATACATTTAATAAGGATAAAATTATTAGTTTTTCACTTAATGTGTCGATCAATGTGCTCATTATTTATAAATTATCTTAATACTCCTCAAATATATTTTTATGTTAAATTAATTCACAATATGTTAATTTTTATCATGCAAATATTTTTCAGGAATAAAGATGAAATTGGAATTGGAATTGAAAGTGGGAACAAAGAATGACTGCTGGAGCAATTTGGAATGCATAATTAAGGAGATGTAATAAATAATAATAAAAAAAAATAAAAAAATGAATAAAAAATTAAAAAAGAACAAAAGAACAATACAAGCAATTTGGTTGCTCGTGATAGTCAGGTGGCTATGACCTTTCAAAAAAATGATAATATAAATAATAATAATAAAATAAATTAAGTTAAAGCATTTGTTACCTATAAAAATGAGGCCAAGTTAAAGCATTTGTTACCTATAAAAAGGAGGCCAATGAGCTGAAGCGGGGGGATCCAAGCTAGTAAAGAGAGCTGAAGCCGAGAGAGAATAAAGTGCAGCTGAGGAATTGTGTTTTTTTTTTCTTTTCTTGTGTAATCAATTTCCGTGTAATGTATTTCAAAAGTCTGTCAAATAAAAAGAGTGTTTTGTTTTCTTTCAATATAAGTGACTAATTTTACTAAGCTGGGGTGAAGGGTGAAGCTCGAGATTTCAAACTATTAAATTTATTACTTTCTCAAGTGAGTTTTTAAGTTTATTTTATTCTTTTCAGGTTATTTTTATATTATGTTAATTTATCGATTTTCTTTGGATCTATAGTATTTTGACATAATGTCGACTTATTAATATAGTGTGACACATTAGGTACTTGATTTCATCCTTATTCACACATATAATTAGCCAATAATTAAATGATATAATAATTAACTAGTAAAAAAAAGGCAAAATATAAAAGTAAGAGAGTATTAAAAATATAGTTTGAATACTGAGAGTGGATTCCGTAACCTTAGCATATTTTTAAATTGATTTCTAGTAATTTCTTTTCCCACAATTAATTTTCTTTTTTTTATAAATTGACAACTAGATTTTTAAATTCCCTGTGATTCGACCCCAGACTCACCGGATTATATTATAACTAGACACTCTTATACTTTGGAGTAATAACACTTTTGAGTCGTGTCAACTCTAGTGGAGCCATCTTGTATAGGGCCATAGAAATTAGGTTTGCGCGTGGAATCAAATCAATAGCAAACTTTACATCTTTATCAAGTGGTAAACTAATAAAGTTGTCAGAGAGCACATCTGGATACTCTTTCACCACATGAATATCTCCTAGTTTCATATCATTGGCTCAACTATCAATAACATGAGCCAAATAAGCAAAACAACCCTTTCTGAGTAATCATATAACAAAAACAACAGATATCACAGAACAAGGCAAGATCTATCATTCTCCACAGAAAACGAAATCAGATTCTCTAGATTTCCTAAAAGTTACCTCTTTTCGAAAACATTCTATTGTAGCATGATGGTTTGCTATCTAATCCATCCCTAATATAGTATTGAAATCACAAATGTCTAATGGAATTAGATCTGCTACCATATCTTTACCACCCACTCTTACCGTACAATCTTGAAATACACTCTCAAAGCCAAAAAGGAATTACCAAATGGTGTAGCCACTTCTAAAGTACAATCTAATGGCCTTATCTCTTTATTCACGTGCATGGTAAATGTACGAGAAATAAAAGAGTGGGTTAACCCCAGATCAATTAAGATTTATGCCTCAAGCCAAAAATAGTCAAAATACTTGTCGTAACATATGGAGTGGCATAGGCGTCCTGTGGGTCAAAGAAAATACACATGTCTGGGTATATGGTCTACTTGGCTGGCCCATCTGGTAACTACCAATAGTTTCTCTTGCATTAGACTGGGACTTACTGGAAAATATAGGTCATCTTCTCTGAGAACCTCTCTATTGAGTGTTAGAAAGTGTATATTTATAAAGGAGAAAATCGTCATTTTACACTTCAAGTCTCACTAACATCCCTACTTTTATGTATTTAAGTCCTTATAATTTAATTATATGTGTTTTATTATAATTGTATATTTTATGTATTTTAGGGGGCATCGTGGTCATTTCATAATAAACGAGAGATCAAATAGCAAAATGGACATCAATTTTGAACTCAGAATAGTCGAAAATCTTAGGAGGAGTATAAAAAGATAAACGGTATTGTTCACATATATGGTATTGTTCATGATAATGTTCATGACACTGTTAACATATACGGTACGATGACGTGGCATTGACCGATGATGTGGCAACATTCGATTGGACGAATGATGTGGCATTGACTGCTTATGTGGCGTTGATTGATGACTTGGCTTGACTGATGATGTGTCACAATCCTATTAGACTAAAATGATTATGTGGAGTTGACCGGTTACGTGACAGTATATTAGTGGACCAAAAAATGTGCGTACGATACATGCATATACACAAAATGACTGCCCTGATGATGTGTTCTATCCAATCATAACTTGCCACGTGGCGTAATCCTGAGCGTCCAAATCATTTTAATCCGATGGTCATGATTTACTCAGTGTACTATAAATAGGGGACTCCCCCCCCCCCAATTTGACACCCCTGAATTCATTTTTAGCTCCATTTTTTATAATTCCTTCTCTATCTTGTATTTTCTACGTATTTTAATAAATTCTTATTTTACCCCAAGTTCAATTATAAGTAGCTTGTTTTATTTCAAGCTTGAGTTGAAGGTGAAGTCTCAACATGTTTTATGGGGCTAATTTGGTAAATTTACTTTCTCTTCCCCTCTAATTTCTGTAGATGTTTTGACTTTTCATCGACAGATAGTAACAATGTTGCCTAAATATTGCATTGGGTAATCATCTCCATAGTGCAAGGTTATTACTATTTGACACGATAAGCCCTTAGCACCATATTGATTATAGTGTAGTTCATGAGGAGTGGAAACCCCCCTCATGATTTAATTGGCACTAATAAGGAATGTTAAACCCATGATGCATGTTAAGTGCGGATTTAGAAACTCAAGCGCTTCATTTTAATAGTTTTTACTTTAATTGACTCTCACCATTTTCATTTAAATTGTAGGATAATATAAATCACTTCTACTAAAAATCCAACCACCCATTTAGAAAATTAACTCTACACGCAATTAAAATACACCTCCTTGTAGGATTGACACTCGTCACCATTGATCTATTCTACAATAGATTCGTGCATTTGCGAGTTCAATAAAATTTGCACAACAAGTTTTTGGCGCCATTGCTGGAGAGGTAAGTTATTTAATTCGTAGAATTAATTTTTTGTAAATATTTTTTTGTTGTTTTCTTATAATTTCAAAAAAATAAAAGTAAATCTACATTTTGAGGTAAGTGTTTCTTTTCTTTTTTCTCTTCTTTAAATTTCTATAATTTAATTTTCAAAGTTATTTTTCTTGTTAATTTATTAAGTTATTTAAATTTTAGTTAATTTATTTCACTTTTTTTTATAGCACTTGAGTGTGTTTTCATAAGTAAGGTTTTAACAACATGATAATGTTAGTAACGTAATTTCTCCTTCTTTATTTTTATTAGTTTTCTTTTTTTTTTGTATTCTTTACATGCATGGTCGAATGTCACAATTACCTAATCTTGAGCCCATAAACTTTGAACTAGAAAAAACACTTCTCACACACAAACACGTTGCAATTAAAGATAAAATTAAAATGGATTTGCAACAACAACAACAACTATCATCACAGGAGAGGCCATTAAAGGACTACTTCAATCCCTTAGCTAACTTGACCACATCATGTATAAGATACTCAAATGTAGTTGTTAGAAGTTTTGAGTTAAAACCTAGTGTGTTAAATTGTCTCCCGACATTCTATGGCCTCAAAAATGAAAACACATATAATCATCTGAATGATTTTCATGCTCTTTGTCAAACTTTTAAATATGAGAATTTTTTGGATGATGATATTAAACTTTGATTATTACATCATGGGAACAAATGGTAACAAAATTTGTGAATAAATACTTCCCAGTGCATAAAACTAATGCTATTCACAAGGAAACTTCAGAGTTTACCCAAAGTTTAGGATTCAATGGGCTACTCTTGGAGTGTCTACATTGGGTATAAGAAATGGCACCAATGCCAATACTTTTAGAGGATTCTTGCATGTACAAGAATAGCGAATGGCAACAAGTGGAGGAGAACTAATGTCAAAAAGTGCATAGGAGATTTGGGATTTCTTCCAGCAACAAGCAGATAATTCCCAACAACGGAGTCGGTCACTCAAGAATATCAAATGAATTAAGGGAGTGAATGGGGTTTACATTAGGGAGTCAATTTCGTAAATTAAAGAAGTTAAAGAGATGGTTGAAGGTCTTTCCCAACAAATAGCATCGTTAACGACTACTAAATCAATAGAGCCACATGACCATGACTCATACCCAGATCAAACCAATGCCATAAGTGTAATTAGAAAGCCATCAAACTACAACCCTTACTCCAACACATATAATCCTGGATGGAGAGACCATTACAATTTTTTATGGTCGCAAGTATTCAAACAGAATGGACCAGCAGCTCCAGTTCCACCAATGCAACCAATTTCTCAAGTTCCTCAAGCCTCTCAGCCACCATTTAAACTATACAATCAGAACTCGAACTACTCTTAACCCATACCATGAGAGGATGCATTCTAGAATTTTAAGAATCTTACTCACTCTAGATCGAGCAGTAAAACCGTACCATTGATGCACTACGAAATGAGATGAGAGCATGCTTCAACTCACAAGCCCAATCAATTTCAAACTTCGAGAATATGGTGGGACAACTTGCCTCTTTAGTTCAAACCTTGGCAACAACTATTGAGAAAGGTAAATTCTCAAGTCAACCAGTGTCTAATCCTAAAGGAGTGCATAAAATAAGTACTAGTTCACCTCAGCAGCATGGAGAAGTCAAAACCGACATGACCTTGCGAAAAGGAAAAAAAGTGGACAACAAAGTGGAGATGCCAGTGACAAAAACAACTCAAATTGTACCTGTAAATGCTGAGGACTCATCATCAGAGGAGAAAGAAGAAACCAACCCATGAGAATATGTTCCTAAATCTTCATTCCCCTAAAGGTTAGCTAAAGGAAAAAAGGAAAAATTCACAGGTGAGATTTTTGAAATCTTTAAATAGGTAAGTGTCAACATCCCTTTGCTTGATGCTATAAAACAAGTGTCATCTTATGCCAAGTTTCTTAAAGACCTTTGTACTAAAAAGAGAAACATTCAAGTTCAAGAGAATATCTTTCTAACAGAAAACGTTAGCTCTATACTTCAATGCAAAATTCCTCTAAAATACAAAGACCTTGCCCCACAATCTTATGTAGTATAGGGAACCACACAATTGAGAATGTTTTGTTGGATTTTAGAGCTAGTTTAAATATGTTGCCTTACTCAGTATTTGTGAAACTTGGACTGGGAGAATTACACCCAACTCCAGTGATGTTACAGCTTGCAAATCAGTCCATGAAAATATCTCGTGGTATTGTGGAGGATGTACTCATTCATGTAGATAAGTTTTATTTTCCTGCTCATTTCATTGTCACTCAACCAGTCCATAATTTAAGGAAACACATCCTTATTATCCTAGGTCGACCTTTCTTGGCAATTGTCGATGCTCACATTCAATGCATGACTGGAAATATACAGTTGTCCTTTGGTAATATGACTATGGAGCTAAATATCTTTAACATTGCCAAACAACCTCACAATATAGATGATGGAATTATTGATGTGAATTTAGTAGAAGAATTAGTTGATAATAATTTTTTTTTCAAACCTTAGTGATGACCCTTTACAAACATGTTTAACTCACTTTAATTTGGATTTTGACATTTGACAGATCAGTCGTTGAGGTCAATGTCTTACTTGATTCAACATCATCCATGGACACTAATAAATAAAAGTCAAGATTTGAACAACTAGCACCATCAGAGAAGAAACGCAGCCTATCATCAGAATCACCACCAAAACTTGAGCTCAAACTATTACCCAACACTTTGAAATATGCGTTCTTGGGAGAAGAAAGCATTCTGTCAGTAATCATTTCATCATCCTTAAGTGATGAACAAAAAAGTAAGTTGTTAGAAGTTTTAAAAGAGCACAAAAGAGCATTAGGATGGACCATAGCCGACATAAAGGTATAAACCAAAGATATCTTTGTATGCATTACATTCACATTGATGAAAATGCTAAACCTACTGTAAAGGCAACGTCAGTTGAACCTAACATGAAAGAAGTTGTTGAAGTCCTTACACTATTAGATGCAGGTATCATTTACCCTATTTCTGATAGTTCATGGGTCAGTCATGTGCAAGTTGTCCCCAAAAAGTCAGGAGTCACAGTAGTTACCAATGCTGATAGTGAATTTATACTCACTATAGTGACTACAGGGTGGCGTGTATGTATTGATTATAGAAAGTTGAATTTTGTCACATGTAAAGAACATTTTCCTTTACCATTTATCGATCAAATGCTTGATAAATTAGTAGGTCATAAATTTTATTACTTTCTAGATGGCTACTCAGGATATAATCAAATTTTAATAGCACCAAAAGATCAAGAGAAGACCACTTTCACTTGCCCTTTTGGCATTTTTGCATATAGGAGAATGTCATTTGAATTATGTAATGCACTTACTACATTTCAACGATGCATGTTAAGCATTTTCTCTGATATGGTTAAATAATTCCTTGAAATCTTTATGGATGATTTTTCTGTCTTTAGTAATTCATTCAATCAATGTTTACATCATTAAATAATAGTTCTGCATAGATGTATCGAGAATAATTTGGTCTTAAATTGGAAGAAATGTCATTTTATAGTAAAACAATGTATTGTTCTCGGTCACATCATTTCAAGCAAATGTATTGAGGTTGATAAAACCAAGGTGGATCTCATTTCCAATCTTCTTCCACTTAAAACAGTCAGAGAAGTAAGATTTTTCTTTGGGCATACTGGTTTTTTTAGATGTTTCATTAAATATTTTGGCAAAATTTCTAGACCCTTATACAATCTACTTGCTAAGAATGTACCTTTTATCTTTGATGATTCATGTCTTGTGGCATTTGAAAAACTAAAGCAATTGTTGATATCATCACCCATTATTCAGCCCCAAACTGGAACTTACCATTTGAGCTCATGTGTGATGCATCTGATTATGCAGTAGGAGCAGTATTAGAACAAAGAGTTGATCGAATTTCCCATGTTATTTACTATGCTAGTATGACATTGAATGATGCACAGTCAAATTATTCAACCACTGAAAAAGAAATGCTAGCAGTAGTATTTGCATTAGAGAAATTTCGATATTATCTCATTGGTTGTAAAATAATTGTATTCACAGATCATGTTGCTCTTAAATATCTCCTCATAAAGAAATATGCAAAAGCTCGACTAATTGTTTGATTGTTACTTTTGCAGGAATTTGACTTGTAATTCAAAGATAAGAAAAGGATAGAAAATGTTGTGGCTGACAATCTCTCTCGTCTCCATTTTGACACAACTATGGAACCATTACCATTGAATGAATCATTTCCAGACGAACAATTGATGAGTGTGGAAGTATTACCATGGTATGCTGATATAGTTAATTATCTTGTTATAGGTCAACTTCCAAAGCATTGGACTAAATAGGGACAAAGCCAATTTTTTTGCGAAAATAAAGAATTTCTTTTGAGATGACCCTTATTTGTTCAAGTATTGTGCAGATCAAATTGTCAGACGATGTGTCCCAGAAAGTGAATTTCAAAATATTATTTCATTCTGCCATGAACAAGCTTGTGGAGGTCATTTCAGCGCTAAAAAAATAGCTACTAAAGTTTTACAATATGGTTTCTATTGGACAACTATATTTTGAGATGCTTACACTTTTTACTCTTCATGTGATAGGTGCTAACGAATATGGAGCATTACACCAAGAAATATGATGCCACTAAACCCAATTTTAGTTGTAAAGATTTTTAATGTATGGGGTATCGACTTCACAGGACCCTTTCCCCTTTTTGGCCATCAATATATATTGATTCTTTGTTAACTACATATCGAAATAGGTAGAAGCAATTCCATGTAGAACCAATAATGACAAGGTGGTGATAAGATTTTTGAAAAGTAATATTGTTTCACGCTTTGGATTCTTTCGAGCAATAATCAGTGATGGTGGTGCCTACTTTTATAACAAATCATTTAAAACTCTTTTGACCAAGTATTCCGTCACTCACAAAGTGGCAACCCCATATTATCCGCAAACTAGTGGTCAAGTTGAGATCTCTAATCAAGAAATAAAGCACATATCGAGAAAAACGGTGAGACTAGACAAAAGATTGGTCATTACGATTCGATGATGCATTATGGGCATGTAGAACGGCTTTCAAGACCCTAATTGGGATGTCACCCTGTAGGTCAGTGTATGGAAAAGCTTACCACCTACTTGTAGAACTCGAGCATCATGCATACTGGGCCATCAAGCAATTCAACTTTGACATGCAGTAAACTAGCTTAGAAAGAAGATTACAGCTGGCAGAACTTGAAGAAATTCGCAATGATTCATACAAAAATGCCAAGATTTACAAGCAGCGAATGAAAGTCTTTCACGACAAGTAGATTATGAGAAAATCTTTCACCCCATGTCAGAAAGTACTTTTATTCAATTCTCGCTTGCACCTATTCCCTGTAAGATTACGCTCTCCCCTTTATTGTTCACATTGTTTTTCCACATGAAACAATTGAAATTAAGGATCCAAAGAACGGTGTTACCTTTAAAGTTAATGGTCAAAGATTAAAGTCATATCTAGAGTACCAACCATATGGAGAGGACACCGAAATAAATTTGAGTGACCCACCAAATTTGAATTGAGATTTTTTTCGGTGTTTTGATTTTTTTCTTTTATTTCTTTTTACTGTTCTTTTGCTAATTGAAATTATTTTTGCATAAGAATATTTTTTTAATCATAATGTTTTCTCTTATCACTTTTAATCGTGCATGCCTCTTGAACCTTCTTAGATGACTCCAACGTGTAAAATCTCATCTCAGATTCGGATATGATTTTGTAAAACACATCATAGTTGAGATCTACAACCACCAAAGTTAGTATCCCATGTTGAGAATTTAAAAAAACAACTCAGAGAAATTGAGGGAGGTATCTACGATATCCAATTGGAACTTGAGATAAATTCAATAAGAGGATGATTGTGAAAATTATTTTTCTTTATGTGTTTTAGTTTGTTACCCCGGTTAAGTGGCGGATAACGATATTCTGTGACAATCAAAGCCGATTACTTCGGTTTCCTATAATAACTAAAATTCTAAAGCGAAGGTATGGACGAAAACTCGATTTTAGCAAAGCTTCACAATCGATTTCCTTCACTTCCTTAGAATGCCCTCCTTACAATCTGTAAAGCTCGGTCCGAACGCATGCGATTGTTTATGAGGAATAACATCCCCGCTGACATCTGTTGGTTAATCCAGGCCAAAGTACGATTAGCAGGTGAGTTGCCTCCCAAATTTATTGCATACATGCCTAGTTACGCTAAAGGAAATTATATAAAAAAAAAAGAAGAAGAGTTCAAAGATTTTATCTTGCTTGTCATAAGTGTGCTAGAATGAGATGCGATAAAAAACCATGTTCTTTAGGAATGGTGTCTGATAACAGAGAAGACAAAATTTAATTCATTAGAGATGGCTTGAATAAAGAGTCATTGGATGATATCCTTTTGTATCTTGAAACACATCCCAATGGATATGTACAAGGAGCAATTCTCTAGTTATGGCCATTATTCCAGACAGAGCGTGCATGATATAGTCTTGGGAATCTGACTATAAACGACATTTTTTGCCAGTTTATAAGAAAACTGGATATGAAGCCTATCCTCCACCCATAGAGGGTGTTCAAGTCATTTAGATGTAAAACCAGAAGATGTGAGTACTGTAAATATCCTTTATTTCGCTGTTGTTTTATTTCACTGTTGTTTTATATTTTCATTCTTGTCTTTAATGATTTTATTTTATCATTGTTTGTTTTTTCTTTTTACTATTTCTTTTTTTACTCTCAAGCCATGTGCTTTACACGTTAATTAACACTGACATGCTACCTTATACATAGTTGTGACCCATTGTCACCAAGATTCTTAAATATGATTTTTTTAAGCACTCACGGATTATTTTTTAGAAGTATCCCAATGGCAGCTACTCCTAATAAATAATTCAAGAACATTTATGTGCTCTCTGGGTTTAACTATGACAAATATAAACACTGACATGCTACTTTATACATAGTTGTGACCCTCTGTCATGAAGATCCTTAAATATGATTTTTTTAAGCACTCACAGATTGTTTTTTAGAAGTACCCCAATGGCAGCTACTCTTAATAAATAATTCAAGAACATTTATGTGCTCTCTGGGTTTAACAATGACAAATCTAAAGAGTTTGTTGAGACAACTATAGATCTTGGTCGAAGCATAGCAATAAGAAAATTACACTTGGTATATGGAGAAGCTGACCGAGGGTTATCAAAACAGGTCTCAGAAGCTATTTATGTTAGAGGGAGCCAAGTATTAAACATCATCCCAAGAACCCTAAAACCTTTGGGCTGTTTGTCTGATTCACTAACTGGAGAAGAGTTAGTCGTCTCTAGTATGCAAGACAAAATAATTGAAATGCTAAATCATGCTGATACTTTTATTTTCCGACCAAGAGATCTTACAACTCCAGAGGCACTTATCACATTAGCATCTTGGGTCCATCTAAACATTCACCAGAAACCTATCGGTTTGTTAAATGTCAATAACTTTTATGATGGCTTTATCGCATTTCTTAACCATGCAATAAAAAATTATTTCATTCCTTCCACAACAAAAAACGTTTTTATTTGTGATCTTATTGCTAGTGAGCTACTTGATCTGTTACAAGCTTATAGACCAGAGCCAGATCCTATAACCTTTGTATTGGAGTGTCCAAATAATGATGGTGACAGTAGCCGCACTAAGAAGTGCAACTTAGATTTAACTCTCCGCTTGCAAATATTTTCTTGTTTGGTGATGTCTTCTAAACTCTACTTCTTTCCTTTAAAATATTAAAGACAATGTTTTGTTCTGCTTGGGGGGAGGGAATAATTGACAATTGTGGAATGTCTCAATCTTGTTTAAGTTTTTACTAATATTTTGTTGTAGAGACTAACCGTAGCTAATTTTTTAAGTCGAAACTGGCTGAATATAGAGTGTAGTGACTTTAGAAATGGATCTTCTTAGTTTGAAAATAAAAAAAAAATCCAGATTTTCTTTTTCTTTATTAAGCTTTGACAATCTTTTTTTTCTAAATTCTTCTTTCTAACTTCTCTTTTATAAATATATACTATCAAATTTTTGAGTTGAAGATGGCTGAATATAGAGTGTAGTGACTCTAGAAATGCATCTTTTTAATTTAAAAAAAAAAACAAAACAAAATTTTACTTTCCGAACATTTTTTTTCATTATTGCCTTATAATTAAGTTTCGGCAGTCATTTTAAGTGTGATCTTTCTAACTTTTTTTACCAATTAGTTTTTATATCATTTTTCACCTTTCTGCATATTTTTTCATGTTTAGAATAGGTTTGGGGGTAGAATGACATTTAAAAAAATTTGGCAGTTTTGTATGATCTTTTAACAATGGATGACAAGATGACTTTCAAATTTTAGTATTTGTATTATCTCTTATCTTAAGCTATGTTACACCATATTTCCTGCTCTACATGTTGATGTCGGAGACAAATATGAGTTTCTTAAAGGAATGCACATCTCATAATAAAATCCAAGTGAGTTTTTGAGTCAATTATTTTTCTTTGAGAGTACCCATTTTGCCCATTCTTCATACAACTTAGCAGTTTATTATTTTATATCTCTAGATTTCTTTTGAGTCAACTTTTTAAAAAAATTAAAAAAATGTGTGTTGCTACATCCGAAGGTCCATCTAACTTGTGGATATGGAAGATTATCTAGAGCCCTAAAAGACGATGGAAATGCCTTCTAGCCATCCCTTTTGTGAAATATCTATAGTTAACCCTTTTGAGCCTTTAAAAAAAAATTATTTGTCAACATATCATCTTGACCCACTCAAATTTAGAATATTACCCGATGTCTTACAAATTTAATCACCTATTAATGTTTAAGAAAAATGTAATAATTATTTTGTTCAGAAAAGTTGTGCCATACACAAAAAAAAATTCAAAAAACGATAAAAAGAGAGAAAAATAACAATAATAATAAATAAGTGAAATGTACCTTGTAATCGCCAAAAGAGTTCTACTTTTTCTCAAACATATATTTTGTTTTTCATATTTCCCCTCCTTTGTTGGTCATTTTCCTAATCTACGTTATGTCTTAATAAAAGTCCTTCTTGTTTTTTTGGGAATATAGTCGGAAGTACAAGCTAGTTATATGGGTTAAAAAGATGTAGTGATGCACATATATATATATATATATATATATATATATATATATATATATATATAAAATTAGTTTGACTAGCATTTTGTTTGACTTAAGATCGTGTTATTTTTAAGCTGTGGGCATATTTCTTTCATCTTGGTGAGAGTGTGTGATATTACTTCCTTATTATTTTTCTCTCAATTTACCATTCATTTGAGTGACTATCTTTATTGAGTTTAATTTCTTTGTGAGAGTGTCACTACTACCGGTGAGATTTTAGGGTTTGACATGTCATTCTTGAAAGTGGCTTGATTACTGTAGCTGTGAAAAAGTCTACTAGATTGATTCATGTGGATGGTTGATGTGGCTGAAGATAATACTTATATTTTTATTTAATTACTATCATTAGTCTGATTGAATAAATACAATTGTTTTTTTAAAAAGAAAATATTTTGGATTTGAATTTTTTCTTCGCTTTATTTGTTAGGGACTAGAAATAAGCTGGTTAGGGGTGTGTTGAGTGGTAAAAAGTGTATATTTATAAAAGAGAAAATCATCATTTTACACTTTAAGTTTCATTAACATCCCTACTTTTATGTATTTAAGCCTCTTGTAATCTAATTATGTGTGTTTTATTATAATTATGTATTTTATGGGGCATCATGGTCATTTCATAATACACGAGAGATCAAATAGCAAAACAGACAGCAATTTTGAACTCAGGACAGTCAAAAACTTTAAGAGGAGCATAAAAGGATAAACGGTATTGTTCATGATATTGTTCACGACATTGTTAACATATACGATACGATGACGTGGCATTGACCGATGACGTGGCAGCATTCGATTGGATGAATGATGTGCCATTGACTGCTTATGTGGCATTGATTGATGACATGGCTTGACCGATGATGTGTCACGATCCTATTGAAGTAAAATGATTAGGTGGAGTTAACCGGTCACGTGACAATATGTTAGTGGACCAAAAAATGTGCATATAATACATGCATATACACGTAATGACACGATGATGTGTTCTATTCAATATGAACTTGCCACGTGGCGCAATCCTGAGCGTCCAAATTATTTTAATCTGATGGCCATGATTTGCTCAGTATATCTATAAATAGGGGGCTCCCCCCTAATTTCACACGAATTCATTTTTGAGCTCCGTTTTCTATAATTCATTCTCCATCTTGTATTTTCAACGTATTTTAATAAATTCTCATTTTACCCATAATTCAATTATGAGTAGCTAATTTTCTTTCAAGCTTGGGTTGAAGGTGAAGTTTCAACATGTTCCGTGGGCCTAATTGGGTAAATTTACTTTCTCTTCCCCTTTAATTTCTATAGATTTTTTACTTTTCATCTACAAATAGTAATAATCTTACCTAGATATTGCACAAGGTAACCGTCTCTCTAGTGCAAGGTTATTACTATTTGGCACGATAAGCCCTTAGCACCATATTGATTAGAGTGTGGTTCGTAAGAAGTAAAAATCCCCTCATGATTTAATTGGTACTAATAAGAAATATTAAGCCCATGGTGCATGTTGAGTGCGGATCCAGAGACCCAAGCGCTTCATTTTAATAGTTTTCACTTTAATTGACTCTCGTCATTTTCATTTAAATTTTACGATAATCTAAATCACTTCCATCACAAATCCAACCACCCACTTAGAAAATTAACTTTACACGCAATTAAAATCCATCTACTCGCGGGATCAACACTAGTCACTTTTGATTTATTCTACAATAAATTTGTGCACTTGCGATTACAATAAAATTTGCACAACACTTTCCACCCTCAAAACTGATTACTGCCACTCTGAAGGTAGTAAGGGTCTCGACCTAGTACAAAATTGCTACTCAATGTCAAGTTTGGACAATCTTTCTTCAAGTGTCTCGGCTTTCCACACTGAAAGCAACATGACAAACTACTCAAACATTGTCCCTTGTGAAGTTTCCCACAAACATTACACTAAGGACAATTGCCTTTGCCTATGTTACAACTCTGTTGGGTGCTACCATGACTACTAGAAGGTCTCTTCTCTCCGAAAAACTCTATTCGTCGATTATATTATTGGCTAGTTAAGAAATCTTATGCTCCATCTCTCTCCTTTGAGTCCTATTATTAGGTTTACTAACTGGCCAGATAGGGCCTCGATTGTGCTGTTGTAGCTTAGCCCTTTGTGCTTCTTTACAACTCTTCCCGATCCTCGAAACAACTCTAACTAGGGTGGCAAAACCTGTACATTTTGTTTCGACTACTATAATTCTTATGTCCTCTCGAAAACCTAATTCAAATCGTCTATATTTCTTTATCTCATATGGTACCGTAAATAAGGCAAATCTCAATAGCTTAGAAAATTTACACTCATACTCTTCCACTGTATAGATGCATGTACAAGCGTCATAAACTCATTCATCCTGTCCTCCGGATAAACAATGAAAAAGAATTTAATAGTGAACTTTCTCTGAAAATCTACCCAGGTAACAGCTCTATGTCCCTCGTATCAACGTAACACATATATCCACTAATGATATGCATTACCCTCTAGCAGAAACTCTATGAAGGATAACAGTTCCTCATCAGTACATCTCATCACATCAAAAATCCTCTGTAGTCTAATTAACCATGATTTTGAACTGATGGGGTTAGCCATGCCCTCGAAAGGAGTAGCCTCAAAATCACGAGCACACTTAATGGTGTTTTGTGTATTTGTACAAACTTCAAACTCCCTAGCAACATTAATAATAAACCCTTCAAATTTATTCATAAATTGATCCATAGCAAGTCTCGGCTCTAATGAATATGTGGATTCTACTAGGGTTGGAGTTGGGGTTCATGTGCATGTAGTACAAACTCACCTACAGTCTCTCCTAAGGGTTCCTCTCTATTCTCCGATCGTGGAGGTGAACGTAGATCCGTTATAGTTCTCATGCGAAATCGACCACATCTATGCATGCTAATATCTATAAAATGTCATGGTATCATTATATAAGGTATGAATATATAATGAATATATACATCATGAAATAGTATTAAAAAATTATGACCATGCTCTAATACCAAATTGACATGATCCCCCAACTTATATGTACAATCCAAGGTAAATCATGCGGTCTAATGACTAAAACCCCTAATACAAAATTAATTCATGAATATAACCTCTACTATAGACACATAAAAACCTTTTTGATACACACACACACACACACACACACATGCATATATAAATATATAAATTCTAAACTTGCACAGTTCATGTCTCATTATACATACTTACATCACGAATATATACATAAATACATAAACAACATAAACAACATAAAATACTCAAAATGCAAGTCATACAGCAATGCGTCTTGTGGCCTAACCTCAATTGACTATAACTAATATTCACAAAATCCTACGGAATCCTTTGAGAAAATGGGTAAATAGGAAAATAATGAGCTTACGGCTCAGTGAGTGGAATATATATATAATAAAGTAGCGTACTAGAGTATATACATAATCATGTAACATAACTCTGCATTGAATATAATGCATCAACAAACATGGAAAACATATATACATGACAAGACTGCACTAAATAGTATCCAGGAGAAACAACTCTCAATACTCACCGGGATTATCATTGCACAAATAAAGCAGGGGAAAAACCTCTCAATACTCGGCAGAATTCAACTACATCGCACGGGTAGAGTAACCTAACTCTCAATACACATGCATAGAGTCTATAAAGGAGGGTACATATATGGTGACTGGAAATCACAGCTCTTGACTCAATCAAACATATAATATACAAACATGTAATCCTAACATGATATTAAATCACACTATCAAGCATAAATGCTTCACGAAATACATAATAGTAATAATTGTATCCATTAGCAGATCCTGTTGTACTCTGGGGTTCATTAGGGCTCCTGTGGATTTCTGGATTCTCGCATTCCTCCTAAAATATAACATTTGAAAATTAACTGTTAGAACTAATATAAAAACTTATATGTATGATGTAAACTAAATCATTATTATTCAAACTTCATAAATTTGTTACCCACTGATTTACCGAATATTAATCTAACTGTTCAATTTCATTTACCATAACATTCTCTCTAAATTTCTCTTTTGAACTTATTTCTCTCTTTCGACTTCTTAATTCTTTTTCTCTTTTTCCTTTACTCTCAGCTTCCCTCTTTTCCTTTTTTTTTTTTCCTTTTTTCTCTTGGTTTTTTCTTCTTTTTTTCTCTTTGTTTTGCTCTGTTTTGGTTTGGTTATTTAAAATGGTGAGAGCTACCTAAAATTCTTCATTTTATATATGCCACCGCTCCAAGAATGCTGACAAGCACACAAGTGAAGCATGCATGTTCTCCTGCGATCGAAGGTTAATTTGGCATACACAGGCTCGCTCACCAAAAGTCCACCTACATGCGAAGTGTGCTCAGAAGTTGAATGCGCTTAGAACTCAAGGCGGGATGTACTTAGAAGCATATTGCTCTTAGAAATGGGCCGCCAACACAACAAGCCAACCGTGGTGCGCTTAGTAATTGAACTAGCCCAGCCCAAGATCTAAAACTCTCTACAAATTGTACATAAGTTTGAAGTTTCTAGGTTTCTCCATATAGGTCCCTAGATATTTAACTAAGTTGCTAGGAACTCTCTAGACCTAGCACTCTCACACCTATAAATAGGCTGAGCACTCCTCATTTGCTCAACACCCACAGCACACCCACCACGCCACTCAACACACACACAACACACACAAGCTCTCTAGCTCTTGTAAAGCTCTCTTGTAATTTTCTCATTTGTGCATAATATAGTTATATTTGGCCATTACGCTCTTACTTCTCCTAACATTTCCGCAAGTGTCCGTGCTTGGCTAGGTTGAGAAGTATTCTAGGCTTACTTGGCAACTTATGTGCTAGAAGTCTCCTAAGTGTTGCACGGGGTTGCTACACAAAACTCTCATCCCGTGACAAGTGGTATCAAAGCTAAGGTTTGCACCCACGCAAGCTAGCTCAACAAGCAATGGCTAATCTCCCTAGAACAACACAAGAGGGCATAATCGGTGTGGAGGTACCAGAGCAAGCTCGTGGTCGCAAGGAGGGAAGCGCACAACCGAAGTCCCGAGGTAAGTCCAAAGCCCCTTCTATAGATGCCTTGGAACCTCGTGTTGCCACACTCGAAACTTCGATGTCCGCTGTCTAGGACACCCTCAATACTTTAGAGGAAAGATTCGATGGTCTTGAGGGCAAGTATGGTGAGTTTTCGGTAGCCACCAAGGCCCTCATGCAAGACTAAGCCGACTCTCTCCGAGGAGTTTCAAGCACTCCATGATAAGCTACTCAAATTGCATAGCTTTGTGCAAAATGAACTACGAGCGATCCGTGCAAAGATCGATGAGGTCCGCTCGGATTGGGCTTGGCACAAGTGCACACTCACACCTAGCCCGACTCCTCCTCGAGTTCGAGTGATGCGTTGATGTGCCAGAGCCCGACACCTATGATGGTACTCGCAACACCACTTTCGTGGACAACTTCCTCTCCAAGCTAGAGTATTATTTCGATGCCATGGGTGTCCATGAGGAGGCATCAAAGGTAGGCACCGTGCATACATTCCTACGAGCTACCGCACAACTATGGTGGCGGCGGAAGCATGAAGACATGGGTAAGGGCATTTGGGCCATCAACACATGGACTGAGCTCCAACGCGAACTCTGCAAGAACTTTGCCCCAAGCAACGTGGAAAGGGAAGCGCAAGTGTGCTCACGGCTCAAGTAAACCGATAGCGTCCACAATTACATCAACGCCTTCACTACCCTTATGCTTGAGATAACCGACATATCCGACAATGGCTCTCTCTTCAACTTCCAAGATGGCCTCAAGGATTGGGCCAAGACGGAGCTCAATATGCGTGGAATACAAACTCTCAATGACGCCATCGTTGGAATCACTTCGCCCAAGGATAAAAGGCCTAGTCACGATATAAGTGGGGGAGAGAGTCATGAAGACAAAGGCCAAGACAATAAGGAGTAGAGGAAGAAAAAGTTTCCAAGTGGCAAGAAGGGGCAAAGCAAATCGAAGAAGCTGACCAAGCCTCGAAGCCCATGCTTCATTTATAACGAGCCACATTGGGCACGCGATTGTCCAGATAAGAAGTCGCTCAGTGCCCTCGTCGCCCAGCTCAAAGGCCACTCCACATCGTACACGGAGGAACCCCCACGCAGCATGGGTACCCTCCAACGCCTTGGCGCACTCACGAGCCAGCCGCCTACACCCCCGAGAAAATGGCTCATGTATGTAAGTGCACTTATCAATGGCAACATCGTTCGTGCATTGCTCGACATTGGAGCGACGCACAACTTCGTCTCTGAAGATGAGGGCAAGCGCCTAGGCCTCAAGGTGACTAACGACAAAGGCACCATCAAAGCGGTAAACTTACCTGTCAAGCTATTTGCGGGAACCGCACGAGGCATACACATTATGCTAGGGACATGGAACGGGAAACTTGATTTCTCGATAGTGCCGATGGATGACTACACGTTGATCCTAGGCATGGAGTTCTTCAAAAAGGTCCATGGGAAAGGCATGTGTAGTACCAGTCGAGCGTGCACAGCTGGAGAAAAAAACACTCTCGATCATACGATGCAAACGCGGATTCAAGAAGAATCCTAACCCTTTAGTCTTCATCCAACAATCCAACAAGGGAGAGGATTTCGAAAACCCTTCAAGCCAAATCCCACGAGACGTCCACAACAAAGGTAGGGCCATTATACCTCCGAAGCTCCCACCGAGACGAGTGGTGGAGCAACGCGCAAAACCATCAGCCATGGCGCCTAACCGCATGGCACCACCCAAGCATAAGAAGTTGTGGAAGCACAACAGGGGACACCGCGACACCAAGCGAAAGAACGAGGCAAGTGGCAAAACCTCCCCAAGGGCAAAGGACGCAAAAAAGGCCTACGGCGAATTGCGGAACAAGTCCAAAGGCACAAGGACGAGATTGCGACGAGGACGCAGCGAGCATAAGTGGGGGAAGAATGTCACGAGCTGCTCAAATCTCCCGTGACCGAAGGTTAATTTGGTGCACACGGGCCCGCTCACCAAAAGTCCGCCTACATGCGGAGTGTGCTCAGAAGCGGGATGCGCTTAGAATTCAAGGTGAGATGTACCTAAAGCATATTGCGCTTAGAAATGGGCCGCCAACACAACAAACCAATCGTGGTGCGCTTAGTAATTGAACTAGCCCGGCCCAAGATCTAGAACTCTCTACAAATTATAGAGGTGAGCACTCCTCATTTACTCAACACCCACCACACACCCACCACGCCACTCAACACACACAAGCTCTCTAGCTCTTGTAAAGCTCTCTTGTAATTTTCTCATTTGTGCATAATATAGTTATATTTGGCCATTACGCTCTTACTTCTCCTAGCATTTCCGCAAGTGTCCGTGCTTGGCTAGTTTGAGAAGTATTCTAGGCTTACTTAGCAACTTACGTGATAGAAGTAGCATAAGTATTGTACGTGAAATGCAAGTTATGCAACCCAAGAGGGGAGTGAATTGGGTTTTTAAAATTTATGCAATACAATTCGCACAACAATTTAATCTATTGCCTTAATCAAATCAAAACAATAAATTCAATCAAGCACAATATTAAAAGAGTAAGGGAAGAGAAAACGAACACAAGGATTTTTACGTGGTTCGGCTATCCCCGCCTACGTCCACGCCTCCAAACTCACCCGGCTTGAGGATTTCACTATCCAAGCCTCCCAAGGCTTCAAATGTTTACAATTGACTTCCAAGGTGTCAATGAACCTTTACAACAAGAGATTATATCCCCAATCTCTTCACCCCAAGTGTTTCTCACACTTGTACATTCACAATTTGATGAGAAATGAAATTCACAACAATAAAACTTTCGTTAAGAGTAGATAACAAATTATAGCTCAATAATGATTCAATAAATGATGATTTGCGAAATCAAAGCTCAATATATGTTATATGATCTTATATTTGCTTGTTAGTTAATAGAATGAAGTTTGAGTTGAGTTTTTATAGTCAAAATCTAGCTTTAGCTTGATTATGGCTCAGAACAATGATATTCGTTATTTTTGAATTTGCTACTGAACATTCACTAAAATTACACTTTGGCCCAATCTTTTATAATTATATTATAAAATGTCATAAAACTTTGTAAATAGTCAATTTCATAACTTCCAAGAATATTTTCCCAAACTTTCTAAAATTATGATATACCCAATAATTTTATTATTTTGCACAAAGGTCATTTTTAACATAATACCCATATTTTTCAAAGTTCTCAAAACCTTTCACTTTAGTCCAAAATATTCATAAATTATAGTATGGCCCAAAATATTTCAAATGTTTGTAAAAACGTCCAACTCCGAAATTTAATACTTATTTAAAATCAAAGATTTCAAATCTTAGCATTTAAGTCCAAATTACTTAAATCCACAACATACTTTACTTTATAAAAATAAAACCTTTTAGTTAATGAAAAATATTTAATTAAATTAATCTCTTGAGCTTCTCAAATGCTAAATCATGCATCAATTAAATCATA
Organism: Citrus mangshanensis; assembly: GCA_030449895.1. NCBI lineage: Eukaryota > Viridiplantae > Streptophyta > Magnoliopsida > Sapindales > Rutaceae > Citrus > Citrus mangshanensis. The sequence goes on along the minus strand of JASUUJ010000114.1, from coordinate 188,429 downwards.
CCGGCTTTATAAGAATTTATCGCACTAATTTATTCGTTGAGCTCTAAACTATATTCTTGATGTCGCCGTTGTCCGTTGAGTGTCTTCAATCTTGATTTCACTTGATTCACTTGCATAAATATTATCCTTAAAAAACTAGTGAAAATGTGAAATACAATATTTATTAAATTACTTAATACACATGTTTGTTAGCATCAAAATTACATTATGTATAGCCTTTTAGGCTAACAGTACGGGGTTGCTGTGCAAAACTCTTATCTCGTGACAATGTGCTTTAATCAAAGCAAGCAGCTTGTTGTTGCTTTTGAAATCAGCCACATGTGTCTCTTTTAAGCTTGCACGTGCATTACAATAACTAATTGTAGCTACTTGTTATTAAGTTGAAAATTTAAGGGCTTACCATGTGTATTGATTGATAAAATGAATAGGGTGGTAGGATGCAAATTTAACGGACGTCTTACTTAACTACTAATAAATTTTCAACATTAGAATATAAGCCTTCTTCAATACCTGCTATGAGGATGAAGTTGACAATCCATTCTCGGCCGGCTACTGCTTCCATGTATATATTAATTGGAATTTGTATAGCTAATTAAATAAATAATTGTTTAAATAGGATTTTAATAATATTACCATTATTCAATTGAAATCATTAACTATCTTTAATTTTTCTTTAGGCGATGTATCTTTGAAACGTGATTCACGTGTGAATATTGTTGCAATGGATGTTAACATGATTCACGTGTGAACTCATGACTGTTATCACATTCATGATTTTATGTAATCTTGAACACCTATCCGTAATTTAAAATCGAAGTGAGAGAGGTGATGTTATTTTTCTTTCCCCACTTGATAAGTGCATATTTTTTCTATATTTTATTAAGTAATTTCTCCATTTTTTTCTTGTTTTGATTTTAAATATTCTAATTATTTCAGTTAATTTTTAATTTTCTTATTTTGTTAAAATCATAAGGTCGTCTCTTTCCCCAAGGTGGCTTTGGCCCCGAAGGCTATTGCTCAGTTCCCTTCTCAACGTGTTTGTGACCCTTCTCTTGATAACGAACCCCCTGACAAAGGCACTCCTAGTGACTTCAATAGTTGGGAAACTACTACTGAACTTGAGGAATCCCCAGTTACAAGCCGCAGCAGATCATCATTAGCTGCAAATGTTTGCTCAGTTGATGCTGAGAATGGCTTGGAGGTTGAGGCTGAGGTTTTCGAGTCCCCTCAGTAAAACTCTTTTCCTCCTCCTTCTAACACTTACTATGTCTATCACAACTATGTTTTGGAATACACAAGGTGCAGCGTCACCGTCCTTTCGACGTTCTTTTTTGGCTTTGGTTCGGAATTACAAGCCTTCACTGGTTGTGTTGATGGAGCCTCGGATCAATGGCAATAAGGCTGATAGTTTTATTAAGAGAAGTGGCTTCGACAAATCCTATCGGGTGGAAGCAGAGGGCTTTTCTGGGGGCATCTGGGTTCTTTGGAGGACCGTTTTCAGGTTGAGGTTGTTGCTAGCCATTCTCAATTCGTCCATATTAAATTATCCAATAAAAATACTGTTTCCTATTGGTTGACAGCCGTTTATGCTAGCCCTAGCCCTCAAAGCAGGAAAATCCTCTAGAGTGAGCTCAACAATTTAGCTCAAACGGTGCATGGCCCTTGGATATTGGGTGGGGATTTTAACACCATTCTTTATTATTCAGAGAAGAAAGGTGGGTCTCCTACAGGCACGGGAGCTTGTCATTTTTTCCAATCTTGGTTCCAGCTTAACTGCATGCATGATCTTCAGTTTCATGGGCCTCGTTTTACTTGGTCCCGTGGAAGTCTCTTCAAGCGTCTTGATCGCGTTATATGCAATAGTGAGTGGGCTAGTATTTTTTCTGATTCAACTGTACTTCATCTCCCGAAATTAAGCTCTAATCATAGACCCATTTTGGTGAGGAGTAACGGGCTGTCTTCGAGGAATTTGAATTCTCATCCTTTTCGGTTTCAAGCAGCTTGGCTCACCAATGAGAGCTTCAAGGACTTCGTGGCTGAATATTGGGACCAGAATCTCCATCATTTAGATGCTGCTGATCAGTTTCGTTCAAAGGTTACAGCCTGGAATAAGCAAAGCTTTGGTAATATTTTTTGGCGGAAAAATCGTTTGTTGGCTCGGTTGGGAGGGATTCAGCGGGCTTTGGAGAGTTATTCTTCTAAGGGTCTTTCGCGTCTTGAGGGAAAATTAAAAGCTGATCTTGAAGAGGTTCTTACTCAAGAAGAAATTATTTGGCATCAAAAGTCTCGGAAGGACTGGCTGCTTCTCGGGGACCGTAACACCTCTTATTATCACCACAAAACCCTTACTAGAAAGAGACAAAACAACATCGCTGCTATTCAAAACAATGAAGGGGTCTGGCTTTATGATGAAAATGAGATAAAAGCCCATGCTATACAGTTTTATTCGTCTTTGTACTCCTGCGACTCTTTGGACCTCCGGCATTACCCTCATCCGAATTGCTTCCCCATTATTGAGGAGGATTTGCTTTAGTCGTTAAATAAGGGTGTGGAGGATACGAAAGTTCAAAAAACTATATTCGGCATGCACTCTCTGAAAGCCCCGGGTCCCGATGGTTTTCATGCCATTTTTAATCAGACACAGTGGAACACCGTGGGCTCTTCTCTTTGTCGTTTGGTGAAAGAAGTCTTTCAGAACAAACACCTTGAACTCCACTTTGCTTGCTCTCATTCCCAAGTCAGAAAGCCCGTCTTCTTTCAAGATGTATCGTCCAATTTCCCTTTGCAATGTGGCATATAAGACAATCACAAAGATTATTGCAAACCATCTTCAGTCTATCCTCTCTCATCTGGTTGGCCCCCATCAGACCAATTTTATCCCTGGCCGCCACATTACAGAAAACATTGTGATTGCTCGGGAGGTTGTGCACTCTATGCGTAGAAAAATAGGCTCTACTGGTTTCTTGGCCATCAAGGTTGACTTAGAGAAAGCTTACGATCGCCTCAGCTGGGAATTCATCAGTGACACTTTGCGCGAAGCTCGGATTCCACCTGATCTTATTCAAGTGATCATGGCTTGCATTACGTCAATGACCATGAGGGTTTTGTGGAATGGAGAGGCTACCGAGGAATTTTCCCCTTCGAGAGGAATTCGTCAGGGATGCCCCTTATCCCCCTATCTCTTTGTCCTTTGTATTAAACGCCTTAGTCATGGGATTCATAACGCCATTACTGCTGGAAAGTGGCATCCGATCATGTTATCTCGCAATGGTATACCTCTTTCCCATCTTTTTTTCGCTGATAACCTTCTTTTGTTCGCAGAGGCTAATGTTGAGCAAGCTAAAGTTATTTCGGTTGTGTTAGCTTATTTTTGTGCTTGCTCGGACTCCAAAATAAATGCAAACAAAACTCTGCTATTTTTTTCCAAGAACATGGGTGATACAGACATTTCCAGGATTTCGGGTTTCCTTGGCTTCTCTGTTACATCCGATCTTGGCAAATATCTTGGGGTTCCTCTTCATCACTCAAGAGTCTCTTCCAGTATGTTTCAGAACATTGTAGACAAGGTAGAGAAACGGCTATCGGGCTGGAATGCGTCCCACTTGTCTCTGGCTGGTCGTATCACTCTAGCTCGCCTCCAAACTATTCCCATTTATGTCATGCAGACTGTGTCCCTTCCTAGTGGTGTCCGTGAGAGGATTGATAGAGCTTGTAGGAGGTTCATTTGAATTGGCTCATCTCCTCAGCAGAAGCTCAGCATGGTTAGTTGGCGTAATGTGTGTAAGCCTAAAGCTTTTGGCGGCCTTGGCTTTAAATCTTTGGCCATGATGAATCGAGCTCTTCACATGAAACTAGCCTGGGGCATAATCTCTTCTCCCAGTAGTTTATGGGTCCAGGTCCTCTCTACAAAATATCGAGTTGATTGCCACAACCTGCCTCAGGTGCTTCCCACTCACTATGGCTCTCACTTGTGGAAGTCTCTTGGTCATGTTTGGAGTGAGGTTCTTGCGAGTAGGCGCTGGAGTTTGGATGATGGAAAATCCGTTAGTTTCTGGTGGGATCTTTGGGCTACCAATAATACTCCCTTAATTGCGTACGCAATAAATACCATTCCCATGGATATTTTGGATTGAAAGGTGGCTGATTTTGTGGACATCAATGGGAGTTGGTGTTGGTCACGGTTCAAACACTATCTTCCAAGCAAAATAATTCTTAAAATCGCTGCTCTTCATCCCCCATCACATGCGAAGGGCATGAACACAATTTTTTGGGCTCACTCGAAGCATGGCCAGTTTACTACCAGCTCTGCCTATTTGGCTCTCTCCGATCATAATCCATCCACTGTAGATAGAGCTTGGCGACTGATATGGAATTGGCAAGGCCCTCAGAGCGTGCGAATTGTCTTGTGGCAGACGTTCCACGCTGGTTTAAAGCTGAACTGGTCAGGCGTCATTTATCCATCTCATCTCGGTGTGACCGGTGTGGAGCTGTGTGTGAAGATGTTCTTCATGCCCTTCGTGATTGTCCTTTGGTTAAAAAGTTCTGGCACAATATTATTCCTATAAGTAAAAGGCACGGTTTTTTAAACTCTCAGCTACACCATTGGCTTCGGTCGAACTTGGTTGACGCAAGTATGGTGGGGAATGTGTCTAGTTGGGCAGTTTTTTTTTGTGTTGCCTTATGGAGGATTTGGTTTTGGAGAAATCAGTTTCTCTTTCACCAACGCCTAATGGTGCCTTCAGCTTTGTTGGTGGATGTCCATACACGAGCTGTGGAGATTCACAAGCTTCATAACCATCCGCTGATCATAAAGAATATAAGGGTTCACAAGTGGATTTCTTGGCATCCCCCCGCATGGCCCTGGTGTACTTTGAACACGGATGGGGCTCACAGGGTTCATGGCACTTCTACTGCAGGTGGCCTGATTCGGGATCACCTAGGTCGTTGGCTAACCGGATTTGGGATGATGATTGGCTCTTGCTCAGTCACTGTTGGGGAGCTTTGGGGCTTGTATTAGGGGCTGCAACTTGCATGGAATTTTGGCATCCGAAGACTGAAAGTTGAAACGGATAGTTTGTGTGTTACTCAGTTGCTGGCTAAACCTTCGGCAGCGTCTAATGAATATGCTCCTTTGATCCGGGCTATTAAGGATTACCTTAATTTGGATTGGCAAGTTTCCCTCTCGCATATCTACAGAGAAGCTAATTTTGCTGCAGATTATATGGCGAACCTTGCTTTTTCTATCCCTCTTGGTCTTATTGTGTACCCTACGCCTCCTTTGAGGGTTAGATCCTTTTTACTTCATGACTCATACGGGATCTCGCATCCCGGCTCAGTTGTCCTTTAGCTCTTTTTAGAGCCCCATTTTATCAAAAAAAAATTATATTGTATTGTGTTAACTCTATCTTAGTTTTTATATTTTGTTATTTTAGGTGTATTTTGGAAATAAAGAGGAATTAAATCAGAATATTCAAGTGAGGAGAACTTAAAGAAGAAATTAATTAGAAATTTTAGGATAGTAATAGGAGTTAAAATGGAAGAAAATCAAAGCAACCAAGGCCTAAATGAAGATCACATGAAGATGAGAAGAATTAGCATTGAAAATAATTTAATTAATAAAGCAAATCATGTGAAGAATAAAGGAAGAGGAGAAAATGTCAATTGGCTTTCAGTTTCGAGTTATTCACATGGAGAGCATTTTGACAATTTAGATGGCATTCTTGTGGGTGATGGGCTTTGGCCAAATTGTTATTGGCTTATTAATTGAACAAGTCACATGCATGCAAGAAAGTGGTGGTTTGGCTTTGGATTTAATTATTTCCATGCAAGGATTTAAAGGCCACAATTGAAGCATTATAAAAGGGCACGGCTGGAAGCCATAAGATGAAAAAAGGAAGGGCCAAGCGGAAGCAACACAGGACCAAATTAAAAAAGAATCGGCAGGCACATATACTCATCAACCAGTGCCGCAAGAAGGGAAAAAAAGAAAAGGAGAATCCGATAGGAATTGAAGCAGAGTTAGCCGCTTGAATTAATTTTCATGATTGGTTTTATTAAATCTCTCTTATTTCTAATTCAATTATGTTAGGTTAGATTTTCTATTTGGTTAAGGGTGAATTTAAAACGTCAAACATGTCACATGATTAATGTTCAATTTCTATTTTCAATTTATTTAATTGAGATTGTTTATGTTCTTCTATAATTAATGTTATGATTTTATTCTTATCTTATTTGAGTGGCTAATTAGATAGGACTTGAATAAATTCTATTGTTAAAACTAAATTCTTGATCCATAATTGTCTTGATATTTTAATCATCAATAGTAGGTTGGAATCAGTTATTTCAATTAGAGAACATAACCTACGTTAAATAATCTGAGCTTGCGTGTTTATTACCTAGATCAACCTAATATCTTTCTCTACTTAATGCTTCCATGATCTTAAATTTAAAGAGCTTATTTTAAATTATCTAATGGTTAGAGATTAGGTGAAGAGCTTGTTTTGCCTAATGACATACTAAGAAAAGATTGAGACTAACAGAGCTTATTGTTGTCTACGGTTGATAGTTTCAATATAAATTGATGATAGAATTGATATATTATGTGCATGTTTGGTGGTGGTGAATGATCTTTTAACCAAAGTTTTCATCATTATTATTTATTTATCCTTTAATTAGAGTTTTTATTAAATTTTTGTTTTCTTAGTTTTAATTTCTTTATTTCTTTTTATTTTTTAAAAAATTTATAAAACCCCCCTTTTTATTTATAATTGGCATTTTCTTTGGTTAGATTAATTTATATTATTATTACTACTATTATTTTATTTTAAATCTTGCTTTAAAGTTCATAATAAATAGTATAGTTTTCGTGGGATCGATCTTTACTCGCTTTGTACTAAATATTTATACTAGTAGTAAGGTTTTAAATTTGGTGCACCCTAACGACACTACCACCTCTCTTCCTTAAATAATATTTTATCAGTGATGTTATTTTTCTTTCCCTCCTCTTCCTTAAGTAATATTTTATCTCATTATATAAAAAAAAATATCATTTAATATTTCATAGTTAGAACGTCAATTTTCTATGTTTATATATATATGATGATGACAATTATATCTTATTAAGGTCTTTTTACTTTTATTTTTACTTTTTGCGGCATTGATAGTATTCCTCGATGTATTGTTTTTAGTAGAATGAAAGTTGTAATCAAGGACATGCATGCTTATATCAATGCATCTTAAGGTCATTAGAAGAGTTCTAATTGATGACTAAAGAGTTTAGCATCATTTAATGAATAAAGAGTTATCATTAAAATAGTTCTACTACCTTATAACTAAGAACCTAAAAGGTCACACACTAAATAGAAATGAAAAGGAGTTACTAGAAAATGAGAAGTTAAATTTCCTAATTTTAGGAAAATCAATATTTATATTATAATTCATTAAGAATGAATATATATATAAATATATCTTAAATATGATTTAAGATAGAAATTTAGATGTTCCATAAATAGTTTAAGGAACAAAATAAATTTCGTAAATCCTCCATTAAACATTATGTAATATCGAGCACGTAAAATGACCATTTTGGACATGTTCGGGTTCATATATGATTATGGACTTCTAGACCAATTTTGGGTTTAGAATTTTGGGCTTTTATTGGATCTAATATGGATTAAGAGAAAGCATTAGAACATGTCACAAAATGAGCCCACATTTAACCATTTGATTTGATCAAAATGGGGTTAATTAATTAATTACGAAATTAATTAATTTAGCTATTTATTTATTTGATTAAATAATTTATTTAAGTGATAAGATCACTTTCAATAAATAATAGCTAAGTGGGTGGGTCTAGCACATGATAATGTTTGGTGCCATTATTAGACATAATGGGAGCTTTATTTGTGGGGATGAATCATCATGAGCTAGCATTCATGTTTCTTGATTATCTCTCTCATTTCTAAACGAAATTTCGAGATTCCAAATTCTCTGAACTCCTAGAACATTTCTAAGTGTGGACTAATTAGAGGCATCACAATTGGGGTACTTTAAGGATCTCAGATCGTGGCAAAACAGAAGCTGTTCGTGCAGAGCTGTTTTTCAGGACAGTGTTCGTAGCTTGCTGTTTTCAGTCGTTTTCTCCTACCTCACGAAGTCTTTTTCGAAAATGCAAGTGAGGTAATTAAACTTCAATCTTTCTTCTTGATTTTCGTTTTTGAATGAAGCCGATCCGAGGTTTCTAGAGCTTCCGCCGTCCGTTTTAATTTTACTGCGCAAAAGTTGCGATTTTAGGAACCTCATGGACAAATGTTGTCCTTCAAGTGGTATCAGAGCCATCTTCATTCAATTTCGAATTTTTGAAGCATGATTTATGTTATTTCCATTTATAATAGCATGAAGGATGATCATGGAAAGACCTAGATATTTTATGATATATTTATGTCATGTGATGATTGAATATATGCGTGATTGAATGAGCTATTGATTTATTTGTTGATTTGGCCAATTTCTAAAGGCTTAAATGGTTGTAATATTTTTAAATAGCGACTTGCATGTCTCTCCTTCTATTAAGATCTGATTGTATCCCATTACCCTAAATTTGTACCCCAATTCTTCTAAATATGTAATTTCTACAAGATGATTGGAAAAGGAGGAACGACGATTTACGATGCCTTGGAGGTTGGAGCAAGAAGACTTTAATTGTAATGATATTTTGGCCATTCAAATAGAGATTAATAATTGTAATAATTTGAGACATAAGATGTCTCATAATCATTATTGTTTGCTTGATAATTTGAGGCATGAGATGTCTCATAATTATTATTGTTTGCTTGATAGCTAGGTGGACCTTAAAACCAATTTTGGCTCAAATTGGTTTTATTAGAAAATTCCATGATCATCCTTAGTTGGTTTGTGTATAATATACATGAGATGTAAATTAGGGTGCTTAGACATATTTGAATATTGAAAATGGAATAACATGCTAAAAAGTGAGACCATAATAATGACCAAATACTCCCTTATTAAATAAACATAATTATTGTTAAGTTGTAATGATGAATATTGAGAATATCCATCATGGCCTACTAATACCAATGGAATATTTAAAATATTTTATGCTTGGGCTAGTTGTCATGGATACATGGGCTACTCATTCATTAAAATGTTGAAAAATAAACCATATATCATGCGATGATGCGTAATTCATACATTAAGCTACCAAGAACTGTTAGGTGAGGTTAGTAAGATGTTTTGAAAATATGCAAGGGTATTAGGGTAAACTTAACTAAATCATTTATACCAAGAATAGGTGAGGTATTAATGATTTAGAGGCCGAAGGATAATCGGTACATGCATGAGATGCATTTGGTAAGAGTTACCTACTCATTATAATAAGTAAGCCAAGAAGTGAGGTAAACTTAGGCTAATGAGAATCCGATTCCTACTAGAAACTTTTACCAATGAGAGTTTCCGTTTCTTGCATATGGGAGTGTAATGAAATGATAAAATAGTGGGAGGTACTATTTGGTTTAAAGTCCAAAATCAAATAGATTATAATAAAATAAAATGCTAATAATTTAATTTATACTTTCTGCAGAAATACTTAATAATGAATAATCCGTTAGAATTCGAAAACTACCGGGACCCAATTACGTTGATTGGTTCAGAAATTTAAGAATTGTTCTTAATTATGAGAGAATTAGCTATGTTCTTGATACACCTAATCTAAATGAAATTCCTAAGGGGGCAAGTGAGGCAGATCGTGTCACTTATCAGAAGTGGCAAGATGATGACCTAAGTGCTAAAAACTATATATTGGCATCGATGTCCAATGAACTACAAAGGCAACATGAAAATATGCCTAATGCAAGTTCCATGATACTTCATCTACAAGAGTTGTATGGTGAACAAAGAAGAACAGTTAGATATGAGAAATCTAAGAAACTGTTCAGAATGAGAATGACTGAAGGATCGGTCAATGAGCATGTACTCAAAATGATTGACTACATAGAGCAGCTGGAAGCTCTTAATTTCTCAATGGATGGGGAATTAGCTATCGACCTTATCCTACAGTCCTTGCCAGACTCATTCTCTCAATTTATCATGAATTTTAACATGAATAAAATGGAGTGCAATCTTGCTGAACTGCTAAAGATGCTTAATACTGCTGAAACTTGCATAAAGAAGCCAAAAGATGTTATGGCTATAGAAGGGCCCTCAACTAAAAAGGGTAAAAAGAAAAAGTTTCAACCCAAGGCTAAAGGTGGGATTAAGAAAGGGAAAGCTAATAAGCCCAATAACAAGGGAAAATGTTTCCATTGCGGTAAGGATGGGCATTGGAAGAGGAATTGCAAATCTTACCTCAACAGCTTGAAAGTCAAGCCTAAAGAGAATCCTTCTGAAGGTATGCTCATTATTGAAACTAATATTTCAATCATTCATTCTACTTCTTGGATTTTAGATTCTGCTGCAACCACACATATTTGTATGTCAATGCAGGATCTAAAAGGAGGTAGAAGACTTAAACAAGGAGAAGTGTCTCTTAGAGTGGGAAATGGCGCAATGGTTGCTGCCTCAGCTATAGGGACATTTTTCTTAAAAATGACATCTGGGCATGTAATAAGTTTGAATGATTGTTTATTTGTTCCTTCTGCTGTAAGGAACATAGTTTCAATTTCATGTTTGTGCAAAGACAATTATGAATTTTATTTCAGAAATAAAATTTGTAATATTTATCATGAGAATAAATATGTTGCACATGGTACTTTAGATAATGATCTTTATGTACTAAACATAAAAGAAAATAATGAGCATGCTGTGAATGTAAATACCATAACACATAAACGTGAAAGAGAATAAATAAGCCCAAAATATAAGTGGCATTTAAGGCTAGGTCATATTGGAGAAGATAGAGTCACAAAATTGGCTAAAGATGGACTAATAGGTCCATTTGGTTTAGAACCTTATCCAACTTGTGAATCATGTCTTCAAAGAAAAATGACTAGGGCACCTTTCGTTGGACGAAGTACAAGGGCCACTGATTTACTTGAACTTATACATACTGATGTATGTGGGCCATTTAAAGAAATGGTAAGGGGTGGATATTACTACTTCATAACTTTTATCGACGATCGCTCAAGGTATAGTTCAGTATACTTAATGAAGTATAAATCTGAAGCCTTTGAAAAGTTCAAAGAATACCGAAATGAAGTAGAAAGACGAAAAGTTATTAAAACCCTACGATCGATCGAGGTGGTGAATATCTCGGAGAATTCCCTTACCTTAAAGAAAATGGTATTGTTTCACAATGGACACCTCCAGGTACACCAGAGCTTAATGGAGTATCTGAGAGGAGAAATCGCACATTGTTAGATATGGTGCGATCAATGGTGAGTTATACAGACTTACCAATTTCTCTTTGGGGATATGCTCTCCATCGCAACATATGTACTAAACAGTACCTTCCTGTACCTAAAATACCATATGAGATGTGGTATGGTCAACAACCAAGCCTAAATCATCTTAGGATTTGGGGATGTCCTGCTTTTATCAAGAGACTCAAGAGTGAGAAACTTGAAGCTAAAGCGGATAGTGGGAGGTTCATTGGATACCCAAAGGAAACTTTGGGTTATTACTTTTACATCCAATCTGATCAAAGGTAGAAATGCCATATTTCTTGAAAAGAGTTTATTCAAGGTGGACAAGGAAGAAAATTAGAATTTATTGAGAATTCTAATGAGGATAAATCCAATGAAGAGCTGTTCAAGTACAAACACAAGAAACACAGTAGATCTAGTAGGATAATTCACCCAGAAAGATATGGTTTTCATCGATGAACGATATATTTTTATTGGGTGATACGGATCATGAGATGATCCTACTAGTTACAAAGAGGCAATATCAGATATTGACTCTAAGAAATGGCAAGCCATGGATTTAGAGATGGACTCATGAGAACCAACCAAGTCTGGACTCTAGTGGATCCACCCGAAGGTATTATACCTATCGGATGCAAGTGGATCTTCAAGAGGAAGATAGGCTTAGATGGAAAGGTAGAGACCTATAAAGCAAGGTTGGTAGCTAAAGGTTATCGTCAAATACAAGGTATCAACTATGAGGAAACCTTTTCACCAGTAGCCATGCTAAAGTCCATCAGAATCTTATTGGCTATAGCAGCATACTATGACTATGAGATTTGGCAAATGGATGTCAAAACTGCATTTCTTAATGGGCACATTGAGGAAGATATCTATATGATACAACCTTGTGGTTTTGAATCTAAGACAAATCCTCATAAAGTATGCAAGCTAAGAAAGTCCATTTATGGGCTAAAACAAGCCTCCAGGAGTTGGAACATCCGATTTGATGATGCAATCAAATCATTTGGTTTCATCAAGAATGAGGATGAACCATGTGTTTATAAAAGGGTCAGTGGGAGTGCAATAACTTTCCTTGTGCTATATGTAGATGACATATTGCTTATAGGAAATGACATTGGACAAATGTCTTCTGTCAAAATTTGGCTTTCTCAAAACTTCTCCATGAAAGACCTAGGAGATGCAATGTATATCTTGGGAATCAGGATTTATAGAGATAGATCCAGAAGATTAGTAGGTCTATGTCAAGCTAAGTACATAGAAAAAGATATTAAAGAAATTTAATATGTGGGATTCCGAAAGGGGTTTTATACCCTTCAGACATGGAATTCATCTCTCTAAAAGCATGAGTCCTAAAACTTATGATGAGAGAGAGCGAATGAATAAGATTCCATATGCTTCTGCAATTGGAAGTCTTATGTATGTTATGCTATGTACTAGACCGGATATAGCTCATGCAGTGAGTGTCACTAGCAGATACCACAGTAATCCGGGTGAGGAACATTAGACCGCGGTTAAGAATATCTTTAAGTACTTAAGAAGAACTAAAGATTTGTTCTTAACATATGGAGAAAGTGAGCTAAAAATTGAAGGCTTCACAGATTCAAATTTCCAGTCAGATGTAGATGACAGAAAATCTACATCAGGATTTTTATTTACTATCAATGGTGGAGCAGTAAGCTGGAAAAGTTCTAAGCAAACAACTACTGCAGATTCTACCACTGAAGCGGAATATATAGCTGCATCAGATGCAGCAAAAGAAGCTGTTTGGATACGGAAGTTTATTCAAAAACTTTAAGTGGTTCCAACCATTGCGTTGCCAATATCATTATATTGTGACAACAATGGAGCTATAACACAAGCTAAGGAACCAAGGTCTCACCAGAAGTCCAAACACATTGAGAGAAGATATCACATTATCAGAAAAATCATTGGAATGAGTGATATCACTATGCAGAAAGTAGTCTCCGCTGATAACATTGTGGATCCTCTGACTAAAGCACTTACACAACAAGAGTTAGATCGCCATCTTGAGAAGATGGGTATGAGATACCATAGCGATTGGCTTTAGTGCAAGTGGGAGATTGTTAGTAATATGCCCTAAAGGCCAATCAAATGGTGTTTGTTTGTTTAGGGAATTATCGTATTTGAATAGCATTTTGATATTTATAAAATTGCAAAGTTATCAATATTCATTAATTAATTTAATGAATATAGTCCAAGAAGTAAAATAGTTAAGGAACACATTCTCGAGTTTGTCGAGAATATGAAATGTGTATCTTTTGTACTATACTTCTAAAATAGTTCCTAGTGGTGGATTTATAATTGGACATTATAAATTCCTATAAACACTAGTATGTGTTATGACTCCTTATGGTATGTGATACTAAAATGGATGGTGAGTTTCATACCATTGACATGAGATGTCAAGTAAAACACATAGGTACTTGTTGAGAGAACAAGTTTACTGAACTTGACCAAATATAGTAAGCCATATGGTTTTGGGTGTTAATGGCTTATTATACATTGTATTAGACACTATGTTTAGTAATGGTCTTTAGACCTGAGGCATAACAGATGTCTTATACATAGACATTTCTGATATGTGAAAGCATAACGATTGATTCCTAATCACGGAAGAGATCTAGCAATAGCTGTCATGGTTGGCTATGTATGAAGACAAGTGTATGGCCAATATGGAATTCATCACTTTGTAATATACAAAAAAGGATGTCCCTATGAGATAATATGAATTGGCATGAGAAATCCTTGGCCAAGGTAAAATATATTTGAAGGAGTTCAAATTATATTTTCATGTCAAGTTCATTTAGATTTATTTTGAGATAAAGCATAAGTGCTTAACATAATAAACCATAAGCCGTGCTTTTCTGTGGACATGGATGATGAAGAGACCAAGACATAGAGATACAATGGAATAGGTTCTATAGATCCAACAATTCTTGTTATTTGGATGGTTGTGATATACTGCTAGGTGTCACTCATGACTTGTAGAAACCTTAAGATCAATATTGGTAAAGCGTATTATCAATGCATCTTAAGGTCATTAGAAGAGTTCTAATTGATGACTAAAGAGTTTAGCATCATTTAATGAATAAAGAGTTATCATTAAAATAGTTCTACCACCTTATAATTAAGAACCTAAAAGGTCACACACTAAATAAAAATGAAAAGGAGTTACTAGAAAATGAGAAGTTAAATTTCCTAATTTTAGGAAAATCAATATTTATATTATAATTCATTAAGAATGAATATATATATAAATATATCTTAAATATGATTTAAGATAGAAATTTAGATGTTCCATAAATAGTTTAAGGAACAAAATAAATTTCGTAAATCCTCCATTAAACATTATGTAATATCGAGCACGTAAAATGACCATTTTGGACATGTTCGGGTTCATATATGATTATGGACTTCTAGACCAATTTTGGGTTTAGAATTTTGGGCTTTTATTGGATCTAATATGGATTAAGAGAAAGCATTAGAACATGTCACAAAATGAGCCCACATTTAACCATTTGATTTGATCAAAATGGGGTTAATTAATTAATTACGAAATTAATTAATTTAGCTATTTATTTATTTGATTAAATAATTTATTTAAGTGATAAGATCACTTTCAATAAATAATAGCTAAGTGGGTGGGTCTAGCACATGATAATGTTTGGTGCCATTATTAGACATAATGGGAGCTTTATTTGTGGGGATGAATCATCATGAGCTAGCATTCATGTTTCTTGATTATCTCTCTCATTTCTAAACGAAATTTCGAGATTCCAAATTCTCTGAAATCCTAGAACATTTCTAAGTGTGGACTAATTAGAGGCATCACAATTGGGGTGCTTTAAGGATCTCAGATCGTGGCAAAACAGAAGCTGTTCGTGCAGAGCTGTTTTTCAGGACAGTGTTCGTAGCTTGCTGTTTTCAGTCGTTTTCTCCTACCTCACGAAGTCTTTTTCGAAACTGCAAGTGAGGTAATTAAACTTCAATCTTTCTTCTTGATTTTCGTTTTTGAATGAAGCCGATCCGAGGTTTCTAGAGCTTCCGCCGTCCGTTTTAATTTTACTGCGCAAAAGTTGCAATTTTAGGAACCTCATGGACAAATGTTGTCCTTCAATAACTACCCATATTGAAAAACTAGGATGAGAATTTATTTACAAGCTTTAGATTATGAAATTTGGGAATTTTTTTTTTATGCTCAATTCATACCTATGACTAAAAATGGAGTAAGAGATGATATTTCAAAACCTTCAAGTCCATGGAGTGAGTTAGAAAAGAAAAAGATATCCTTAAACTCCAAGGCAGTGAATGCTTTGTTTTTTACTCTAGACAAGAAAGATTTTCATAAAGTGTCGAGTTGTGAGAGTGCTCAAGAAATATGGAACAAACTTGAAGTTGTCTATAAAGGGACAAATCAAGTTAAAGAGTCTAAAATTAGTAGATACACTCGACAATATGAATTATTTCAAATGAAAAAAAAAATGAGAGTGTGTATTCTATGTATTTAAGATTTACGGACATGGTGAACAGTCTAGGAGCCCTAGGAAAAACTTTTTCGAATAGCGAGAAAGTTAAGAAAATTATTAGGTCACTTCCAAAAGAATGGAGACCTAAGAGAACTACCATTGAGGAAGCCAAAGATTTAAATACATTATCTATTGATGATTTAATTGGTTTTCTTATTTCTTATGAGGAAGACTTGGCAGCGAAAAAATGTAATGAAGAGAAGAAGAAAAGCATTGCTCTCAAAGCCTCAAAATATGAGAGTAATGGGGAAAGTGAGCCGGAAGATGAGGAGATGGCTATGCTAACGAGGAGATTCAAAATAATTTTCAAGAAAACCAATGAGTGAGGAAATTTTAGAAACCTCAAGAACCAAAAAGAGAATAAGGAAATAATTATATGCTATGAATTCAAGAAGTCTGGCCATATAAGATTAGAGTGCCAACTTCTCAACAAACTCAAGAAGAAAGCCATGGTGGCTATTTGGGATGATAGCGATGAAGAATCGAGTAATGAACAAGATTCGCAAGAAGTGTCAAACCTAACACTTATGGCAATAGGAGATGATGATGAACTTGATAAGGTAAATGATCTTTCTATTTATGATGAGTTGTATGATACTTTTAAAGAATTGCATGATAATTGGATAAAAATTGGTAAAAAGAATGCATGTCTTAAAAAGAAAGTTGTAGAGCTCACAAATGAAAATGAATCTCTAAGTGTAAAGATTGCATGCTTAGAATTAGAAAATAAAACTTTGCATAATAGAGTTGCATTATCAAATGAGAAACCAAGCACTTCACATGAGCATCTAGAGCCACATGTAGATGATTTGAAAAAGGAAAATGAAATGCTTAAGAAAAAGAATATTGAACTTAATGATATTGTCTTAAAATTTACAAATGGGCAAAAGATGTTGGATAACTTGCTTAATTCATAAAAATGTGTGTTTGATAAAGGAGGACTTGGCTATAAGCCTAATTTGAAACAAAAGTATTATAAGAACTACTTTGTGAAGAGTACATCCATTAACAATCAAGTAGTATGCTACTATTATAATCAAAATGGTCACATGAAGTTTAGATGTCCTGTTAAAAGAAACACATATTATGGAATAAAATGTATTTGGGTTCCAAAGGAACCATAGCTAACACTTAAGGACCCAAAAAGGTTTGGGCACCTAAGACTTGAGATTATCTCTGCAGGGCTTGAAGAAGAAGAAGAATAAATGGTACTTGGACAGTGGTTGTTCAAGGCATATAACCGAAAACTATACATGATTTTCAAGTTTCACCAAAATCGAAAACGGTGGAGATGTTTCCTTTGGAGACAATTCAAAGGGAAAAATTCTCGGAATTGATAATGTCGGTAAAATTTCATCAACCCTAATTGAAAATGTATGTTTTGTTGAAAATTTGAAACACAACTTGATTAGTATTAGTAAATTATGTGATAAATGATATAGAGTTATATTTGATAAATTAAAATGTGTTATTGAGAATGCAAGTGATGGCAAGATTTTTTTTTGTAAGAAATAGATGTGTTAATGTTTACACCATTAATATAGATTGTGCATCTACTATTGACAAATGTTTCTCGACATTGCATGATGATGGATGGTTATAGCATAGAAGACTAGGTCATGCAAGTATGGATTTGATTTCAAAAATTTCGAAAAATGATTTGGTTAAAGGTCTTCCAAAAATCAGTTTTCAAAATGATAGAATTTGTGAAGCTTGCCAATTTGGAAAACAAATCAAAACTTCTTTAAAAAACAAGAATCATGTCTTTACTTCAAAACCACTTTAATTACATCACATTGATTTGTTTGGACATTCTAGATATGCTAGTTTAAATGGTAAATATTATGCATTTGTGATTGTGGATGATTATTATAAATACACATGGGTATTGTTCTTAGCTAATAAGGATGATATCCTTGATGCATTTAGAGTTCTCTGTAAAAATGTTTAAAATGAAAAGGGATATGTTATTTCTTGTATTAGAAGTGATCATGGCGGAAAATTTGAAAATCATGCATTTGAGAATTTTTGTAATGATTTTGGCATTGAACATCAATATCCATCACCTAAGACTCCACAACAAAATGGAGTTGTTGAGAGAAAGAATAGATCTATTCAAGAAATGGTTAAGACCATGTTAAATGAGAATGTTTTACCAAAATATTTGTGGGCCGAAGCCGTCAACACCGCTTGTTATATTTTAAATCAGGTGTTGATTAGATCTCATCTCAATAAAACTCCCTATGAGCTTTGGAAAGACAGAAAACTCAATATTGGTTATTTCAAAGTTTTTGGATGCATATATTTTATTTTGAACACAAAAGAAAATCTTAGTAAATTTGATTCAAAATCTGATGTTGGTATCTTTCTTGGTTATTCAAATACAAGCAAAACTTATAGAGTGTATAATAAAAAAAACTATGGTTGTTGAAGAGTCAATGCATGTTATGTTTGATGAATGTAACCCCTACTCTGTGGAGAAAGTAATTGTTAATGATGATGCAGATGGAGAGTTACAAGAAAAATCATCAAAAGATAAATAAAAGAATGCACCACAAGAAAATCAAGAGGATAGACAAGAAGAACAAACAAATATGGAGTAACAAGAATATACTTCTCAAACAGTCCCTAAGGAGTGGAGGTATGTTTGCTTTCATCCTAAGGATTTAATTTTAGGTGATCCTTCAAGAGGTGTTACCACTAGATCATCATTTAGAAATACTTGTGAGCATGCTGCATTTATTTCTCAAATTGAACCAAAATCCTTTGCTGATGCGGAAAATGTTGAATCTTGGATTATGGCAATGCAAGAGAAGTTAAATCAATTTGAGAGAAATAAAGTATGGGAATTAGTTCCTAAACCAGAATATCAATGCATTATAGGCACTAAATGGGTATTTAGAAATAAAATAGATGAATTCGGTGTGGTTGTAGGGAATAAAAATATATTAGTGGCTCAAGGATACAACCAAGAAGAAGAAATTGATTTTGATGAACCATTTGCACCTATAGATAGATTAGAATCTATTAGAATGTTGTTAGCATTCGCATGTCATAAAGATTTCATTTTATATCAAATGGATGTCAAAAGTGTTTTCCTAAATGGTTATATTGTAGAAGAAGTTTATGTGAAACAACCCCTGTTTTTGAAAATGAAAAGTTTCCAAATCATGTGTATAAGTTGTCTAAAGTATTGTATGGCTTAAAACAAGCACCTAGTGCATGGTATGATAGGCTTAAAAATTTCTTGTTGGATAACGGTTTTTCAATGGGAAAAGCGAATATTACTCTTTTTGTTAAGTATAAGAACCAAGATATACTTATTGTTCAAATTTATGTTGATGATATTATTTTTTGTTCTACTAATGAGTCTTTGTACAAGGAGTTTTCATCTTGTATGAGTAAGGAATTTGAAATGAGCATGATAGGAGAATTTCCTTGGACTTCAAATCAAACAAAACAATGAGAGAATCGTCATCAACCAAGCTAAATATGTCAAAGATTTACTCAAGAGATTTGGCATTGATGACTCAAAGACCAAGAGCACTTCAATGAGTACAACAATCAAGCTTGACAAAGATGAAAAAGGTAAAGAGGTTGGTATTAAAATGTATCGAGGTATGATCAGTTATTTACTTTACTTAACCGCAAGTAGACCCGATATCATGTTTAGTGTATGTATGTGTGCAAGATTTCAATCATGTCCAAAGGAATCTCATTTTCCTATTATTAAAAAAAATTTCATTATTTGAGTGGAACCATAGATCTTATCTTTTAGTATCTTAGAGGAACCCACATAGATTTAACTTGTTATTCATATGCCGATTTTATCGGTTACAAGGTCGATAGGAAAAGTACTAGTGGAACTTGCCATTTCCTAGGTCTGGTTTAGTAATAAATAAAATTCGATTGCGCTCTCAACCACTGAGACAGAATATAATGCTGCAGGTAGTTGTTGTGCACAAGCCCTTTGGATGAAACAAACACTTAGAGATTATGACATTAATCTTGAAAAAATTTCTATCAAGTGTGATAACACGAGTGCTATGAATCTATCAAAGAATCTCATTTAGCACTCTAGAACAAAGCATATAGAGATTAGACATCATTTCTTGAGAGATCATGTTCAAAATGGAGATATTGCATTAGAATTTATCTTTATGGAAAAATAATTTGCCGATATTTTTACAAAACCTCTTTGTGAAGAATATTTTTCAAAAATTAGACATGAACTTAGGATAATAAAATCTTCACATTAATATCTCTAATTATGTTATTGAGACTATTAAAAATTAATTGATTGATATTTTTTTTATGTTTATGAAGTATTAAAGCATGATAGATGAGTGATGTGTTTGATTTATTAATTTTTAAATGCTTATATGTTTCATGATTGTGTAAAATGTATGCATGATGGATGAATTATATGTTCAAATTAATCATCTCTTGAATGCTTATAATTATAATTCAAGCATTAAAATGGCTTTTCAGATGTTTTGAGATCACGAAATGACCTTGGGATTTATCAAAATTAGTCGGAAAGCAAACATTATGCAGAAGGGCAGAAAATAGGCGGCTAACCGCTTGGTCACGAGTTTAAGGGATTCCCCCCCCCCCCTTTTCATGCTTTCTTCAACCTTTCTTCACTCTCTCTCTTAACCGTTCATCTCACCTCTATTTCTTCTCAAATTTTATTCATTTCTCACTCATTTTTATGCCAAAATCACTCATCAAAATCATTATCCATCCTCCAAACATCATATTATCACTTGTTTCTCCAAATCTCAAAATTAAAATCTAAGCTTGCTCATTTCTTTCTCCTCCATGTCAAGCCATTTTTAGCTCATCTTTGATCAAATTAATACCATATATTGCATTAAATCATCTCTAGTATCAATTTTATTGGCTCAAACATTTCCATTTCATACAAAATCTTGAAAATCCGAATTTGGGTATTTAAGCTTGTTCTCGTTTTCAATAATAGTTGGTGGTGAAAACCCCAAGGGAAAACAAGTAGCCAAAAGGTGCAAGGAACATCATATAAACAATCCAAAGTTTATATTAACCCATTTGCCACATTTGCCATCTTCATCTTGATTTCAATTCTTAGTTTTATTTTGCACTACATTTTTCATACACATTGTTGTTTTGATTATGGATTGAGGATGCTTGTTATTTGGTATTTGGATATTTTATGTTTAGATGATGTTTTCTGGATTCTAAGGATGTTATAACTCTTTGGTTAATTGCATGCATAATTTTTATATGTTTCTTGATTAATCATTGAGTGGTTTTTTTTTTCTAAGTATGGATTTATAGTAATTTTGATGACGAAAGGGGGAGAAGTAGTGTATTTTGAATTCCTAGAGACAGGTAATACATATTTTGATCTTGAAGTCTTTGTGTATGGTTTTGAAACATTAAGAGGGAGCTTAAAAATTTTTATAAATCATATATTCAGGGGGAGTTTGTTTTAAATTTATTTTACATGTTGAGTCACGTATGTCATGTATTAAGGGGGAGTATAAATGTCAAAATACATGAGATGTTTATCATCATCAAAAAGGGAGAGATTATTAACCTAAATGGCTACACATAATATAATTTTGATAATAACAAAAATATGTCTAAAGTGATTTGAAAAATAATGAATTTCACATTTCACTAGTTCTTGAAGGATAATATTTATGATGAAGTGAATCACTTGAAATCAAGTTCAAGACTCTCAACGGACAATGGCACGATCAAGAATAAAGTTTAGAGATCAACGGACTCATTATTGCGACAATTATTGTAAAACCGGTATGATTTAATATATGTATGGTTTAGCATTTGAGAAACTCAAATTTTTGTTTAATAAATCTTTTTTTTTCATAAATCAAATGTTTTACAAGTATAAGCTAAGTATTTTATGAAGTTAGTTATTTTTCAAGATGGGGGCTAAAATGAAAAATTTTTACAATCTTTGATTTTAATATGTATTATTTTGAATTCTGGAGTTACACTTATTTGTAAATATTTGAAACATTTTGGGTCATACTATAATTTCTAAAAGTTTGAGGGCCAGACTATAAATATTGAAATGAACGTAGAGTTAGCAACTAACTGGGGGCTAGCAACGATAGAGGAAAATTTCATATTTCCAAATTTTGGACTAAATTGAAAATGTTTTGAGAACTTCGAAATTTATAAGTATTTTGTTAAATTTTGAAAATAACTTCTTTGAAAAATATTATTATGTATTGGGTCATATCACAATTTTATAAAGTTTTGGAAACAAAAAGTATTATTTAGAAATTCTAAAATTGGACCTATTTGTAAAATTTTATGATATTTGGGTCGTAGTATAATTATAGAAAGTTAAAGCTTAATATATGTTGTATGCATTTTTTTATGCTTGCAAAAGTCTTAAAATTGAAGTTGGAGTTGAGTTTTTATAGATAAATCCCAAAAACTAGTCGTTATAGTATAATTTCATTCTTAAAGAGAGTTTCTTTTTTGTAATCTTTATTTTCTCATCAAATTTATGAGTGTATAAGTGTGAGAAACACTTCAGTGAAGAGATTGTGAGATAATCTCTTATGGCATGCTCCACAAGGTCCAAGAATATATTAAACAATGCATTGACAAGTAGCAAACAAGCTAAAAGCTTACGAAAAAAATTATAAAATTTACATGCAGCAATCTACATTATTTCCTAATTTCTTTAAAATTGTAGTTTGTACACAACTACTAAATCTAAATGGTATGAAACTAAATTAACAAATTATTTGTGCATAATTATTAACTGAAAAAAAAAATTAATTTAAACTGAGAGCTATCAATTTGTTAAATCGAAAGTGTATAAAGAATAAGCAAAAAGGGTAGTTACTAGCCTCACTGAGAAAAGCATAGGTAATTTAGCCACTGGTCTTTCTTTGTTGGGCAGTTTAGAGTCATCACAATGAATGTGATGAATAAGACCACTAGCACTGGAACACAGAGAAATTCCAAGGCTCAAGTCAAGATTGTGGTTGTTGCTACTACCTGCATTGAAAAAAATGACAATTAAGTTACTGGAAAATCAAGTAAATGCATAACAAATATATAATACAGTGTCATACACATTCCATAAGTTTCATACTTTCAACAAAAAGGCCTAACTGGGCAAGAATCGAAACTATACTTTGCAAATAAATCATGAATTTTTAACTCCTCCATTACACCCTTCCATAACTGAAAGATAGATAACATTGCATCATCATCATTATAACATTCTTTTGCCAATTCATACCTAAACATTCACGCCAAAATATAACACCAGCTGACAGGTAGCTAAACCCCTTAACTTTAAATACAGGATAAGTAAAACAAATATGTTTCCTTATGCTTATATTATATCCTGATTTAAGCTTTAGAAATTGAAACTCATCCACAATCAACTAAGTCGATTATCCCCAAGAAAGTTCAGTTTAGCTTCCATTCTAAATAGATTACGTATATATTCTATTTGTAGATCCTACAATGGGAACAAAATTCTAATATCAACCACGTAAAAGTGGAAGCCAGATTAGCAAACATTTTATGTTCCCGCTACATACAGTCTTGAATCAATAACATTACTGTATCCCTTTCCAACAATCATTCAGCAAAAACTTGGCATTCACCCACCAATGCTAACCCATATAACATTTATACAATCACTGAGTGCTATATAAAAGGCAAAGTAATAAAAATCCAAGTATCAAGTACAAACATCCACTAACAATAATTATCTAGCACTAGAAAAAAAGGCAAGAATAGATAGGAACTATAAAATTTAAGTAAATATATGAAGAGAAACTCTGAACAAGGAAGCCAGAACTTACTTGACAAGCTAACTTAACAATGCATAGCATATAATGCAAAATCTATATCAAACTCTTAAACCCAAAAAACAAATTGTTGTTTACTAATTAATAATTTTCTCAAATCAGCCTAAAGCATTAAACTCAAACTAGAAATTATAGATATTTAAAAAAAATTACCCCACAGAAGCTGAAAATATTGTGCACAAAAATCAGGAGCTACACCTAGATCGAATGAGCTGGAAAGTTTTGATAGAAGTATGTGACTTCCCAATTCAATGAGCAGTAGCTCGGTTGCAGAAAAATAGCCCTGTGTTTCCAGAAAATTCAATTAAACTGCACCAAAAATGTTCATCAAATGTCTTTCATTCTATTCAGAACAAAAGCAATTGAATTTCATAAGAAAAAAATTGTAATTTGAGCAACTAATTACATGAGAAACATCTAATCAACAGCCAAACAATACACAAAAATGAAAAGACAAATATGGCTTACAAAAGAGCGCCCACTATAAATGTCAATTATGTATCAAATTGTACCAAACATAAGTAAGGACATAAGTTATCCTATTAAATTAGAAATAAACTGAATCCACATATGATCAATAGGATAATCATGGAAAATCATCTACATGCATTGAAGGATTTAGGGTTTGGAGAATTAAGGAACAGTGAAACAATTAGAACTTTTAGAGAGAAAGACTTCGGTCCAGTGGAGAATTGAAACTTCTTCTTAAATTAGAAATAGTTTATTAAATCTAAAACTAAATTAATTTTATTAAATCTACTAATAATTGCTTACTAAAAGAGTTGGATATTATTTTGAGAAGTCTAGTGTATATAATTTTCCATTTAAAGCACTGGAATATGAACTTAACTGCGACTTAAACATTATATAAACCTAGAAAGGAAGAAAATTTACATAAATCTCGAGATAAAATGGAAATAAAATTGAGAATGGGAAAATCTCTCTCTCAAAATCTAGAAGGTACAAAATCTTTCTTTTAAGAATCCAAAATATTTGTCAAAAAAAAATTTTACACGTATTGTTTTGCCGCTTTTGTATTACTTGGAATATATTAGGAAATTGGGAATCAAAATTAGGCGGTTGGCTTTACCTATTTACCATATCAAAAACCATTTCCATATATTCTTGGTGGAAAACAGAAACTTCGGCGCACAGCGTAGGACAGTAGCTTCAATGCGCTGCAGATAAGAGAGATTGTAGTGCGCGGTTGATACGACAGTCTTTGAGCGAGTGCAGGCTCCAATTGGTGGGGAAGAGAATTTGAAGAAAGAAAAATGGGACAGGGGAGTTGCAGAGAAAAGAAAGAAGACGAAGCTGAGAAAAAGACAAAATGATATATTTTCTTGAATGACCTCACGGGTCCCTTGACAGTACAATATATTCTCCCTTCCAAAAACAGCCACACACCCTTAACTAACTAAATAGAATAAAATTGACAATAACAAAATAATAATTGAAAATAGAACAATATTCGTTATTATGATATCTTAAGCATTCTCGAACATTTCTCAAATGACAAAGTCTTTGAGCCATCCTGATTTCTTTCTTGCGCGAGCTGGACCTGTCTTGAGCTGCTCTCTAGCTTGTGTCTCATTCACGGATTGGGCTTCTTCCATTTCTGCAGCCTGGGTCTCTTCCCTTGCTGTCTCATTGAGCTCGATCTGATTCACAACAATTGGTCAAGTTGTATCATTCCCCATTCCTTGAAAAGCTTACCTTATCCTCAAGGTGTAGTGCAGGGTAGAGTTTACGAAATTCCTCAAAGTCCTCCCAAGTCGAATTTTCTAGTGAGCTATCAGACCATTGCACTAAAATTTGTGGAATTTCTTTGCCTTGTCGAAGTATCTTTCACTCAGCACATACAACAATTGGCGATGACAGGGGCTTGTTATCCACACTTCCTGGAGGCAGTGAATAAACATCAATGGGGGAGTTTCCCACATAAGGTTTTAGTAAGGAAATATGAAACACCGGGTGAATTCTACAATTCGTGGGTAAATCTAACTTGTAAGCAACGGGTCCAATACGCTCTACCACTGTGAATGGTCCATACACTTGTGAGATGAGCTTAGCAATCGATGTCGCGATATGGTCAAGGTGCACCAAAGACTTTATCACCTACCTACAATTGAGTTTCTCGGCTATGTAAATTAGCCTTTTGAGCCATTCGATGCTGAGTTTGTCGTAAGTTCTCTTTCAATGAGTAAAGCGAGGCATCCCTCTCAATTAACATGTCTTCTAAAGCTTGGATTGAAGTAGAGCCCTTTGAGTAACTTGGAATTGTGGCAGGAAGACGACCATAAAGGGCTTGAAAGGGAGTCATATGCAAGCTGTTGTGATAACTGGTATTGTAGCAAAATTTAGCCCAGCCTAAAAATGAAGACCATGTCTGTGGCTTGTCTTGTGTGAAGGCTCATAAATATTGCTCAAGCCCCCGGTTAACTACTTCAGATTGGCCATCCGTTTGAGGGTGATAAGTCGTGCTGTGGCGTAACTGTGTCCCACTTAATTCAAACAATTTCTGCCAAAAGTTGCTCATTAATATAGGATTACGATCTGAAATTATAGAGCTAGGAAATCCATGTAATTTTACAACCATGTCAGCAAATAAAGCTCATGTTTTAACGGTAGTAAATTGAGAAGGCAAGGCTCCAAAGTGAGCTGACTTTGATAAACGATCCACAACAACCAGAATTACTTCAAATCCTCTCGAAAGTGGCAACCCTGTAATGAAATCCATGGTTAACTCATCCCAAACTAATGAAGGGACAGGCAAAGGTTGTAACAGACCCGCCGACGCTTGAGTTGAGTATTTAATTTGCTGGCAAACAAGGCAAGCAGCTACATGTTGCTCAACATCTTTTCTCATCTTAGGCCAAAAGAAGGTCGATGAAAGACGTACCAATGTCTTTTTAATACCAGCATGTCCTGCCATAGGTGTCTCATGAAACTCTTTAAGTAGCACGGCTTTTAATGATGAGTTGGGGCTGAGATAATATCGATGTCAAAATAGCAGGAACCCTTCTTGAACCGAGAAGTCAGAAGAAAGTGAACCTGCTGCATACCTCTGATGGAGTTGTTTCATATCAGGAAGAGAGCAATTTTCCTTGTACAGAGCTGTCAATAGTTAACTATAAGGTTGGCTTATAAACGACAAACAGAGAGCTGTTGGTTTAGGTTCTTCAGTCACGTTGTCTCCATGAATTCGCGATAAAGCATCAGCAGCTTTATTGAAGTTACCAACTTTATAATCGATTCTGAATTGATAACTCATCAACTTGCGAATGTAAAATTGCTGCTCTGGTGTGTGAATAACTTCTTGAAATATTTCCTTTATGCTTTTATGGTCAGTGCGTATAAGGAAAAATCTGCCAAGGAGGTATTGACGCCATTTTTTAACCACAGCTACAATAGCATATAATTCCTTCAAACATGTCGAGGATGCACGCATTCGAGGACCTAACTTTTTGCTAAAATAAAATAGAGGATGCCCGGCTTGCATTAGCACAGCACCGATCCTGACATTAGAAGCATCGGTCTCAATGACAAACTCCAAGGCAAAATTCGGCAAGTGAAGTACAGGGGCTTCCACAAGAGCCTTCTTTAATGCTTGAAAAGCTTGAGTAGCTGCCGGATTCCAATGAAAAGCCTTATTACAAAGCAACTCAGTGAGAGGAGCTGCGATGGTTGCATAGCCTTGAATAAAACATCGGTAGTACCCTGTCAGCCCCAAGAACCCTCTCAGTTGCTTCACCGATTTAGGTAAAGGCCAATCTACCATGGCTGTGATCTTTTACGGATCAGCTTGCACTCCTCGAGCCGACACAATATGGCCCAAATAATCAATTAATTCCTGACAAAACAAACATTTGGAGAGTTTGACATAAAATTGAGATGTGTATAAACAACTCATAACCTGCTCCAAATGATACACATGATCAGCCAATGATGCACTATATACCAATATATCATCAAAAAAGACAATAATAAATTTACGTGAAAAGGAAGCAAATAGTTGGTTCATTGTTGCTTGAAAAGTGGACGGTGCATTGGTCAAACCGAACGGCATAACAAGAAACTCGTAGTGTCCATCATGCGTGCGAAACGCTGTTTTATTAGTATCCCTCTTGTGAACTCTTATCTGGTGATAACCGGCTCTTAGATCAAGTTTGCTGAAAATCCTAGCACCGCCAAGTTCGTCAAACAATTCATCAATGGAGGGGATGGGAAATTTATCCTTCACCGTCATCGCATTCACAGCGTGGTAATCCACACAGAATCTGTATGAGCCATCCTCTTTCTTTACTAGCATTACCGGCGAAGAAAACGGGCTTTGGCTGGGTTTTATGATGCCTTGATTTAACATTTCTCTCACCAATTTCTCCATTTCGGTTTTCTGAAAATAAGGATATCGATATGGGCGAACGTTGACTGGTTTGGAATTGGGAATAAGGTGTATTTTGTGATCAAATAATCGTTGAGGGGGAAGACCAGTGGGTGGAGCAAATAATGCCTTAAATTTTTTAAGGAGAGTAGTAATAGGTTTAGGAAATGACCTCGGAAATGCTAAGTCATTATCCAGCAATGTGTTGGTAGATGTGTGAGTTGCTGATGGTTCAGTTGGTAAAGAATGAAGTTTAAATAAGTTGTCGATTTTGGAGTTGGATAGCAAGGCATGAAACTGGTTAAAAGATATTAAATTCGGGTTTGGAATTGGGTCTCCACATAAAATGACAGATTTTCCCTCCCACTGAAACTCCATCGTCATCTCGGAGTAATCCGTAGAAATTCTTCCCAAGCTTTGTAACCATTGAATCCCAAGGACATCATCAGGGCCTTCGATTGGCAAAAGGAAGAAATCCAAAAGAAATTCATGTCCCTGCATATTGATAGGCACTTTAGGGCAGAGAAATCGACAAGTAAGAAAATCGCCATTGCCAATGTAAACTCAAAAAAGAGTTATGGCTTGAACGGAAAGGCCAAGGCGTTCAGCCAATGGCGGCTTAAGAAAATTGTGGGTACTGCCACTGTCAATTAACACCTGAAACTGATAGCTGGCAACGGTGCCCAGCACCCTTAAAGATCGTGGATTAGTTTGCCCAGCCAAGGCATTCAAACTGGATATGTCATCTGTGACTACTTCGTCTGGTTGTGCATGAATAAAAGCGTCCTCACTCGGCTCATCATCTTCATCATCAGTACCCATTAATAACAAAAACTTGCTACGACAGCGATGTGTAGCGCTATATTTTTTGTCGCAGTTGTAACAGAGCCATTTTTCTCTTTTCTCTCTTAACTCTGCTGGGGTTAATCGACGAATGGGCAAGGTGGGAGTAGGCAATAATGGGGGTTGAGGTGGCTGTTTAGTGGCTGACAAACTAGGAAGAGGAGTTGTTGTTGGGATTTTATATGATGCAGGATGTGGGGAGGCAGTAATCGTGGATTGGTGGGTGTGAGTAGATGAGGGTGTCCACTTTGTCCAAGAACGGCTAGCGGTCTTGATTTCTTCCGATCGTGCCTCATAAGCTTTGGCTAAAGCAAAAGCTTCCATGAGAGATGTGGGTCTTGCAAATAATAGTTCTCACCTGATATCGGGTTTTAAGCCCGTGATAAAGAAACTAACCAACAATGGCTCGGAGATGCCCGTGACCTTGTTCATCAAATCCTCAAAGGCAGATTGAAAATCAGCAACAGTCGACGTTTGGGAGAGCTTGGAGAGGTTACCTTGATGATCTTCATACATAGATGTACCAAATCTTTGCTTAAGATTGAGTAAAAAATTCTGCCAAGTGCTCAGCAAGTTGTTGGCCTTCATCCATTGATACCATGCTGCTGCTTTTCCCTCCATGTGAAAAGATACAATACGAAGGCGTAAATGGTCAGGGGTGCCGTGAAAATCAAAGAACTCATTGATTCGAAAATCCCAACCATTCGGATCAGTGCAATCAAATTTTGGGACATCCATTTTCATAGAACGCAACAGAGGAGAGATATCAGTAACACCAGACAGTACAGTCGAAGACGCCGGTTCCGGCGCCATTGGACGGGAAGAACCCACTGAAGCTCCGACAGAACCATTGATTTGGGAATGTAGCTCCTCAAATCGAGAATCCACCGTGGACATATATTGATGTAAGGTCTGATGAACAGCAAGCGTTTGATTTTCAATGAGCGTCTTCATGGTGGAGAGAACTGCTGAATCAGTCGTTGGTTCTATGAGAGACATTTTTTTTTTTGTGTGAAGAGATGAAATGCAATGAAAGCACCAGTTGATACGACACTCTTTGAGTGAGTGCAGGCTCCAATCGGTGGGGAAGAGAATTTGAAGAAAGAAAAATGAGACAGGGGAGTTGCAGAGAAAAGAAAGAAGACAAAGCTGAGAAAAAGACAAAATGATATATTTTCTTGAATGACCTCACGGGTCCCTTGACAGTACAATATATTCTCCCTTCCAAAAACAGCCACGCACCCTTAACTAACTAAATAGAATAAAATTAATAATAACAAAACAATAATTGAAAACAGAACAATATTCGTTATTATGATATCTCAAGCATTCTCGAACATTCCTCAAATGACAAAGTCTTTGAGCCATCCTGGTTTCTTTCTCGCGCGAGCTGGACCTGTCTTGAGCTGCTCTCTAGCTTGTGTCTCATTCAAGGGTTGGGCTTCTTCCATTTCTGCAGCCTGGGTCTCTTCCATTGTTGTCTCATTGAGCTCGATCTGATTCAAACCAATTGGCCAAGTTGTATCAGCGGTGGAGAAAAAATCTGCAGCAAATGGCGCAGACAGAACCTGCAGTGAGTGTAATTTTGTGTTCTTCAACAAATTCGATTTAGGGTTTGGTGAAATTGTGGGTTTGGATTGAGGGTCTGTTGGGAGTGTGGGCTTCGATTTACTTCTAGTTTCTCGAATAAGCATTTCCTCGGCCCTTGTTTAGTTAGTTGATTTTAGATTTAGGGTTTCAGTAGAGAGAGGGGGAAATCGATTTTGGAAGTAGAGGGAAATGAGAAGCTAAAAAGTTCCAAGTGTTTAATTTATAGTGATAGCATTTTAGCAATAAGAACGACACCGTTTAGGTTTAGGGAAATTAAAAAATCAAAATTAAAATACCTGTTTAATTAGTATCAATACTTAATTATGATATTATAATATCAACAATTACTGACACTTATATATAAAAGGGGTTAAAAATTATTTAGGTTATCAAATGCCGATTTTTTTTATTTAGTATCAAAAATTTAATATCAGCGTTTCTCAAATTTTTAGTAGTAAAAGATGAAAAGAATAGAACCGACTAACTGAAAAAAAAAATAGAATAAAATTTTGATGGCAAAAGAAATGCATAAAGATACTTGGAAGAAAAAGGTCAAAAACAAAGACATGAGATAAAAAATAATAAAGAAAGAAAGAAAGAAAGGGACAATGAGATAAAGAATGTAATAAATTAGTGACTTCATTTTAAGGATCACGAAAAAAGAGCATGAAAAGTCTTGGTTCCAAATTCAAACATTCCTCAAGTCACAAATGAAATTCAAATTAAATGGAAACCGAAAATCAAATGACAGTCGACATAAAAAGTTAAAATACAGAATTTATATCCTAATTAATAGAGCGTCAATCAAGAACCGTTAAATGCTTAGTAGTTGTTAATAATACTTATGTCATCATTAACATAACAATTATGTAACATCAATTAATAAGTGACACGTTAAGTAGCGTACAAATTATATCGCAATTTCAAAAGATTTTAGATTACTAACTGTGCACTTTACTATGAATAGATCACTTGCACATTGCTTAAATGTCACATTAATAATCTAGCAAAACTCTAGATATCTTCTTCTTTTTTTAACATTTTTATTCTAGATAAGTTTACACCCATTTTCAGGTCCGCTGATTTCACTTGCATATTACTTTTTTTGTGAACGAGTAGATGGCTTGCACATCGCTTAGTTTATTATATGTGCATCTCAATTTTAAAGCCTCAACTCTGCGAATGTATATATACTTCCACTCGATATGAAAAATAGATATAAACATGATAAGAATACGACAGAAGAGAGCGTATACATGTGTATTTATTTCACAATCTAAATCTCTCGCTAGCTGCTCTTGAATTTACCAACTCACTTCTATATGTCGAATATTCCATTATTAGTTTTGCATTATTTAAAGTCCTTTCTTTCATGCTAATCAGCAAGAATAGTAGCTAAATAATGAAAAATTACACTACTACAATCTCCGGTATTATAAAAAAATAAATATATTATTTAAAATTTATCCTCATATGAGTCCCTATTGTGAAGTACGATTTTATAACAAATCCAATATATATTTCAAGAATTGTAAGAATGAGAATCAAACACATTCTCATCCATGTGAATCGATTCAAATATCATTCATCTTATCAATTCAAAAAATTTTATTAGATGAACCAACTGATAATCATTCAATAATAAAATCTATAAAACCAGTGATTTGATTATTATGTGCTAGTGTCATTAGGGTGCACCAAATTTAAAACCTTACTACTAGTATAAACAATTAGTACAGAACAAGTAAGGATCGATCCCACAGAGACTATGTTAGTTATATTTATTATCGACTCTCAAGCAAGACTTAAAATAAAATAATAATAATAGAAATAATTAATATAAATTAATCTAATTAAAGAAAATGCCAATTATAAATAAAAGGAGAGTTTTTGAATTTTTAACTAAATAGCAAGAAATAAAGAAATTAAACTATGAAAACAAAAATTTAATAAAAACTCTAATTAAAGGAGAAAGAAATAATAATGATGAAAACTTTGGTTAAAGGATCATTCGCCAACACCAAACATGCACATAATATATCAATTCTATCATATGACATGTTTGGGGTTTTGAATTCACCATCAACCAAATAGAAAATCTAGCCTAACATAATTAAATTGGGAATAAGAGAATTGATCAAACCAATCATGGAGATTAATTCAAGCGGCTGCCTTTTTCTTCAATTCCCTTCGACTGCTGATTTTTTCTTCTCTTTTGCGGCTGCAAATTGTTTTGTATGTGTGGCTACCGAATATCCCCCCTTGTGTTGCTTCTGCTCGGCCCTTATATAATGCTTTAATTGTGGCTTTTTAAATCCTTGCATGGAAAGAATTAAATCCAAGCCAAAACCGCCACTTCATAACGTGCTTGCCATTTAAATTGTCATGCAAAATATTTGCTTCCTTTTTCGTCTTCATTCACAAACTCTTTTGATTGGCCATGCTTAAAGCCAAAAGGCTTTATTCTTTTCTTCCTCTCACGTGCTGGATGGCAATCTCCTTTTTCCAATTTTAGCTCCATGTGATGGCTTAGCTTGTAATTGGCTTGGCTTTCTTTTTTACTTTCATTTTTCAATTCTTGATCTCTTGTGCACTTTTGTCTCTCAATCTTCAATTCTTTTCCTATTCTGATTCTCTTAATTAGATTTCTTTCCTGAATGCTCCGATTTAATTTCTCTTTAATTCCAGAAAGGGAAATTATCCACCGTCCACCCGTTTTTTCCAACTTTTTCAAAAATACACAATTCTTTTTTTTTTTGCTAGAATCCACCTGAAGTTACATTTCTTTTCACTTTTCCACTTCCGTTTGGAATTTGTTAAGGAAATTAACGGAATATTGCTTAAATGACTTTTTTACCCTCAAATGTAAAAGATAATTTATCCATCGATCACTTGCTTTTTTTGTATTTTTTCAGAAATACACAATTCATAATTTTTTTTGCTGACCTCCACTCGAAGTTGTATTGTTTTACACCTATCCACCACTGTGTCGTTGTAAAATGATGATTTTACCCTTATGATGTTAGCAAAGTTATAACGGTCTCCAAACGGAAGTGGAAAAGTGAAAAGAAATGTAATTTCAGATGGATTCCAGCCAAAAAAAAAATTGTGTATTTTTGAAAAACGGTGAAAAAACAGGTGGACGGTGGATAATTTCCCTTCCAGAAAATACCTAAAATAACAAAATAAAAAAAATTAAGATAAAAATTAACATAATAAAAATATAATTTACTAAATTAAAAATTAATTAAAATAACTAGAATATTTAAGGCCAAAACAAGAAAAAGATGGAGAAATTAATAGCAAAATATATGAAAAATATGCACTTATCAAATTCCCCCACACTTACCCTTTGCTCGTCCTCAAGCAAACCTAGAATAAAAATAAAATAAAAAGAAAACCTAAACTAGTCCACTTTAGTAGGAAATCACGATTGCATTTAGCGTATGCAACAAGTCTTTAAACCCCTAGGTGGCCCTAGTGGACGAGTTACAGTCTCGTGAGGGATTCAGCGACGATACCCACAATCATCATTTTTTTTTAATAGCAGAAAAAGAACAAAAGACTTTAAAATAAAACTAGCCTCAAAGATTGCATAAGTCACATAGCTCAAAGAAAATTTCAAATATTATCGAAATTCTAACTTCAATTCAATAGTCAATCTCATCTCTCTTTTGATTCTCCTAGTGTGTGTGTGTGTGTGTGCGAATCAATTCAATCAAAATTCATTCCCAAAATCTTCAATATCAACAGCCTTTGCCTTGAACAAAGAAAAGAATAGGTCAAACTAATCTTATCATCTTGATCTCCAAATTTTTTTTTTCAACTCATAGGCATTTGCGTGCATTTTCTTTTGATTTTTTTTCTTTTTTTTGTTTTTTTTTCACTCTACCCCTTAAAGTAGTCTTCTTCTCATGGTAGATTATCCTCTACATACTAGTGGTACATAGGCCCAAATTACTCAAGGATAGTTTCACTCTTAAGGGTTATAGATAGTTATTTCTGACTATGGTGCCTGTGTATACGACATTGTATTGTGGAGATAAGAATCAAGACAAACAGTCATTTACTCAATCTAAAATTCTCAACTCAGGCTGCTCAAATTCTAAGTCAAAATTATGAAAGAATTGATATTAGTGCTCAATTAAGAGGAAATCAACACAAGAATCAAGTATAAACTAAGGTAATATTCAATCCTTTCTAAGAACCATATTCATTGTTAATCAAATTCTTATCATTGGCTAATATTTAAAACAATGTTTTTTTTTTGTAAAAAGACAAAGACAAAGCAACAAAAACTAAGTTCGAAATCCACCCCCCCCCCCCCACACTTAATTCTTACATTGTCTTCAATGTAAGCCTAAGCTAACAAAAAACAGAATTAAACATGGGGAAATGAAATAAGACACACAAACAGAAACAAACAAAATTCAACATAAAGTGGGTAAAGTAAATGAGAATGAGAGGGAGAAAGATCAAATTTGCTATGGCGTACTCTCAAAATCTTTTCTCCAGCCATTGGGTTGCCTCCCAATAAGCGCTTGGTTTATTGTCCTCAGCCTGACATGGTTATCAAGTTTCACTCATCAATGTACGCAGGTTCATAAAGTGGAGCCTCATCTACATTGAGTGTCTGAAAGTTTTCATAGTAAGGCTTCAACCTATGACCATTAACCTTGAACTCTTTACCTGTCTTTAAGCTTTTGATCTCAACAGCACCATGAGGAAAAACATTAATAACAACAAAATGCCCAACCCATCGAGAACGTAACTTACCTGGAAACAACTTAAGGCGAGAATGGAATAGCAAAACTTTCTGTCCAACTTCAAAATTCTTTCTCAAGATCTGCTTATCATGAAAAGCCTTAGTCTTTTCCTTATAGATTCGTGAACTCTCATAGGCATCATTTCGAATTTCCTCTAATTCTTACAATCGGAGCTTTCTGTGTTGGTCGGCGGCGTCCAGTTCCATGTTACATTGTTTTACAGCCCACCATGCTTTATGTTCAAGTTTCATTGGAAGATGACAAGGCTTACCATATACCAACCTGTAGGGTGACATACCAATAGGAGTTGTGTATGCGGTCCTATATGCCCAAAGTGCATCATCAAGCCGTAAACTCCAGTCCTTTCTATTCGGATTAACTGTCTTTTCAATGATTGATTTCACTTCCCTATTAGACACCTCAACTTGCCCACTAGTTTGTGGATGGTAGGATGTAGACACCTTGTGAGTGATGTTGTACTTTCGAAAGAGGGCCTCTACTGACCTGTTACAAAAGTGAGTGTCTCTGTCACTGATAATTGCTTTTGGTGTTCCAAACCTTGCAAAGATGTTACTCTTTATAAAATCTACCATAACCTTAGAATCGTTAGTTCGGGTAGCTTTTGCTTCCACCCATTTTGAAACATAATCAACTGCAAAAACAATATAGAGATTACCAAACGATGAAGGAAATGGTCCCATGAAATCGATGCCGCAAACATAAAAAATCTCAACTATAAGAATGGGAAATTGTGGCATTTGATTTCTAGGTCCCAAATTACTTGTTCTCTAACAACGATCACAAGATTTGCAAAACAAATATACGTCTTTAAATAGTGATGGTCAATAAAAACCGCTCGCAAGTACCTTAAGGGCTGTTCTCTTTAGTCTAAAATATCCTCCACAAGCCAGAGTATGACAAAAGGTGAGAATATAAGTAAATTCAGTTTCAGGTACGCACCTTCTAATAACTTGATCAGAACAATGCTTCCACAAGTATGGCTCATCCTACACATAGTACTTGGCATCACTCTTGATCTTCGCCTTTTGGGCACGGGTTAGCTCTTCTGGTACTATCCTAATAACTAAGTAATTGACAATATCTGCATACCAAGGAGTAATTGTACCTACCTGCAATAACTGCTCATCTAGAAAGTTCTCATGCAATGGAAGTACATCTTCGTTATAGGTAAGTCGACTCAAGTGATCTGCCACCAAATTCTCAGAACCTTTCTTATCTAGAATCTCTAAGTCAAATTCTTGCAACAGAAGTATCCATCGGATATGGCGCGGTTTGGCATCCTTTTTAGTGAGCAAGTACCTAATAGCTGCATTGTCAGAGTAAATAATTACCTTAGATCCAATCAAATAAGAACGAAATTTCTCTAAGGCAAAGATAACTGCTAAAATTTCTTTCTCTGTGGTGCAGTAGTTGAGTTGTGCATCATTCAATGTACGGGAGGCATAGTAGATGACATGAGGAAGATTGCCCACACGCTGGCCTAACACGACTCCAACAGCATAGTCACTAGCATCGCACATGATCTCAAATGGTAAATCTAAGTTCGGTGGTTGAATCACAGGGGCCGATGTCAAAACCTCTTTTAACTTCGCAAATGCTCTTTGGCACTCATCATTGAAGTCAAAAGTTGCATCCTTTTGAAGTAAGTTGCATAGGGGTAATGCTATTTTGGAGAAGTCCTTGATAAACCTGTGATAAAAACCTGCATGACCAAGAAAATAATGAACCTCCCTCACGCTAGTGGGAGGTAGTAAGGAGCGAATAAGGTCTATCTTAGATTTATCAACTTCAATTCCCTTTTCAGAAATAACATGGCCTAGTACAATACCTTGATTAACTATAAAATGACATTTTTCCCAATTAAGTACAAGGTTAGTGTCAATGCATCGTTTAAGCACAAGTGTGAGGTTATCTAAACATCTATCGAAAGAATCACCATAAACTGTAAAATCATCCATAAATACCTCAATGATGTTCTCCACATAATCAGAAAAAATATTCATCATACACCTTTAGAAAGTGGTAGGAGCGTTACAGAGACCAAACGGCATGCGTCGGTAAACAAATGTTCTAAAGGGACATGTAAAGGTCGTTTTCTCTTGGTCTTCTAGAGCGATAACGATATGATTATAACCTGAGTAACCATCAAGAAAACAATAATGAGAGTGACCACTTAACCTTTCAAGCATTTGATCAATAAATGGTAGAGGAAAATGATCCTTGCGATTGGCTGCATTCAGTTTACAATAGTCAATGCAAACTCTCCACCCAGTTTGAACTCGAGTTGGCACAAGCTTGTTTTCTTCATTCTTGACCACTGTGATGCCTGATTTTTTTGGAACTACCTGCACGGGACTCACCCATTTACTATCAGAAATGAGGTAAATAATCCTCACATTAAGGAGCTTCAGTATCTCATTTTTTACGACTTCCATCATTTGTGGATTAAGGCGGCGTTATGCATCTCTTGTTGGTTTAGACCCTTCCTCTAGCAAAATGCGATGCATACAAATCGAAGGACTAATTCCCTTAATGTCGGCAATGGTCCAGCCAATCGCCGTCTTGTGATCCCGAAGCAACCTAATTAACTTTTCTTGTTGAACTGGGGTGAAGATTTTAGCAATTATGACTGGAAGTGTTTCATTCTCACCCAAGTAAATATATTGTAGGTGCTCTAGAAGTGGCTTAAGTTCTAAGGTAGGTGCCTGCATAACTGAAGGTAAAAGTTTCTCGTTTAATAAAGGCAATTCAAGGTAAGAAACATTATACCCATTGGTGCATAATGGGACTGCTTCATCTAAGATCGTCATTGCTTCCTCTACCTCATCATCCAACTTTATCAAATTTGCTTGTTCCTTAGAATCATCTTTCGTAAGATTTTTGCTTATGGCAATTTCAAAACTGTCATTACCAAATAATTCAAAGAAATCCTGCACCAAAGTATTAATATCATCTATAGAAAAAATAGAATGAACATCACTGGAATACCTCATTGCCTCAAAGATATTGAAGCGGATCACTTCACCATCGAATTCCATTGTGAGGGTTCCATCGTGAACA
This sequence comes from Citrus mangshanensis, assembly GCA_030449895.1. Taxonomy (NCBI): domain Eukaryota; kingdom Viridiplantae; phylum Streptophyta; class Magnoliopsida; order Sapindales; family Rutaceae; genus Citrus; species Citrus mangshanensis. The sequence goes on along the minus strand of JASUUJ010000114.1, from coordinate 149,984 downwards.
TCATTCTTGGTTCGAGTTATCTTAAGGAATGGTCGCCCCAACAGAATAGGAGTGGGACTGGGCGACGACTCATCCTCCATTTCAAGGATATAAAAATCAGCTAGAAAGACAAATTCATTGACTTGCACAAGAACATCTTCCACAACCCCCTTAAGGTAAGCATTAAATCTGTCAGCCAATTGAATAATTATACCAATTTCTTCCATTGGACCTAAATTTAAAGAGTTATAAATCGAATATGGCATAACATTAATTGAGGCCCCTAAATCTAGCATACATCTTTCCAATCTGGTATTGCCAATAGTGTAGAGGATAGTGAAAGTACCTGGATCCTTGCACTTAGGAGGAAGTTTTCTTTGAAGTACAACAGAAACATTCTCTCCAACACTTACCTTTTTGTTACCGCTCAACTTTCGCTTGTTGCTGCATAATTCCTTCAAAAACTTTGCATAACGTGACACTTGTTTAATAGCATCAAGTAGAGGAATATTTACCTCTACTTTACGAAAGGTCTCAAGGATCTTCTTTTCTTGCTCCTCTTTCTTGGATTGTTTAAACCTGCTAGGAAATTGTAGAGGAATGGAAAGAGTCTTAATTCGAGGTGAGGGGGTATTTACCTGGCCAGATGGGTCGACTGGCAATGCAGAGTGGGAATCATCTTTCCTTGTTAAAAGAAGAGGCTCGGGGGAGGGATTAGTCACAAAGTGCGATGATGTTGTGGACACTTTTGATGGCTTAGCTAATAATGGTTCCAACTACTTTCCGCTTTTAAGAGACATAGCACTAGCATTCTCCTTTGGATTAATTTCTGGTTGAGAAGGTAACTTTCCTGAAGTTCTAGCCTCTATCATACTCATAGATGTGGCCAGTTGGCCAATTTGATTCTCTAAATGTTAGAGTTGTGTCTGGGTAGTCTGTTGGAACTGCATAGAGTTAGTAGCGAGAGCTTTTACAAGATCTTCCAAAGACGTACCTTGATTTTTAGGTGGTGGAAGGTGTTGCCCGTGGTCGAGACGGTGCCATATTAGAAATGCCTTGTTGGTTCCCATACCTAAAATTAGGGTGATCCTTCCACCCTTCATTGTAAAAATTAGAATAGGGGTCGTACCTTTGTCTTGGTTGGCTTAGGAACCCCTCAACTGTGTTGGCCTGCTCATGTGAACCCTCTTGGAGAGTAGGGCAGATATCAGTCGCATGCCCGACCATGGAACAGGCGCCACATGGTCTCACATGTTGCACTAGGGCTAATTGTTGCACCAAAGAAGTAAGATTTGAAACTTGTTATTCGAGGGAAGTAGTACTTACCTCATTGACTAGCTTAAGTGGTGGCAGTAGATCATTCCTGTTGTTGAACTGTTGGGAATTAGCAGCCATGTTAGCAATGAGATTTCGGGCTACTTCTGGTCCACAAGTGCTCCTCCACTAGCGGCATCAATCATACTCCTATCCATAGGGAGTAGACCCTCATAAAAGTATTGAATAAGGAGCTGCTCACTTATTTGATGGTGGGGGCAACTAGCAGATAGCTTTTTAAATCGTTTGCAGTAGTCGTAGAGCGACTCTCCATTATACTGTCGGATTCCACAAATTTCTTTTCAAATGCTGCCAGCTTTTAATGTTGGGAAATATTTCTCCAAAAATAGCTAACGCATCTCATTCCATGTAGTGACAGTACCGGAGGGAAGATAGTACAACCATTCCTTGGCTGATCCGCCAAAGAGAATGGGAAGGCCATTAGCTTAACTTGCTCTTCAGAAACTCTGGCCGGTTTCATTGTGGAGCAGACCACATGGAACCCCTTCAAGTGCTTATTTGGGTCTTCTCCTGCAAGACCATGAAAAGTAGGAAGAAGATGAATCATCACAGACTTGAGTTCAAAGTTTACCTGAGCGTTTGGATTTTCAATACATAAGAGTTGCTGGTCCAAGTTAGGAGCTGCCAACTTTTTAAGTGTTCGGTTGTTGTTCTGAGCCATTGGTTCGGGTTCTAAGCTACCTGGCTTTGTCTTCGGGAGTGAAATGTGGATGGCAAAATCGAGTTCTGAATATGATGAGGTTGCTCTAAGTTGTTCGAGTTTCAATCGAATGTCCTCTATGCTCATGAAAATCTAAATATATAACAAAAAATAACTAATTAAAATAAAATGAAAAAAGAAATAAAAATAATAAAATAAAACAAGTTATAATAAAAAAACTAGACACTAATCCCTGGCAATGGCGCCAAAAATTTGGTAGTGTCGTTAGGGTGCACCAAATTTAAAACCTTACTACTAGTATAAATAATTAGTACAGAACGAGTAAGGATCGATCCCACAAAGACTATGCTAGTTATATTTATTATCGACTCTCAAGCAAGACTTAAAATAAAATAATAATAGAAATAATTAATATAAATTAATCTAACTAAAGAAAATTTCAATTACAAATAAAAGGGGAGTTTTTGAATTTTTAACTAAATAGCAAGAAATAAAGAAATTAAACTATGAAAACAAAAATTTAATAAAAACTCTAATTAAAGGAGAAAGAAATAATAATGATAAAAACTTTGGTTAAAGGATCATTCACCACCACCAAACATGCACATACTATATCAATTCTATCATATGACATGTTTGGGGTTTTGAATTCACCCTCAACTAAATAGAAAATCTAGCCTAACATAATTAAATTGGGAATAAAAGAATTGATAAAACCAATCATGAAGATTAATTCAAGCGGATGCCTTTTTCTTCAATTCCCTTCGACTGCTGATTTTTTTCTTCTCTTTTGCGGCTGCAAATTGTTTTGTATGTGTGGCTACCGAATATCCCCCCTTGTGTTGCTTCCGCTTGGCCCTTATATAATGCTTTAATTGTGGCTTTTTAAATGCTTGCATGGAAAGAATTAAGTCCAATCCAAAACCGCCACTTCATAACGTGCTTGCCATTTAAATTGTCATGCAAAATATTTGCTTCCTTTTTCGTCTTCATTCACAAACTCTTTTGATTGGCCATGCTTAAAGCCAAAAGGCTTTATTCTTTTCTTCCTCTCACGTGCTGGATGGCAATCTCCTTTTTCCAATTTTAGCTCCATGTGATGGCTTAGCTTGTAATTGGCTTGACTTCCTTTTTTACTTTCATTTTCCAATTCTTGATCTCTTGTGTATTTTTATCTCCCAATCTTCAATTCTTTTCCTATTCTGATTCTCTTAATCAGATTTCTTTCCTGAATACTCCGATTTAATTTCTTTTTATTCCCAAAAAATATCTAAAATAACAAAATAAAAAAGACTAAGATAAAAATTAACACAATAAAAATATAATTTACTAAATTAAAAATTAACTAAAATAACTAGAATATTTAAGACCAAAACAAAAAAAAATGGAGAGATTAATAGCAAAATATATGAAAAGTATGCACTTATCATTATGCTCTTGAAATTACCATATACAAGGTCCTTTTTATTTCAACTTTTGGTTTTACTCAAATAACTAATTTTATCAATAATTTAATGGGGCCAACTTTTGGAAAAATTATCACAAAGGCTCTTAAGTTCTCAAAAATAGACCCCAAAAACTTTTTTTGACTATAATGTCTTTTGTATACAGTAACTAGAAAATTAATTTTAAATATATTAATAATTACAAATATAATATAAATAATATAATATGCCTAGAATTCTAACAATATTAAAATATTTTAACATATAAATAAATTTATTTTAAAAACATGTTTTTATTTTTAGTGATATATTTATATTTATTGTAAAAATTTTAAATAAATATTTAGGCTAAATAGATTTTACAATTAAAAAATGGGAAATTTACAGCCGTCCACCTATTTGTTTCGCCTTTTGCAAAAATACACAAACATTTTTTTTTTCAACGCACCACCTGAAGTTACCCTTTTATTTCACTTTTCCACTTCTGTCTAGTCTCCGTTACTAGAGTTAACAGAATATGAATGAAATGACTTTTTTGCCCCTCAAGGGAAAATTACAATTTAACCGAAATAAAAGACAAGAAAATAAGATTCAAAAAATGTAACCGTTAGCTCTCAAACGGCTACAATTTCGGCTATATATAAACACAAGAAATAACAAGAAACTTGTCAAACTCCTCACAATGCTCAAAGACGTCATCTTCAAACACATAATTTATACCATTCATTTGCCATTTTTAAAGCTCAGAACCAGCCAAATTGAAACCAAAAACCTGCTTATACATCAACCTAATCTGCCTCATATAATCCATCAAACCCATAACTGCACATTAAAGCAGACAATTATGCCATCCATTTGTCCTAATTACAACCATTACCATCCAAATTGAAGTTAAAAACCTGCTTATACATAATCCACACATTCAAGCTCACAACTTTCCCTTTTCTCTTTTACAAATGGCATCGAGTTATAGCTCAAGTTCTGCAGTTAGTGGACAACCACATAGAAAAGTTAAATGCATTCCTAAGAACTGTTGGTGTGGTGTGCAGGCATGTGCTATGGTTTCTACTACACAACAGAATCCTAATGCAATGTTTTGGTCATGTAAGTTGAATAAATGCAAGTTTTGGCAATGGTTTACTACTGAAGCTCTCATATACCCTAGTTTTGATCAAATGGCGGATAATCAAAATATGGAGCTGAATGATGATCTAGTGAAGATAAAGAGAAGACTTAAGCTCATTGAGGGGAAGCTTAAATATATCGTAATTCTGTTGCTTTGTGTCTATGCAATTGTGCTTTTTAAAATGTAATGTAGCTTCTTTTTATATACATTAATGTAATTAACTTCTATCACTGACAATTAATGAAACAATTATAATTTAGCTTAAAAATTAAAAGTGGCATACTCCACAACTGTCATGTTGGTTTTATAAGCTATAAATTAGTGATGCTTTTAGCATCAACAGCATTAACAGATGCAACTCGAAAAGGTAACTACTGAACACTACCTAAAATGCACAACACTACCATATCTTGATTTAGAAAAATGCATATGAGAACAAATGCAAGCTTTTTAACACAACAGTAAAATCCCTGTAAAAAAAGAAGCAAAATCACTGTTTAACTAAGTTACAACATAACATAATATCCAAAATGGTAAATAGTCTATGTGATTTCCAAAGTAACATATCATAATTATCCAAACTGAAGCCAAAATAACCATCATAGTATTAAACAACAGCCTACAAAACAAGTAAAAAGTCAAGTTTACATCCATTTTGCTCATGCCGAAGTTGTTCGTCCTATTGTTCTAGCATGTCCACCGCTAGATCCAGCCTTTCTTTTCTTTATTCTAGCTTCAGAAGTTTCTCCTGGACCACTTCGTATCTGAATACATGAAATGTTAGTTAAACAAGCTCAAACACAACAACAAAAATATGAGAACATGGAAGCATTTTTATATGCACCTGTTTTCGCTTTCTTAGTGCTTGGGATGAGGCAGTTGCTGGTTGAGATCAGGTTGCTGGTTGGGATGATCTTAGTGCTTAGGATGAGGCAGTTGCTGGTTGAGATGAGGTTCTTTGGTTCAAGCAATTGAACGTGATCGATGGGAAACATGTTGTGAATGAGTATCGAATTTCACAAGTAATGCACAATAAATACAAAATGGGAAATTAGCACCTGTTTTCTCCTCCTCATTCTCTGCTCTGAAGCATTCAGTGGCTGATTTGTTGTAGGTGATGCCTGCAAAACATGATAAATGTAGTAAATGCTGAACAATAAACATAATAAATAGTAATAATTTTTTGTAATAAATAATAATAGTATAAACATACATTGGAATTATTTTTTCTAGCTCGAGCTGCCTTTGCAACGGATGGCCTTAGTGGGCAGGACCTGACATTATGATTAGATCCACCACAGAATGAGCAAATGATAAAAAAAATTCTTTTTTCTTTATGTGGCTCTTTTTCTACATTTCTTGGGCCTTCCAATCTTCCTTTGCACAATTGGAGGATCAATTAATGGTCTTCCAGTAGGCTCCCATGTACACTGGTCTGGAATAGGATTAAACATCAACGAATACGTGCTAAGGTAAGCTTGTTTGCTAAAACACATTGGAACATACTCCTGAACTTCATGTCTTGCATATCCCATGGCAGCCACAGCATGTGCACAAGGGAGGCCAACAATTTCCCAATAACCACAATCACATTTTCTACACTCTAACATCACCACAAACCTCCTAGCTGGATAATAAGCTTTATCCATTACTTGAAAATTAAGATCGCCAGAAGCTTGCACAATCATTTTTGTGCAATTGTGCTTTTTTTGTCCAGATGTTTCAACACCTTAGGCGTCAAAGGGCTTTTCCAAGTGGCTGCTTCATTTCTTCTCTTTGTAAACCGTTTCATAAGTCTACATCTGATTTCTTCAAGCATTGTCAAGCAAGGTCTGTCTCAATAAGCTAATATCCAGCTGTTGAAGCATTCTGATGCGTTATTATCAGTTCGATCTACCATACAGTTTCTGTCATACGTATGCATCGACCAATTATACCCCAAAAGCTCTTTTTCCAGCCACTGATATGCAGTTTCTTTTTCAACCTTCATCTCTGCCATTGCCCCGTTGAAATCATGCTTGTTACCACTCTTAGCAGCCCTCCAAAATAGTTGTATCAACTGTGCACCAGCAAACAACTTAGAAAATTTTGCATAAACATGCCTAGTACATGCCCTATAATAGGCAGTAGGCCATGTGTTTGCAATTGCATTAACAAGTCCTTTTTTTCTGTCACTGATAAATGTCACTAGTCTGCCATCATCCAAGTAATTATGCAAGTGCTCCATAAACCAGCCCCATGTCTCCGTATTCTCAATTTCACAAACACATAATGCCAACGGAACAATCCCATTGTTAGCATCCATACCAACTACAGCAAATAGCACTCCACCATACTTACCCTTCAGGTGACATCCATCCACTCCAATAAAAGGCCTACAGCCATTGAGAAAAGCATTTTTCTTTGCAGGAAAGGAAATAAAAAACCTTTGGAATAAAACTTTCTCAGGTATAGAGACAGCATCACACAACACTTTGCAAATTGCTCCTGGATCAGCTTTCTGAATAGCTGCAGCATACTGAAACAGTTTTTGATATCCCTTGGAATGATCCCCAAATACCTCAAGTCTTGCCTTCGCTCTAGCCCCATACAATGTTATCTTCCAATCTTCAACCCAAAAGTCTCTTGCAAATAATTCTTCAAGATATCAATCTTCACATTGGGATCAACAGCAACTTGATTCTTTATTTTACCAGCAACCCACGTGGAAGTTACTTTCACTGTTTTATTAGTAAGTCTACAGCTATGCGTTTTTTTGTACTCTCGCAATATGAAACCACTTCCATTATTCATTTTTGCACCGACCACATACCATGGACAGCCAGATTGCTTACAAGTAGCCACAAATCATCTCGGCTCACTATATACTGTTTTAATAGCGAACATTTTCCTAACCATCACCTCATTTAATATCTCTCTAAAATGAACTACATCTTTGAATACAGGCCCTACTTTTAAGCCTATGTTTCCCATCAGCACCTATTTTGTACTCATGTTCCTCAATATAATTAGTCAATTGGGCAGTGCCAAGCTCAATGTCATCATCAGAAGAGTTAATCACCTTTTTTACCTCTTTATCAACATCAGATAAATTATCATTTGAATCAGTTTCCAAGTGGCTGCTTTTAAGTCTTTCAGTAGCTCCATCACTAGCTCCATCAACAGCTCTACCAAGATCAGCTTGCATGAAGTTCACATAAAGATCATCATCACTGCTAAGCCTTCTGTCCGAGCAATCAGATAGCAGTGCATCCTCATCAGAGTCATCATCCCTAACAACAATATTTTTCTCAATAGCAGCATGTTCCACACAGAAGCATGCCCCCCCATAGCAGCATGCCCCCCAACAACAGCATTTTCCTCAACAGAAGCATGTCCCTCAATTGAGTCATTTACCTGAGTAATAAGCTCATCAGATAATACAACTCCTAAGTTAGTCAACAACGCCTGAAATAAAGCAACATCTTTGAACTGAGGGCAAAGAACTGGTACAACGTCAACTTCAAATACACGGGCACCCAAACGCTTATATAGTGCTAACAAACACTCCAACCCAAAGTCTGAATCTAGCACAATCTTAAGCTTATTCTCTGGGTTTTGTAACGTTTAACAGAATCTGTGAGCTCGAGCCTAATCCGTATGCGCCCGTAATCGTCAATGCAGCATCCTTTATTTTGGCTACGGTACAATCAGGTCCAAGCAACCCAAAATTCTGCGTCTTATCTCTAAAGGATATTACTAACTCCAGTTGTGTCATCCTAAACGATTTAGCAAATTCAGGTCCAAGCAACCCATCGAAAACGATTTAGCAAATTTAGTAACACGATTATAAAATACATGCATTATAGTAAATGTTCTTTTGGTTTTGTGAAAATAAATTCTAGGGTTTCCAACAACAATGGTTAACAAGAATCACCAATGGAACAATAATTAACAAAACATTGAGACTTAATAGCAAACAAATTCAACGAAACTCACTTGAAATTTGGCTGAAACCTCCTAAATCGAAACGTCCAGGCTTGTAACAATTCATCTGCTTCGTCAACACTTCTGAATCTTCGTATGAACAAAACCCAAGCTTATTTCTTTGATGAAAATATATGGAAATTCGAGATTAACTGGCTTGATTAAGCTTTTTCAAGCAACACAGTCAAAGACGAAGGTGGATGCCAGGAATGTTAGGAAATGTTTCGTACTTGCTGGACTTAGGAAATTCTATGTATCAATTGTGTTAAACGACTGTGGATTTCTTTTTTCTTTTTTAATTTTTCCATAGAAGTAAAATGACATCGTTTTACTCTTTTAAAAAAGATAAAAAAATATTGCGATACGATGTAGTTTTAAGTATCCAAATGAAATATCGATTTTGCCCCTTTACCATCAGCAATGTTCCAACGGAGACTAGACGGAAGTGGAAAAGTGATATAAAAGGGTAACTTCAGGTGGCGCGTTGAAAAAAAAAAGTGTTTGTGTATTTTTGCAAAAGGTGAAACAAATAGGTGAACGGCTGTAAATTTCCCTTAAAAAATCTCACGTAATAATAATGTTGAAATTATTATTTTACATAATATTCAATATCATTCAAATTTTAACGTATTTATTTTAATATTATGTTCCATTTATTATAAAAATTATTTTAATACAATAAAATATGTCCAATAGATTGTAAAATATTTTAAAATGTATACATTATTTATTTTAATATTATATTACTATTTATTATAAAATATTAGAGTCAAAGGTATTGTGGTCAAGAGAAGTCTCAATATCCATTTTTTGAAAATCCAATTGCCTTCGTGATCAATTTCCTAAACTTCGGGTATAGATGATATTTTCCTAATTTCTTTTAATGAAATTCTAACCATAGGAATTTGTATAAAAAAGGGGGTTTCTAATTAAATTACCCCAAAACAAGGATATTTATTTACTTATATCCCATACTTTATAATTATGTAGATATGCGTTTTTGGGTTGTGTATTGACTAAAATACCCCTAAGAGAGATAAAAGCCACACTAAAACTTCCTTCATTCTTACTATTTCACTCATTCCATTACAAAAAATCACTCAAAGACACTCTCAAAATCACTCATGGACAACCAATGTGTTGAGATTTTGGTTTACAATTAGATGCATTATTCATCTAATTAACAAGGGTTTTTAAACCTTTACATTTATTTTATGTGTTATTTATTCATCTTCTTCACATTATATTGTTCTTAAAGGTTTTGTTTACTTTCTGATAAATAATAAAAAAATTTATATTTTCATTACATTTTTATCATATCACCGTAGGTAATGGACTTTTAAACAATATTTGTAAACATCTTATTTTATTCTCAAAATTTTAAAATAAAAAATGTTGTACTGCACTCGTTTTACATGACTACAGTCGTGTATGCATAAATTTACGCAACTGTTGTCGGGTAAGTAAGTAAAATGTTCCAATTATTATGACACACTTCCATGCTATTAGTACAAAAAAATGCATTGTTTTATTAAATATGTCCTCTAAATATTAATGAATTGCAGTCATGTATTTTAGCAAGTTACTAGACAAACAATTCCACATGCTATTATATCCCTTGGATGGTTTTCTTTTTGTATTTATCTTAGCTTCTGACTATATGTCTATCTGTAAGAATCTGTAGAGCATATGTTAGAGGCGAAGGTTTAAGCCTAAATAATATTTGTCCGTTTTAGTATATAATTGTCTTAATTTCTTTAATATTTGTAATAGTTAGTTGACAAGTTTTTTTATTTATTTTACAGTTGGATAAGCTGGATTGTCTGGCTTATGTTCAATTCAAAGGGTAGCAACCCGGGGTTGCCGAGTATTTAGAGTAAATTAATGGGTATTCAGGCCCAGATTACAAAATGTTCACAACGAAGCAAAACGTCGTATCAGATTGGGCATTTTATCCTCTGTGTTGGATCCCTGTAAACCAAATTAGTTATGATAATTGAGTGGTAACTCGTATTCTCCTAAAACTTATTTATGATTCTGGAATGTATTAAATCTATGTTACTTGGTGCATTGAGGTTTGATGTATTGAAACTTATGTTGATTGCGTTATTATTCTAATGAGTGTTTTAGATAATTTTTATTCTCAGTCTACTTACTCGACTATAGTCGTCTATTTATAAAGCTATTCTACTACAATCGTGCATATATAAAGTTACTCTACTACAGTCGTGTATTTATCAACTTCGACTACAACCATGTATATATTAATTTACTCGACTATAGCCGTGTATATAAAAAAATACTCGACAATAGTCATGTATTTATAAAGATACTTGACTGTAATAGTGTATTTATAAAGATACTCAATTATAGTCGTGTATTTGGAAATCAAATTTTAATTTGAGGGTATTTTGGACATTACTCAACTCAAAAGTCATAACATGATAATTATGAAGTATGAGGGAATAATTAGATTAATATCCAAGTGTCATAACATGCCCGTGGTAAATTCCTTAAAAAAAATTATACAACTATGTTCTAACTTATATCCACATTTTTTCCTTCATCAGCCGCCGCCACCATCCATAACCCCTTACTATCACCATCTACAAACTCTAGCAATCACCACAAGCACCATCACAATCACCACCAGTACCACTCACAAAACCTGGCCACCACTACAAACATTCACAAACACTAACTACAATTGTCAGTTCGCCCGCCTTAAACTCCTTTGTCGTCGCCTGCCAATTATCCATAATAGCTAACCCTAGTCGCCTCCTTCTACAAGCAAGCCCCACCACCCACCATCCACACACACACACTAACCCGCCATACTATCACGACAAAGGCTATAATAAATGACACGACTCAAAAATGTTTAATTTACTTTCAAATATAAGAGTGCCTAGTTATATTATAGCTCGTTGAGTCTGAGATCGATCTATAAAGAAAATGTTTAATTTTTTATTTTAGTTTACTAAAAAAATGAAAATAAAATTTAAATATATGCAACTTAATTTAAGCAAAATTATGAAATTAAATTAGTTAGGGTTATGGATGCACTCTTAGTGGTAATTACAATTTAATCAATTCTTTTTATTTTTATTTTATTGCCCAAAAGATTCATTGTATAAATTACAATTATTTTCCCATTAATTTTATTATGGATTAAGTACTTAGTGTGCCAAAATTTAACTTATCTACAATAAGTTAAAATACCATTTTACCATACTTTATACTAAAATATTAAGAATTCATCATGCCAAACTCTCATGTTTGTTTACAATAAATCAAAATTTTAAAATATAAAGTATGGATAAAATTAAATAGAAAATAATTTAATTTATATAATTAAAAATAAAATTTGATTAAATCATATTTCTCTACTATGAGTTTCACCTTACCCTAACTATTGGTATTTAGCTAAGCATAATTGAAATAAAAGTAATTATTGAAATTGAAAAATACATAATTAGAAAAATGGTATTTGAAAATTGGAAATAAAACTAATTTTATTTATTGAAAATATATTACAAAGAGAGATGAGAAGAAAAATTTGAGGGGAAAGAAGTGAAGAAAAGGTGTAGAGGTGTGTTTCCCCTCCCTATTTATACTAATACTTGCAGATCCAGATATCCGGAATATCCGCCTGCATCTATTGCGAATATTATCCGCATCTGGGTCCGCTTGTTTTTTTATGGATCTAGATGCGGAACCGAATATAAAAATGTAAATGTGGATCTGAATCTGGGTGCACTTACATCCTGATCCGGATTTGGATTTTGTCAACCTCAACTTACTAGCTACTTATAATAAGTTGCATATTGTCCTCGATATTCCTAAAAAATTATCAATTTGTTTTTTTTAGTATTATGTTATTGTTTACTTGAACATGCTATGAACGAAAGATTAGTGTTTGGATAAATATAGTTCATCTAAACCGATTTTTAAGTTTTTAGGTTAATTTTACTAATTTAGTGGTCTAGAAGTCTAGAATATGACAACTATTCAATAACAAAAAAAAAAAAAGAATTTTCTGCCAATTTCCTAGAATTCTTAACCAAAATGGGTCCAGAATTCGAGCAAAGTTAGGGACGGTAATATACTACAAAAATTCCTAGAATTTGTCATGGTTGGATTGACAAAAAATTGACATTAATAATTTTGTTGTCTTCGTATTCGTATCAATCTGTTCATTAACAATATCGCATTCATGTTCATGAGACCTCAACTCGCAAACCTCCATATGATAATTATTTTTGTGGTGTCATAAACATAATCATAATATGTCAATCTATTTATGTGACTCATTTAAGAATAAATTGACACACTCGTCGTATTTTAAATTGTTGTTAATTTTTTTTTTCTTTCGTATTAAGTATGTTAAACAAGTCCAAAGTTTTTATTGTTCAGTTTCGTCTGATTGCTTTGGCTAATTTTCTTTTCTGAAAAATACCAATAAACAACTAGATCATCATTATTGGACACGTCATTTCTTTATCTTCAAATAGTTTTCAATTACTGCTCAATTTTTTTTTTTTCTTCTTCTAGCTCAAGTTCGCTAAGTGGGTTTTAAGAATTTTTGGGTTATCAAGAGAATAGTTTCAAAGCAAAAAGGACGACATTAAAGAAAAAAAAATAGCATGCTTGACTCAATATATTCATTTCCATTTAATTCTGATATAAATGTTAATACATATAGCTTAATAACTGCTGTTCTTCCTAAACTCCGCACATGCAAGCTCTTCACATCTTCCAAAACTTTTTAACTCGAATGAAGCTAAGTCCCAGGAAAGCTTGCCCTCAGGGACTTCAACACTTCTTTGCATGCAACCTTTTTAGCTGTTTTCTTATCAGCATCTAAGAATGTGTGTTCGAACAACCTACCATTTGCATGGACTTCTACAGTAACAGCAGCCTTACCACTGATCCGTGAAGCCACGGGTTTTTTCATAGAGAAATGATTTTTTTGGCAGTACTCGGTCAACTCCCTTACCGGGTGGAATCTCATTGTCTCAGGAGTAATCATCGGCTCCAAAAGTGGCCTTATACTCTGAAACACTACCTCCCTGTTGCATCCAGAATCAACGAATATTGCCCCAGCCAAGGATTCAATAATGTCTCCCAGTGCCTATAGAAAATTAGGAAGATGCTCAATGGATGTTTAGGCACATCATAAAAAGAGAAATAAACAAGTGACTCAGCAGCCAAATCAGTTGTTAATAAAATGAAAGCACACATTCAACAAATGGGTTAAACGCTAATGATATCATCATGTACTTGAATTTGGCCCTTTTTTTTTTTCAGTCAATGTCAGAAAAAGAAAAAAAACCAAACAAAGAGTTTTAAGATCTCGTTCCTTCAGTCATCAACAAATTGCCCAACATTCTTGTATTGTGGATGTCTTATGCATACTAGTAAAGTAGATGAATGTCTTATGCATACTAGTTAAGTAGATGAATGTCTTATGCATACTAGTATGTAGATGAACAGAATAAATAAAATTTCTTCATTTTACTTGCAAAATTATAGCAAACTGACAATGTGACTGGTGAAGGACTAAAGTCAAGAATCATTTCCAACTTTACGGTAGTTCTCTAATCTCACTTGAACTGCTAGCCATATCGAATTAAACTGCCCGTCCGAAACTCATTCAACCTCAATTAACAAATGCTTCGATTTATGAACATTGGGTAGAAGGTGTCTTTCAGAAAATCAAGCAGTGATAAACCCAATAGGGATACAACAAAGCAATGATAAGCCAAATTTTAGCATGCATAAAAATTATACTGCATGTCTTACAAACAACTAACCTTAGGGAAAGATGTCACAGATTCCCATCCAAAAGTAGATCCCAAAGATAATTTCTCAAAACTGTCAACAGTGATGTTTATCCGCTTGTACAGTTCATGTGAAGCGTGCAGAATATGCTTATGCAGCCCATGCTTGACAGAAGACAGTGCATAACAATCGTTGTTTACAGAAGCAGATCTCATATCAGTCAAGTATCCTGGCGAAAGTCCGGGATACTTGTTGTACAAGTAAACAGTGATGAGATAATCTAACACTGCATCTCCAAGAAATTCCAGCCGCTGCAATTGCAAAGCAGGTATCACATTATAGTTATCCAACATTAAGAAAACATAACATTCAAGGAAAGGGAAATATATCCTATAATGGTACTCATTTAGTGCCAGTAAAATCACTAGGACATGGTATGAGAGGCAGAAACTATCTATTGTTGTAATTATTATCATAAACAAAAATGCTTTACTGGAATTTTTATTATAATTACCTGATAACATCTTGGAATCTCGGGAAGCATGTAAGAACCATGGGTCAAGGCCTCGACTAATAAAGATGGATCACGAAATGAGTAATTCAAGAGCGACTCTAAATGGCGGACGTTAACAAGCCTCTCTGCATGTACTTGGAACTGCCGCTGATATGGTACATTCACAAAATCCACCTTTATACCAATCCTATCCAGGAATATTAATCCCACATTTTCCCCGCCTGTGCTGAGGAATGCACCAATTAGAGCCTCAACTACATCAGCAACTGTCTTACTTTTAACCTTCTTTCTTCCAGTAACATAAAATTTTCTTCCATTGAAAAGTGAGTCATCATTCAATTCATAGCTTCCCGAATTATCACCAGGAATTATCCACATTTTTGGATCGAAAGACTCGGTACGGATAAATCCCTGCAATTTTAGAAGTAACAGAAGCAAGTCACAAGACATTCATTTGATTTACTTGGTATAACAACATAATTATAAATAAGACAATCAACAATGTTATGAGCAAAAGAAATGGATCTCCAGAAACCCCTCTCTAGCCTAATAATTGTGATTAGCACTCAAAAACAGCTAGAAGACTGCAATATTGCACCGAAGATATCAATTTGAGGAACAAATGAAGAATTGATACAAAGAATTTCGTCCGATATAATTAAAAACCAACATTATATGAGAGAGGAGGCAATGCTGTTATAGTTATCAATAACCAGTAATTATAGGAAAAAACATACAACTCCAGACACAAGATGGAAGATACATTACAACTTAAAAAAGAATAAAATATAAATAGAAGAAAAAGTCATAAGAACACATCCATACGGACAAAAGACAGAAAAAAAATTCAGATCCATTGCTGGAAAAGTAAAATTACCGGGAGTTTTTGCTCACACCCTAGCTTGCAAAGTGCAGCATTTGATATTATTCGTTCCTTCTTAACACTAAGAAGGCCTTCGTGATTATTTTGATATGTCTTGAATAGCTGCTGACTAGCTGCATATTTAAGAAAGGAGTCTCCAAGAGTCTCTAGAGATTCTAGATGAAAATCCTCTTGGCACTTCTTCGTAGTGATTGCTTCCAACACCTAACACGAAGAGTCGCTGTTAGTGCAAATTCAAACAATAAGTTCAAAGGGGACCAGAGCACGGATGGGAAAGCCCAACAGCATGAAATAAGTCCCGCAATAAACAACATACTTATAGGAGGTCTACCAAGAAAGGTAGTGATGATTTTGTTTTGACTGCCCTGTTCACCAACTTACTGATTAGTGAGCAGAAAGTCTTCATTTATGAACTTTTTATGATCAAGCAATTTCTTGTTTCAAACCTTCTTATTGCATTAATTAAATTATATCATGTTAAGTTGTTCAGTTCATATCTTTTGGTTGTAATATCATTTGTTGGGCATGTTAAGAGTTTATAATACTAGGGTCCTTATAAGTTTAACCTGTTGGGTCAAGTATTTACTTCATGATATAATATATCCATTAATCACATTGTACGTACAAGCATTATCCCATTCATTTAATTGTTCACAAGTGAAGTACCTAGGGCAACTTGAAATCATTATGCACATCCTACTATTTTGGCACATAATGCATATAAAATTTACATGCAGAATACCTTGATAGTTGGAATGGTAACATTTTGCATGCAATGATCCAAAAGCATATTCTTCAAATTGACAGCAAGAAGCAAAGACTGAAGACGATGCATAATTGATGGAACGAACGTGAAAGAATAAAATGTACTGAGTGATATAGGAGCCATGATTATCCGACACAACTCAGGAGGCAGTTCAAAAGATATCTTACTCGGCTCTGCAACAAAAGACTCAGGTTTAAATTATGAGGAATAGATTGAAAACTTTCAAATATATATGATTGCTTTCACAGTTCTGTGAAAACAACAGATACAAGATCAAATCGCACAAAATAAATGTAATACTTCAAAGGATTAGACCTAGCAATAAGTCGATCAAAAGGATATTCAGTTAGTCACAAAACTCATAAACCAATCTCAACATGCCAAAAGAGCATCGATCCAACCATGTATTGATTGTAAACTCACTCTACAGTCATAACACCATTTCTCTTCAGTATTCTGACTACCAAAATCTCGGAAATATACATAATTACAACACTTAACAAGCAATTCAAACATAGACTCATTTAAAAATGCATTGCAGTCCATCCCTTATTTTCATGAAATTGACGTTTGTAAACTTTTGCAAGAAGTGAAAATTCAGTTGACAATTGGACAAAAGATAATTTGGAAAATACCAACATTGCTGATATAATTTGCCAAAAAAAATGCAAAAATTGAAATTGTGTCAAAAACTTGGTCAAAATTTCTGGCCTTTTTTTCCATTTAAGGTGCATGATGGTAATCCAATCCCATCCCTACCCATGCGAGCAAGGATCAAATCCCAAACCTCTTGTACCACCACAAGAGATCTCACTAGTTGAACTGACTAGCACCCACTATTTAAATTTTCTGACTTGCTTACCCACAAGAACAATAACAGATCAAACAATTGGTGTCATAATTGTCAGATTTGAAGACAGTGCATAACAACCAACAGGGCAACAGAAAACAGTTAACCACTTCAAATAAACTAAACACTTGGGGGACATCTCAAACATGCTTCGCTAACACTAAAACTTTACATTAGCACGCACACACACACAAACACACGCAAAAGAGAACAAATTGTAAAGAACAAATTAAATGAGTAATTGATACCTTTCTGCTTTTGTTGTCTGCATTTACTAAGGTAATTTTGCACATGGAAAATGCGTCTCCCGTTAAGCAATGGTTCTCGATCAAAACACAACTGGATACCGTAACTGCAATGTACAAGATGAAATTCAGCCATTCAGGTTATGTATATACAGCATAAATATGACGTATCCACATTAAAATGTGGTTTAAAAAATTATATATATTCTACAAGTAGTATTAAGTACACACCGTTCTTCATAGTGCTTCTTGTATGTGGTAACACTTCCATTATTCCTCGTAAAAAGTGAATTTGCATTCAAATGGCCTAAAACACCCGTGATACAATATATCTGACCATTGTGAGGGGTGCAGACTAGAGAATTATGAATCTTGCATGTGCACAGCGGACCGCTTTTGGTATGTACAATACGAGCATTAAACATCGTAGAACAATTCATGTTATGCTTTGAACCATTGTCACGAGGAAACAACACAGAAGCGACAGTTTTCCAATCAATTAACTGTCCAGTGGATGGAAGCAAAAGATAATCTATCTCAAGATTATCCCGTAGCTCAAATCCATCCAAAATCTCATTCAATTTATCCAAATTATGATCCATAATAACTCTGAAAAGAGTTATCTGAAACCTCCTACAAAGAAGGACCTGGAACATGTTGAAAAATTTAAATTAAATAAAGTTTACAAAACAAAATGCTTAAAAAGTATATGTCACACCTCTGATCAAGTTGAAGTCAAAAAACCGGATATCACACCTGATTTGGTATAAGCTGAATTCGTCCAAGATGTTTCAGATTGACTGTCAATCTACCCCTTTCAACTTCCAAATCAAAATTCACTTTTTTAATTTCAGATTCAAGTTCAGTCCTCATAGCAAGCACAATATTACGAGCTGAAATATCATAGTTAAAGTGCTGCTTCAATTCGATTAAGTAGCAATGGTATGTTATCTTCGTATCTTGTGGACTCTGATTCACGAGTTCAGGAGGGAAGTAAATGGGATGTTCAGCATTATAAGGTTCATTCCCTGCACATTAAAGAAACACGAAAGAAGGTTTAAAAATCTAAATGAAGAAACCAAAAAATGAATGGTTATAGCTCTCCAACCATTCAAAATACAACAACACTTTACAAGCTACTCATATTATACAAAACTAAAGGCTTCTTATGCAAATTACCACGTTTTTGTGCATCATGTTTTTCGACAACAATATCAGGAAGAAGATTATCTGTTAAAGCACCAATCTGATGAAGCTTCTTGCAAGCTTCAAGACAAGCAGCTTGCTTCAGAGTTTTAATGTTTCCCTGTGCAATAACAGTTTGTATAGGGCAGTTGTTGGGAAGATACAGTGTGCAAATCCCCATCTCCTTGTTTATATCAAACTTTGGAGTAGGCTTAAAATATCTACAGAAAATAAAACCAACAGAAATAAGCAACACTGCATTAAGCCATAGTACGGAAACAATACAAAAGAGTTAAACAATAAATACATAACGAAGAGCTTAGCATTATCGGCAAGAATGAGTCCAAAATGGTTTACCCATCAGAAGGGAGCCGTGAGCAGTAAAAGTATATCAAACTAACGCTTGAACTAAGAGTTGCAATTGTGCCTGTGCTTTCAACGTGGTAAAAATCCTCACCATACATATGATTATTAAGAGGGGAGCAGGGAAGAGATGCATGGCTAAGAACTTCCTTTCTCATTTTGTTCCCACTAGCAAGATAGTTCTCTAGCCGAGATTGTGTAGTAGAATCCCCACTATAAATTATCAAAAAAGAGAATAAAATACTCTAGCAATGACACAGAAAACTTAACAATTTGAATAATTTTAAACAAATGAAGATAAAAAAAATGCAATATAAAATATTCCACGGCTGTAATAAATATCTGACTGTTATGAGAAACGAAAGGCATTACCTCTTCACCATTAGTAAATAATCCGAATTCTGCATTCTAGCACGACCTCTAGACTGTATGAAACTGCAAACAGTGCGTGAAGGATCGAACATAATAACCAAGTTGCAACTTTGAACATCTAAACCCTCCTCCAGAATTGATGTTGCAACAATGACGTTCACCTGCAGATGGTAATTAGGAGCAAAAGAAAAAAGAACATCATTTGGAATCTGGAATCGCATATAAACATACCAAGCCTCTACGAAATTCTTCCACAATTTCATTCTGTTTTTTCCTTGATTGGCATTGTATCCCTGAGTTATTTCCGGCAATATATTTAGTCTTCCATGTACAGTGTCTTGGAAGCAGCTCACTCAACAGAGATTGAAGCACAATGGCTGTAATGACCCTTTCTACAAAAATTATACATCTTATGTCCTCCACACCCCTGTGTTTACACAATAATAAAAAAATCAGAAAAATATTACGATCTACAACTGACACAAAGAAAAATCTTATACAAATTATTTTGATTATCCAGAATGAGCTGGACCTGGCTAATATAATTCAAAACGCACGACATTATACAACTTTAGAATTATGGTTTGTCCGGTGAAACCATCTAATCATGCGATGAAGCAAACACTCAGCACCGCTTTAGGCATCAATTTTCCAAAAGGCTAACACTTCCCTCTGTGTGATTGTGTGTGTGTGGTTAACACTTCACACTAGGACAGATGTAGAACAGGTGCTTTCCCTGAGGTTAAGGTTGCATGCAAGAACCTCCATTTATATTTTTTAATTCAAGATGAACTCATCCCCCTATGTAAATTCATCAAGCATTTAAACTTAATTGTTCTTGATCAGAGTTTTGAATACAACTGGCCTGACTTGAAATAGGGGTGAGTGTTTAAAAATAAAAATAAAAAACAGAAACAAAAACAAAAAACAAAAAACAAAAATCTAATTAATTTACAACATTCTTCCAAACTAGTTATTTTTTCCTACATATTTTCCCCTTTTCTGTTCTATTTTGCTGCTGTAAGCCACCTGCATAATTGATTGAGCTAAACAATAAATACTGTGGAAAAGTTAGAAGAATCTTAACTATATTATAGAAAATAATAGTGTATGCACTATATGGTGTGTTCACTCTCAAGGGACCTGGAAACAAAATTCAAGGTGTTAAGAGCTGAAATAGTACTAGGCAGCGTCTATCAGTTCAAGCTTTTGAGTTAACTGGGTAATTAACATGATATCATAGTTTGTCTAATCAAGTACAGTTATCCTAACCTATTATATTAGTAATATTATAAAAATTTGAGTTCATGTTTGTTGTTATATTAGATATTATTTTTGTGTTTGAATACTATTATTGGATCCACAGCTGTCAACTTCAGTTTTTAGGTTGGGCTGTTACTTAACAGAACGATTCTTAAAAATTATGGAGCATATTGGAATTTATAAATTATTTAAAATTAATTTTATGAAAATCAATGATCATGCAGGCATGCCAACCTGTACTCAAGAAGAGATTCGATAAGACAAACAATTTTCTCCGTCAGAAGCCCAGAATCCAAGTTAAATTTAGAATCATCACCTATGGACCACTCTGCGCCTAAATTTAGAGTAAAAGGAGAAAAAGAAAGGACAAACATTAGTGCGTAAGGATAACACAATTAAGTCTCCAATTCTCTCAGCAAATTGAAGAATACCAGATGGTACATAAGTCACCAATGCCTGAGATGCATCTGAACCGAACTTTTTAATGATTGTCTCACCAAACCCATCCAATTGTTCCCAAGCAAAAAAGTCACTTTCATAGCATGATATGGTCTCTGCAGCCTATTACAGAAACACACATGTAAATTATAATAATACATGCAGGTGAATAGAAGTGCAAAATAATGAAGAAACACTAGATAAATACCTTCAATGCCAACCAAACACCAAGCTCACTTAAACAATATAACAAAGTTGAATTTATTTTTGATACTTTCTTCCTTATTAATTCCGCTTGAGCTTCATTCAGATCCAAATTTTCCAATGATCGAGTATGCTGAAATACAATAGATCTAGTCAGCAGCCATCAATCACTATTGTATTTAATGATCAATTCCAACATTTCTCAGAGAAATTAAGTACTGAAATATACATTCTTCAAATTAAAAAAAAGGTAAGATTAAATCTAATCCTAAGTTGCAAAGGCCAGTCAACACATTAAATAGATTTTGTACATCCATTTTCGTACTTGGGGGTTGTTTGTTTTGCTGATTTAAGTCCATCTACATCTTCATTTAACTTATTCAAAAAAATTTTTTATGGTTTGCTGTTCTGAGTTAATGGTGATTTTCAAAAATTTTGATCAGATAACAAAAGTTTGATTTCTTTTTCCCTTTTTTTAGTTCTGATTCTCTCTTGATAGCGTTGACTCAGCAGGTTTCCAGGATTCCTAGAAGAATAAATTATTTAGATAAAACAATAGAAATTGTAGCTTATTATCTCAATTTAAAGAACTTGATTTATGGCTATCCGATACTGTTGGTATAACATAATTTTTTAGACATCAAATATAGTTTATTGCTCATTTTAACATTTGACAATATAAGGATACAAATGTCAAATTCTTGGTTTCAAATTCTTTTGAAAAGTTGCTATAATACAAAAATAAGTTAGCACTTATTTTCACGTATCAAAATAAATGGACAAACATATGGTATAGAATCATTCATTTAGACTTACCATATTCTCTCTCTTTCTTTTTTTTTTTTTTTTCGCACACACACACATACATATGTTTACCTCTTAATACCATCTATTCAGAAGTTAGATAGATACAAATTTTAAATAAAAAATAAAAATTAGCGTATTATATTCTTAAATCATAGATTATTTGTATCATTTTCAGCAAAACTCATTTCCCTTTAGCCCTTTCTTTTCCCCTTACTATAACTCTCTTCATAGAATGAAGTACTCTAATACTATATATGAATCTCAAGGGTCAAGTATTACATTCGTTCAGACAGTCTGTATGTTACAAGCAGGATAAGATGATTATTTTTTCAACTATCAGAAAAACAATAATCTCAACATTGCAATCTAAGTTTTTACTCTGAGAATACTCACCTTTAATTCTATCATTGCCAGTTCATCAGCTAAGTGGGTATACAAAGCATGTGGAATCTCATCGTACTTGTAAAACTTGAACTTTGCAGTTGAAAATGGTATGAAATTAGAGAGCACGGATTCACTGGCACATGTATAGACCTATTGTACAAGAAAATGAAGGTATGAATAATCAACTAAATAGTATCAACTGAACCACCAAGCTGGACCATGCTAAAATGAAACAAACGTTACAAAAAATTTGGAATACAGACTTACAAGATTAAGTATGTACATATTTATAGGCCGTAATCAGTGATACCTCTTTCTTCAAAAAATAGACAATACCTTTTTAAATTTTCTGATTAACCTTGATTTATGTCTTTCCCAAACAGTTGGCATAACATAACAAATAAAAGAAAATATTAAAACATAAAAGAAAAGAAGAAACCTTTGAATTCATAAGAGTCTCAAGATCATGAATCTTTTGCCAATAGTCTTGTTCTGAACTAGAAACTACAACAAAAAGATATAAGTCAAAAATGATTCAGATGCCATACCCATAATGAAATAACATTGTATCAGATATTATCAAGTTTTGAATACCTTTTGACTTTATGGGAGATGCGGTCATCCCGAAAATCCTAGGAAGATTGGAGTCACCTGTTTCTAATAGACGGTGATAGAACTCCTGCAAAAGAGGGGGAAAAAAATGTAATATAATGCAAAAGGCAAGCAATGTAACAGTTATACCTCATGATGATGTACCAAAATGAACAAGAAACATTAACTTTCAGATACATAATTGTGACTACACATTTGCAGATTCATGGTTATAGCTGACTTTCAACATCTTAGACTTTAACATACACAAAACTTTCCAGTACATCAGTTGCCGGACAAAAGAAAAAAAGAAAGAAAGAAAGAAAATCCCTAGCATGTTACTCTGCAAATCGGTCACAAGCAAAGTTCCATAAGAAATATGAACTTAGCTCTATCAAACAACAGTTTCCTAAGAATTCCTATTCACTCAATTGTTACAAAGATTAAAAGCTAAAAATGATAATAATAGTAGTAGTAGCAGCAGCAGCACTAGTAGTAGTAATCAAAAAATGAATAAGAAGAAGATGATGACGATGAAGCTATGATTTGTGAAACAACCTGTCAAACTAGAAATTGTTAATAAGATTCTGATATCTCTCTTACTCTAGTCTGTCGTTTAAATGTTATCATAAGGAACAATTGGTTGAACTAGAAATAAAAGAAGCAAACAACAATATCAACAAACATCAAGAAAACTCACCGTCATGATACAAGCATATTGGTGTTTACCCCTGGCATGATGGCATTCATCAAGTATTAAAACCTTGATCATGTTTAGTTTAAAATAGCTGAGCCTCAAGCCATCAAGCAAAATCTGAGGTGTCATCACAAGTACCTGTAGGGATTCAACTGGAAATTACTACTCACTGTGTACAAAGTCCCTCAAATTTTATAAAGCTAAAGCACTGTCACAAGAAGAAGAATGTGAGATCTTATACAGAAAAGTAGCAGCCTTTCATGGATATGGAAGAAAGCTTCCAAAAGTCAATTATACGTATGTTAACAACCCATCATGACATCTTCAAAAGTGAGTTTTACCATGAATCATTAAGAAAGGATAAGAATTTAAAACTCCATATAATTTTTCAGAAACATAATGAAATGCGTTATAGGACTGCTGTGATGCAGTTTTCTCTGGGAAGTGGGCTAAAGCTTTAGGAAAACCGAGACCAAACAACAGAGAACGCAATAAACAAAATCATGCCAGTCGTCAATAAAAAGTGAAAGCAACAAGGACAATGAGTAACCTTAAGAACAGAAAACTAAGGGATCATTGAATTCAAATAATGGAGTCAACAAACCAGTTAATTGAATTAAGTCAGCAAAGTAATTACTTGAATTGAGTACATATAACTCATGAACGATTTTATTATTTTATATATGTAAGAATTCACCTCGTGTTTGCTCATTTCTTCCTTCCATGTAGCACCATCCCAGAAGTCAACTCCCATATCTCCCCAGTACTTACCCACTTTCAAGTCGGTGTGCATTTTAATAGCTTCAGCTTGCTAATTTAAAAAAACAAAAAGTAAAGCATAAAATATAAAATCAAAATCAAAGCAATGAAAAGTCAAACTTTTGAATTTGAACTCCAGGGAACATCCACTAATTCTACAATGTCGGCAATATACAACTTTTGGACATAAACAAAAACCAAATCTAAAAGTTTTAATAAGAGTTATTAATAGAAATCAAATGTGTAAGATTTTCTTCTTTGGTGTTAACAAGTTCTGAAATTCGATGGTAGAACTAATATCTGAATTTGAAATATAATGATTTTCACATTAGTTCCAGTCTGAATTTCAAAAACTTAAGCTTCAACAAACAAATCTAAAACTCATGAAGCTTGTTTGGAAGCTACTTGTATAAATACAAAGAAATGTCATATTTATCTCTTTTATCTTTAACCCAGATCAAGCATTTTAAAATCTTAATGGCAAAAAACTTTTCAATTCTATTAAATAAGGGGCAATCTTTCCCCCTCTGCAATTGCTGGCTGAATTTTGAAAAAAAGAAAAAAAGAGTTTCACTGGATAGGAATCCACAAACACATATCTGAGCATACCTGAGGTACCAGAACCACTTTTGGAACCAAGAAGACAGCAACGAAAGGCGAGGGCTTCCTCAGAAGATAAGCATAGCTTCGAAGCAGCATGATGGCAATTAGAGTCTTGCCAGACCCAGTTTCCAGAAACACAATAGTGTTTTGCTTAAGTGCATTCTCCAGTGCTTCAAGCTGATAACTGCAACAACACAGTACAGTGAAACCCACTAATCATCAAACTAAAAATTAAAAAAAAAAAAAGAAAACAAATGTTTGATGGCATAATCAACAATCCATTTCGTTGATCGGTGAGAAAAATCATCAAAAAACATTTCATTAAATAAATTAAAATTTTGTCAAACTCACTTTCTGGCAAAGGGCAGGGTGTCAGCAGATACTTCCCCAGTAGTGTCCGATTCCATGCTAACAGGCTCCATGGCTGTTCAAGTGATCCATCAAACACTTTTAGTCAACCAAAATTCAACAAAAACAATTATTTCTTAACACTACATTCGCACACAAACTTACATATCCATCTATGACCAAACCAAGACAATGCAGCAAAATCAAACTCAATTAATAAGCGCCTAAATATCAAATATTAACCCAAAGAAGGGCGAAAAAACAAGACTAACCCAGAACCCAAATATCCAAATAAGAACTTACTAACAGGTTCAATGAGTGTGAAAATGAGAAACAAAGAACACAGTGACAGTAAAAGCTCAAATGGGTAGTGTTGTTTTGCTTTGGTATTTTTGTAAAGCAGCAAATATCACTGCTCTCTGATCGTTGCTATATATAAGAGAGTGTATGCGCGTGACAGAGAGCAGATGAAGTCATGAAACAGTGTAAAAAAAATATTTGAACTCGCAAGAGAAGGAACTTGTGAAGGAAGCCTTTGACAGAACAGTGACGAAAAACTGGTAAAGAGTGACAGCGACATAAATAGAGGAATATTGATCATAAAAGTACGACTTTTTAAAAAAAAAATTACATAATTAGGGAATAATAACATTTTAGTCCCTATTTTTTAACACAGTAGCAAGTATAGTTTGAAAGTTCTTATGTGTGTCTCTTTGTCAAAGTTCATTGTCACTTGTTAATTAATAAAATACAATCAATAATGTCCTTCTATAATTATGATAACTCTAAAATCAACTTATTCAAGGACTTACTGTAAATTGTGTATATATGCAATTATGATATGTATTTAGTAAGATAATCACTTTTATTCAATAACTAATATTCACAACTAATATTTACAATGCACACTTAATATTGTTACTTTTTTTTTATTGAAAGGTTTTTTAATAGGATTTATAACTAATATTAACAAGTGGGATATGCATATACTAAATTTAAAAAAGATAGAGCAGTTATTTTATATATTTAATAAAGTAATTAATCACTTTTACTCAATAATTAATATTTGCACCTAATATTTACATCGAACACTTAAACTACAGCATGATCTTTTTATTAAAGGTTTTTTAACAGGATCCGAAAACACTACAAGGACTGAAGTGAAACAAATGAAAGTTTATATCATTTGTTTATGCTTTTACAAAAAAGTAAATCACAATTTTTTTATTTTTTATTTTAGCACATAATAATAGAAATTAAATTTGAACCCTCTACAGTTAAGTTGTTGTACCTACAATATCCTTTTTACTTTTTAAATTTGAAAACCTTTAAGAAGTAATATAATTAAAAGATTAAAAAAATGATGTAATGGATTTGAATTTTAAAAAAAAAAAAATGTCATTGATTAATGGCCAAGTGACATCCGCACCCTTTCAAGTACAAATCAACCTCTTTTTTTTGAAGTCACTCTATATATAGTACTTGATGATAATGTCACATACATTTTTCGGAGTCACGTAGATTTTAACTACGTGTGATATATAAATTTAAATTAAAAAAAAAACAAAAATATTATCAACTTCCACTTCTGTGTTACTAATATGATAATATTTTTTTTAGAATGTAATGTTATTGAGATTTACATCAAGATTCAAGCATAGCATTCTGCTTTTACAAATAAAACGGACAAAACAATTTTTCCTCGAAAAAAAGAAATATCATCAAATTGTTGACTCTAAAATTTTATTCTATTCTTTTCTCACCCCGTAGGTTGCTTAAAAATGATAATGAGAGAGAACTTGAGGCAAAAGAAATGGATAAAGAATCACTCGGCAGGCCCGAGCCACTCTTTTATAATTGTGAGAACAATAGTTTGAACCCTCACAAAAATATTGTGAAGATTTAGTTCCTTCCTCAATCATGAGTGAAGGCAGTAATCTCCTTTTCGAAATGTGAGTGGAGTAGACGTCTCTTAAATATTAAAAAGGGTAAAAATTTTGACAGAGATATATAAAATTTAATGTAAAGTGGTTCCAGTAATTGTCTGATTATAAATATTAATAATATTCTCATGTAATATAAATTATAATATGAATAATAATCTCATGTAATTAAAAATAAAAAATGCATAAAGATACTTGAAAAAGAAAGAGATATATAAAAAATCAAGGAAGGAACAATGAGATTAAGAATTAATTTTCATTTTAAAGATTAAGAAAGGAACAACAAAGGTTCGCATTTTAAGGAACAAGAAAGGAACATGAAAAGATTTCATTTTAAGGATCAAGGAAGGAACTTGAGTCTTGTCTCCAAATTGGAACATTCCTCAAGTCATAAATGGAAACTAAATAAAAATAGTAAATATAAAAAATCTAATGATGATTGGTTTATTTATTTTTTTAATACTTAGGGTGCCCAGCAAGTTAAACCAAAATTAAGGTAAAACAAAACGAAGAGTTATAGATCGACACGTATCATATCTAATTCAAAAATCAAGA
This sequence comes from Citrus mangshanensis, assembly GCA_030449895.1. Classification (NCBI taxonomy): domain Eukaryota; kingdom Viridiplantae; phylum Streptophyta; class Magnoliopsida; order Sapindales; family Rutaceae; genus Citrus; species Citrus mangshanensis. Next base: position 121,918 of record JASUUJ010000114.1, on the reverse strand, counting down.
TCCTTGTGAGAATTATGATATCTATGAAAGCCAAGGGGTAGAAAGCTCGCACTCTAAGCTATGAAGCCCGATAATCTTAACATATAAATTTTGTATCCCAACTAATACTTCAAATACTACGTAGTTGTTAATAATGTATGTATCATCATTAACATAACAATTATGTAAAGTCAATTAATGAGAGACAAGTTAAGTAATATACAAATTATGTCACAGCTTTTAAAGGAAGTATAGAATACTAACTTGCTTATATATCACTTTACCATGAATAGATCACTTGCAAATTGCTTAAATGTCACAAAAATCTAGCAAAACTCCAAATGTTTTTTTTTTTAATTTTTACATTTTTATTCTAAATAAGTTTACTCCCATGTTCAGGTCTACTAATTTCACTTGCATATTACTTTTTTTGTGGACGAATAGACGGCTTGCACATCACTTAGATATTACTAAAAATACTTGCTCAAGATACCAAATGATTTTTAATATGTGTGCACTCACAATGACAAAGTAAGAAAAATCAACACTTTACATGAGGATTTTTTATTTTATTAAAGCTTAAAAACTACTGGATCCAAGCTGAAAGCTAAGAGAAATACATATTAATTCAATGCGTATTCCTCCTCTTGCTGAATTTCTATCATGTATACATCTCAATTTTAAAGCCTCAAACAAAGTGAATATATACTTCCACTCGATTTTTAAAAAAAATATAAACATGACAACAGAAGAGTGTATATGCACGTACCTCACAATTCTCTCATTATTATTCTTTAATTTACCAACTCACTATTAAATGCTCAATATTCCATTATTTGTTTTGCAACATTTAAAGTCCTTTCTTTCAGGCTAATCAGCAAGAATAGTAGCCAAATAATGAAAAATTATACTATTACAATCTTTGGTAAAATAACAATTAAACATATTATTTACAATTTATTCTTGTAGGAGTCCTTATTGTGAAATTTGATTTTTTAACAAATCCAATATATATTTCGAGAATTGCAAGAATGAAAATCAAACACATCCCCATCCCTGTGAATGGATTTGAATATCATTCGTCTTGTATCAACTTCAAAAATTTTACTAGTTGAGCCAACTAATACTCATGCAATAATAAAATCAATAAACAGAGATTTGACTATTATGTCCTTGAAATTATCATATCTATGGTCTTTTTATTTCAATTTTTTAGGTGTATAACTCAAATAACTAAAGGTATAAATAATTTTTTAGGAAAATGACATTTACACTCTCACGGTCTGAAGAAATTGTCACGAAGACCCCAAGTTCTCAAAAAAAAACACCAAGACCCTTTTTTAACCATAGTACCTTTTGAATATAGTAATTAAAAAATTGACTTTAAGAATTTTAGTAAATACAAATATAATATAAATAATGTAATCTGTCTAGTAGACTAATAACATTAAAATATTTAAATAATTTAAATATGTAAATTATTATCATAAAAATATTTATTTTAACAATATATTTATATTTATTGTAGATGTTTTAAATAAATATTGGGTTAAATACATTTTACAATTTAAAAAAAATCTTACGTACTGATAATGTGAAAATTATTATTTTACATAATATTCAAAGTAATTTAGATTCTATTACATTTATTTTGATATTATGTTTCTATTTTATTATAAAATTTACTTTAATATAATAAAAATTATCCATTGTAAAATATTAAATTATTTCTAAATATTGAAATTATTTTAAAATGTATATATTATCACATTTATTTTAATATTATAATTTTATTTATTATAAAACACTGGAGTCAATTTTTCTAGGTTAATAGCGCCAAAGGGATATCCCTTTTTAAAGATTTAAGAGTCTTCTTGATCATTTCCCGAAATCTTGAGGATGTAGATGTTCTTTTTTTTTTAATTTCTTTCAATAAAATTCAGACCATAGGAATTTGTATGGAAAGAAATGTATAATTATTTTCTAACTTATAATCCACATTGTAATTGTCATCTAATTTAATGGTGCGTCTACTTTTCGGATTTGGGAATCGAAATCTGAAATTGAAATTATTGTTAATGTTCACTTCACAAAATGAGGGTGGAAATGAGAATCATCTGAGTGTGGCCTATAGTTAAATGAGATTAGGAAATGAGAGTTTGATTCCCAAGGGATGGTTGGGAATGAAACTCGGATTCCTAGAACCACCCATTTTACCTTCACTAGTTTTTCATAATCTCTAAATTGTTATTAATTTAATCCCATCACTTTTGCATTTTGATCTCTGTTGAATTTACAAAAATGCATAGAAGTTTTGTAATATTTACAAATAAATTTTTCATTATTTATTATTAGTAATATAATAATAATATTATAATTATAATTATTTTTATTTATTAATGTCACTATTGTTGTTGTTGTTAAACATTATTAATTTTCTTTATTATTATTGTCATTATTATTATTTTTGTCTTTATTGTTGTTATTATGATAATAGATACAAATAATATTAAGTACAACAATTAAGAATGAGCATTATAATAATGTATAACAATTCATTCTGATTCTAAGATAAAGTAAACATATCAACGAGAATATTGCTTATTCCGATTTTGATTCTGATTCATATAGTTTAAGTAAACTAATTATTTTAATTTTTATTTCTCATTTCAATTCCAACCAATTCAAATTTCAGTGCATTCTTATTTCAACTCATCGCGTTTATCAATTAGTGAACACACAATAAGAGGAATTTTGAGAAAAGTAACGTCACTTTTTATTTATTTATATAATATTAAAAAAAAGGAAAAGAAAATTATGGTGAAAGGATGTTTCGTACATATTGCCTGTTTGCCTTCAGTTTTTTTAAAGTGCATTGAAGTCTAAACCGAGTGAAAGGATAAAGAGAAGGAGAAAAGAAATCAAATAAATTAAAAAAAATTGTTTATTTATTTATTTGCTATAAAAATCTTGGCCCATATCCATTCCAATCTTGGCTTTGAAATGTATCCACGAGAATGAATAAGAGCCAAAAATAATTACCAAAATAGTTTCTTTTGCAATCAATGGAAAAGAGAGTACATAAGTGATCTATTTTCATCACAAATTGTTTCCGTGTGGACCCTCGCTTTGCTTTTTTACCACAATTTTCCTTTCTCTAAAAGGTCAAAGAACCCAGGATTGGTAAAAAGAAACCGAATTTCGACAAGAAGCTCAAATCTTGTATATTTATATTCTGAACGATTATGACATTATTTGTATTTTGATTGGTAGAGACTCGTTGCATTTTTTTTTTATCGTGATTAAAAAATTGATATAGAATTCATTACAATTTTTTATTCAAATTAAATAATCGATAGGGACTGATAATGACCAATCCTGATCGGGACTTTTTGATTGCCAATTCTACAAGAACCAATAATGAAATAACGTATTTGATTATTATTTTTCATTTTGAGAGCAAGAGATAACAAATTGAGTCCTCAATCAATTGGTGGAATGGAAAAAAGAAATTGTAAGTAAAATGTCTAACGATATAATAAAATTAAAATTTTTAATAAATAATTATGAGTGTGTTTGGACGGAGATTAAAGTGTTATAGATTAGAAACGCAAGTGACATGATATACAAAGTGAATTGATAGATAAAATGAGATATAAGAAAATCAAAGTAACAAATAAGATAAGCAAAAAATTATAAAATTAGCGTAGAATACGTATGTAACTTTGTGTTTCTGTTTAACTCTTTAATAATAACCTAACGTCTTATGATTGACTAACAAAATATTCAATTATTAGTTAGTTTCCAGAAGTTTGATCGAGTGGTTTTTAGATTTTTTTTCCCTTTTTTGTTGGCCATTTAAATTTGAATTTTCGATAAGTATGTAGCTAAAATTTTGATTTCAATTTTGCTCACCCTATTATCTTTTAAAAATAAAAATATTTAATTGTTAGTATTAATTAAATATTTGATGCAACACATTATTACGTGATTCAACTGTATGTATTGAATAATGATCATCTAGTTAGCATGTTGCATAAAAAATAATGTTAGTTCTAACATGGGAATTGCGTTTAGGTAATTTTTTTTTAACATGTTAAAACATAAAGATTGAATTAATTAATACACGAGGTTCTAAATATTCTCAGTTCTTCTTTAGGTCGATTTGAGCAAGCGAAGTTTCAAGGACCTCTAATCACAACGCTTAACAAAATACCTGTGAATTAGATTCACAATAAAATGGTAAGAAAATCGAAAAAAATAATAATAATAACAATAATTCTCTCTCTCAAGGCCACCATCAACTTTCTGACACTGCATTATTGTTAAAAAATTAAAGGAATCTCGTATAAACAATTATCAGAACTTGACCTAAATTAGTTCTATTATTGCATAAATTAAATTTCATAACGAGCCAGGTGGACCCATTTAAAGCAAAGTCTAGTTGTCTACACTTAAATATAGTAAAATCCATTCTTATACAAGACAAAGGTGCTCATGGAGTTCCCAACCCTAAATTTTAAATTAGTAGTACGGATGTAACTTATAAGTTTCTTTATTTTTGTTTTTAAAAAAGATTTTGAAAACCTTGATTCAAAGTTTAAGAAAACACGAACCACAGATAAACAATTATCAACCTAATATTTTTTACCTAAATACAAATTAGAGGTATAAAAAGTTGATACTGACATCACACTTATGTTGTGTTTATTTGCTGGAGTGGGAGTGAGGAGTGTGGATTTCTTTTCTTAAAATGGATTGGGAATCATTTTACCCTTTCATTTTTAATTTAATTTAATTTAATATTTTATAATTAATAAAATAAAATAAAAAATATTTATTTGAATAATAATATTATATTTATCTAAATAATAATTTATATTGATTCTAAGTTAAAATTATTTTAAAATAATATTATTATATTAATAGAGAATTAATAAATATAATATTATTATATTTATTTTAAAAATATTATTATTATATTAATAGAGAATTAATAAATATAATATTATTATATTTATTTTAAAAATAATAGTACTATATTTATTTAATATTAATAATAATAAATAGTTTATTCTAAGAAAATATTAATTTTGTACTAAATAATATTATATTATTATTTTATATAATAATAAATTTAATATAATTATATTAAATAAAATAAAATAAGGTTTCATTTTATATTAAAATTAATAATTTATTGTTCATAATTAAGAATATTAATAATTATAATAAATTTACAAATATAATAAAATAAATATTATTCATTAAATATATTTTTTATTAGTTTTGTAATTAAAAACTATAATTCTTTAAATAAGGATAAAATTGTAATTTGAAACTATTTACTCCCACTCCAAGACAAAGTAAACACATAAATTAGATTCTGATCTCTATTCCATGCTTGCATTCCAGTGTAAGTAAACAACCTACTCCCACTCCCACTCCACACTCCCAATCTTAGGATTCCCACTCCTCAGGATTCCCAATCCAATCCAAAAAGTAAACGCTACCTTAAAATAGATGAGAATGTGAGTGATAAGTTAGTTTCAAACTACCACAATAATACAATATTTGATAAGTTTACTTGTTCTGAATAGAACGAAAGAAAGAATTATCTTTCAATTCAAATAATAATAGTTATCTTTATTATTGATTTTACAAACTATGTTAGTTGAATTTTTATGTGCTAATAGAGATTCAAGATCCTAAGGTTTACTTTTCTTTTTTTTTTTGAATACTGATTAATCATCAGATTACTGCATTACACAGAGGTATTTACAACTGCTATTGTAGCAGATATATTACATTGATATTTACAATAAAAAATACATAATTGGGACTTACATTATTACATAAATTCTGTGAAGTACATGCCCAGACAAATAATCCCTCACAGAGGAGGGATGTCATTTCGAGAGAGAATGAATTTTTATAAATATTAAGCGTTTCACAAATGCTTTTGTGCAGGCCGAAGTGGCATCCTAAGGTTTACTTAAAAACATTGAAACAACACTTCATAAGTAGGTTTAGTAAAAAAGGATGCTTCAAATTCTTGACTGGTCAGCCATCATTAATACTGGACTTTTTAAATAAAGTGTTGATAAAATAAAAATATAGTAAAAGAGACCATAAATAAGGTTGAAATTCCAAAATTTGGAACTAGTTTCTGTGACTTGAAAATTACATAGGTTGCATTGGATTGACCATAGCTTCTTCTAAAAAAATTCGAATCTAGCTCTGTAAAATGCATTGAAAAGCTTATTCAATTATCTTTCCAACATATATAGCTTATAAATTAATTCCAACTCAAAATGTGTTAATTTAATTTCAAAATTACCCTTTTTACATTGACTTTAGCTGCAAAAGTATCTCCTTGATGATCTCATTATAATGATATAGCTAAAAATATTTTGTATAAACTATATTTGTAAATTGATGTGGCATATCATGATTTGTTGACTGAAAATAAAAATAAACACGTGTCCTATGGTGTTTTCATTTGGTTAATTATATTACGCCACGTCATTTTATACAAAAATAATATTTACAAGCATTTATATCTATAACATGCCTATGGTGTTTTCATTCCGTCAATTATATTATGCCACGACATTTTATATAAAAATAATATTTACGAGTATTTATATTCTATAACATGCGGGTCAGTGGGTGTCATCTTATTCGGTTAACACAATCACTTGTGTTAGAAACAAGAGGCTTGTATAATTGAACTCTGATTACATGGGTGGGGGGACCGAAGAGATTTGGGTTGCCCTTGTATTACAATAATAACAACAACAAAATGGAGTTTGTAACTGTAGTATAACTCAAACACAAATGAGAGAAAGACCGTAATTTAATTGGTCTTCTTGAAGGCCCAATTTCATCTCCAAACAAATTCATTAATTTAATTGCGTGAAATTTTTTTTTTTTTTATTAGAGAAAAATTTCTGGACAATTAAACAATTCTAATAGTTTATATTTGCGAGAAACAAAATTGAAAAACTGAACATTTGCATCAATTTTAATTTCCCCAAGTTGCAACAATTAATTTATTTGACTAAATTTTGTGATTTGGTTGTGCACCTTCTCTAACCCAATATTCTAGTCATGGTCCTTTGAGTTTTCAAAAATTTTAACCACATGAATGGAATGGTGAGTTTGGCTCATCCATGTAATTACGGCATCTTAAGGAGTTTACATTTGGGGAAGAAGGAAGAGCGAAGGTCTAATTTTGTAATTGCTGTGGGTGTTTATAGTAGTGTTTCAATTAGGCCCATATGAGTGGGGTTTATTTAGTGGTGGGGTGTTAAAAGCTGTGACCATCCATCATAGGATAAACTTGGGCTCATTATTATAAAGCCCAAGATCCATCAACCAAATCTTAAAATCATCCTAAATCAAGAATCTAGGGTTACCAGCCAACATGCCTATAAAGACACAGGTCGCACATTCAAGCAGCTCGTGAAGCTCAAAGCTGCTCCTCCTCCTTTCTTTTGAAGAGGCTGCTTTAATCAAAATGGTAAATGCCATCATCTGCGCTTGCATTATTTGTTATTTCTTCTCTATCTGTTATTTCATTTTCTTTAACTTTTCTGTAAATAACAAAAAAAAAAAAATTATTATTTGCTTATGGGATTCTGGATTGGGGGATTTGTTAGACTGGATCTTTAGATGATTTTATAATATGGTTCTGTTTGGTTGCCGAGAAAATTTAACCGATGATTAATTATCGGGTTCCGGTAGGTTTTGTCTTAAAGTAGCCTATGACCAGACATAAGTCAGGTATCTACCTTCATATGTGGTATTTGATACAGTTACGCGTCTGGGAAATTGATGCTGCCCATCGTTACAGATGCGTTCATGCTATTTGAGCTCGCATCTGCTCCATTTGGGCAGGACAAGTTTGTTTATAATTTTATTGCACTTTGTGGGTCTAGGGTTTATTGTTTGTTGTACTAGATGATGCTTTGGGAACTTGTCTCCATACTAGATCATACCATTGTTCAAATTTCGTAACTATATGTAATCAGCACCACGTAAGTCTTTCTCCTTCTTGTTTGGGCTTTGAGTATGTAGTGTTGTGTCACACATTTTGTTACTTGCTGCATTAGTTTCTGTCTAGGCTTCTGAATGTGGTCTAATTGTTGTTTGGTCCTAGCAATTAGGCAAAGACACTGAACTGGTCTAGTTAGTTAAACAGATCCATTGACTTAAATGTGGATTGCTATGTAGGAACAGCTAGTTTGGTTAATAAGTTTTTCATATTTGTCGTCTGTTTAGGATGCTTGATAATGCTGCTAGCTGCGTTATCCATTGATCTTGAGTTGACTTGCATGTCATGACATTTTGTTGATGTTATCTGTGTATAATGGTTTTGAATGCTTAAGAGTTCTGACTTATCATTTATGATCCACAGCCTAAACAGATCCATGAGATCAAGGATTTCCTTCTTACTGCAAGAAGGAAGGATGCCCGTTCTGTCAAAATTAAGAGGAGCAGGGATGTTGTTAAGTTTAAGGTTCGATGCTCAAAGTACCTTTACACACTCTGTGTTTTTGACTCTGAGAAAGCTGACAAGTTGAAGCAATCTCTTCCTCCAGGTATAGGCATCTCTTGATTTTTTGAAACTAAATACGTTATAGCTCTTTGGTATATTGTCTTCATTTTTTATGTGCTGATTATTTCTGTTGAGTGGAACTCACGTTATTTCTAAAATGGATCTGTTCCCAAGAAGCGACAATGGTTCTTATATGTTGTGCTTGTTTTACTTGAAATGCTCAAAAGTAATCAAGTTGAAACATTAGCTTGCTTCATTATCTGGTCTGTGTGGATTTGATCTGTTCCCATGTGACTCGTTCCCTTGAAGCAAAAGCAATTGTGCTGCTTATTCCAAATCTTTCCCTCCACTCTTTGCTTGTAGTATTGGGAGAATGCATGAGCAGCTATATTTTTGCATTTGCTAGACTGAATAATGATCATTGGCTGGAAACAAAGAGGCCATGAGATGGTTGAAAGCAGCAGGGCCTATTCCTGCATGCGTGTTCCCCGTGTTTGGGTGCGTATGTATGTCAGTTTGCTTAAATGTTTTTCTTCTTTTTCATGTCAGGTTTGAGCGTCCAGGACCTGTGACGAAGATCCTCTAACTCTTGGGTGGGATCAGAAGTTGAAGAAATTTGTTTCGTACTTTCTACCTCGAAATTGTTAGGCCTTACAAATTTTGATGAAGACTCAAGTTTGATAAATGTTATTGTTTTTTTATTAGTTTTCTTGGGAATTTTCTCCAGATATTTCGATCGCATGAGTTTGAGTTGTATATCACCTTAGTGTTTTTTTATCGATCAAGTCGGAACATGTCTATTTTTATTTTGTGGCCTAATTATTATATTTCTTATTTATTATTAATCTAAGCACAAGTCCCCCGCATTTAAAAAGGAGTATTTTTCAGATCCAAGCACAAGTATCATCGTTTGAAGGAACATTTTATAGATGGAAAGTTTCAAATTTAGAATCTTCATCATAAGTTGTTTTAAATTTTCTATTTACAACTTGTCTTCTTAATTTATAATTACTTGTAAACCAATCATGTTATAATTGCAAAATGATTTATGTTTCTAAACTCTGCAATAAAAGGTTTGTATATATATATATATTTTATTATTTTCTTTTGGCGTTCATAGCCATTTTGTGTAATTTCGGCAAATCTTGAAAAAAATTTGAACCATTAAAATTGTCTGGAGACGTTTTTTTAGCCTAAAAATTGAAGTATTTTTCATTTTTGAAAACTCTTGAAAAATATTTTTTCTAGTTCCTTGAAAGAGAATTAATTATTCTGAAAAATAAATTGAAAATAAACATTTCAAAGGGAAAATTATTTTCAATTGCCACGTTACTGTATTATTTATTATAAATTTTGTATTGTAATTGTAAAGTCTATTGTCACCAGTCTTTTTCTATTTGGTTTGTCGCGTCGAGTACGATCCCCAGAATATCCTTCTAGATGCCTTAATGCCGTGTTCGGGAACTTTCTGTTTCTGCATGCACTTTTCACTTTCTGACTAACAAGACAAATCAACCATTTCACCCGAGCCAAACACAGCCTTTTTCCTTGTCTTTCTAATCAAGACCCAAGCATATGATAGGCTTTTCATCTAGTAAGCAAGGGCATTATCGGTATATTGAGTCTTATTAACTAAAACTAATGAAGCTGGATGTATATTCTTTTAACTCTGTAAGCCAATTTTTTTTTTTTAGAGAGCCATTTGTTTGGTGTAAACTACTAAACTAGTAATTAGCAACTGATCTTTGCATATTTAACACGTGGTGAAAGTGCTTATTTTTCGAATTTCATTATAGCGCCTATACTTTTTTGTTATTTGTAACGTGTGCGATATTTATTTGATTATTTCTTTTGTTTGTAAATTTACTTTGTTTTGACAAAATCATTTTTTCTACCCAAGCCTCAAAGTTATTAACTTTTGGGGATGGAAGAAGCTTATTGTGGAATTCTCTATCAGTATTATTATTATTATTTTTTTTAATAGGTGCGGGAAGAAGAAAAATGCAAGTATAAGAGAGTGAGATAACAAAATTTTGAATCATAATCTTCTTCTATCATGAAAAGAGCTTGTTTTAAAAATATGTGATTACATAAACAAAAATTTATTCTTATTTGTCATCCAATTATCAAGGGAGGTATAATTATTCTGTATTTGAAAATTGCTTAATTATTAATATACCTCATTATTAATAATGAGGAAATCTAACAAATAACAAAAAGTAAAAGGACCTAAATGAAAAAATGAACTATTTTCACAATCAAGCGTCGTCTTCAGTGTCAATTATTAAAGCTTTGTCTCGCAGGGACCAAATCGCGCAATCTCGAAATTCCCTCACAATCGCGCATTCAACAAAAGAGAAATCAAAACGAACCGAATTCAAATTTAGACTACTTCGGGTGGTAAAATGTTCGGAGATTGCAGTTTCTTGCCTTGTTTCGGCGACCGTCAAACGGAGTCGGAGGTGGACCCAGTTCTGTTAGTCTCGGGTATGGGTGGCTCCGTGCTCCATGCGAAGAGGAAGAAGTTCGGGTGCGAGACCCGAGTTTGGGTCCGGATTTTACTCGCTGAATTGGAGTTCAAGAGGAAGGTCTGGTCTCGCTACAATCCCAAAACAGGTGTGTTTGGTAGTTTAGTGTTAGCGGAAGCGCTTTTGGTTAGCTTAAAAAGTGCTTTTTTTTTTTTGAATTATTTGCTTGTTTAAGAATATTTATATAATAGTTATAAGTATTTACTTAATTTTATAATTTTTAAAATTAAGTAAATACTTATCAGAAAATCAGTCAAACATAGGCACATGGCCTATTTAGGTGTCCAGCAAGAAACAAACGGGATGCAGAAACTAGAAAGTGTGAAAAGAAGGGTAATATCGTAAAATCAACTCCTAGCAATTATAACTATAATGTGAACGGGATGTAGGTAGATATGCGAACGTAGCCAGCTCCCGGGATGTAGATTATGTTGACCCGGTACCCGGCGGACTTGGTGTAACGCTGCAAATTTAGACACGTGGCGGTAACATTATCTATATAATTGACTTAAAATAAAATAAGACAAAACAGTCTTTTTTTTTCGAAATTTCTTTACAGCACCTATAGTTTCTGTTATTTCTATTTTTAGCCATTGTTTATTTCTTTCGTTTGTAAATTACTTTGTTTTGACAAATTCATTGTTTCTATTCCCCGCCTCAAAATTATGACCTTTTTTCCGCAAAAAAATTGAACTTTAATTTTTATTAATTCGGAAAAAAAATCCTTTCTTGATATAATAAGAATATGGTCCAAAACCTTTTTGTCTTGTCATTTCTTTTCTTTACCACAGGTAAAATTTATAGAGACAATGTTGTGGTATTTCCCTAAGGTGCAATCACATAAATTAAAGCTCCATATACGTAACGCAACAAAAAATTATTCTTATTTGTCATCCATAAGGTGTAAATTAAGATGCATTGGCATATTGGGTTTTCCTTTTTATTTTAACTTTTAATTTATTACACTACTAAAAAATTCTTTAATTTAGCAGTTATATGACTATCATTTAAGGTTTTGTTGATTTCGTATTTTGTAAAATTAAGTAATTAATTAATTATTCGTGCTTTTATGTTAATCTATTAGATTTTCATCCTCAAAAGGTAAGCCCAGCATGAGCCCACATTATTCTTCTATCATGTTAGCTTGATATTTTCTGTACTATTGTGTTGGGCTTTTATCTTGTTGTGATCTTGCGCAAAAATAAATATGGTTTGGTATTTTCCTCTTCTCTAATTGAGTTTCGTTTGGGTAAGTTAAGATTTCTCCTTGTCTAAAATCATTTAATTAATTTTTAACCAACATTATAAATGAAATTTACTTAATACAAGAATTTGACTGTAAAAACAGTGAATGATTTAGATTTTAATATTCGTTCTAAATTTGTTCTTGTAAAGTCTTGATTAATGAAAGTATTATATATATATATATATATATATATATATATATATATATTTATTTATTTATTTATTTTAGATGTTTGTAATTATCTATTATCAACCTCATGATTATAATTTTTTTCAATTTTTTAAATAAATTATCACTCGTCATGGTGATCTCACTATTATTAAAAAATCCGGAGTTGTTGCTATATTCTTGTCACGTTGTATGGTGAAACAATAACAAAGATAAAAGGAATGGCCAACAAATAACAGAAAGTACAGGGACTTAAAGGAAAAATTAACATCACCAGTGTCATCTTCAGTCATTCACTGACAGTTCCATAAAAAAAAAAAATGTTTTTGATCTCGCGCTGACCAAACGCTGAACCTCGAAGCTCCTCTACACATTCGCTCATCAGTATTGAAAAGCAATAGAATCAAAACGCTCCGACCCGAATTCGAAAATTTTAGCTAGTCGGGTCGCGAAAATGTTCGGAGACTGCAGCTTCTGCCCGTGTTTCGGCAACCGGAACTGCGGTCAGACCGAACCGGATCTGGACCCGGTTCTGTTGGTGTCGGGTATGGGTGGCTCCGTGCTCCATGCGAAGAGGAAGAAGTCCGGGTTCGAGACCCGGGTTTGGGTCCGGATTTTACTAGCTGATTTGGAGTTCAAGAGGAAGGTCTGGTCTCTCTACAATCCCAAAACAGGTGTGTGCTTGGTAGTTCAGTGTTAGCCGAAGCGCTGATGGATAGCTTAAAAATATATATTTTTCACTTTTTTAAGTTGATGAAAATGTTTCATGACATTAGAAAATAGATTAGTGTTTTTATAGGAAGCCTTCTCTAGATTTAAAAATCTACTCAAGAAGTATCTTATAGTGTGTGTCATAGGTTTTAGAAAGTATTTTTTTAGATAAAAAGCGCTTTCGGGAGTAAATTTTTTATCTTTAGACTGAAGTAGGTGAAAGTGCTTTATAAATTAAGAAGATTACTTACGGAAGCTTTCTGGGATTACTCTTGATTAATTATTCTTCTTCTTTTTTTAAAAGCCATAGATTAAATCGGCATTTGGAAGTACTGTAAATATTACTTATTGTTTATTTATTTGAGACATTGGTTTTTAGTGGTTTCTAGAAAGCGCTTCTTTGTAAAAGTATGCCTTTGAAAGCAGTCTTAACCTAGTTTCTTAAAATTTTGTCTTTAGTTGGCTAGAACCTAATAAAGAGAAACCAGAAATGGGTTAAATTTGAAAATTGAGAATTTGTGAAAAAATTATTAATTTTTGTCTTCTGAAGCTGAAAGAAATTTAGCAAACTAAGATGATTTTACATGTTTGATTATACTCTGTAACATTTTCTTTGCAAACGGAATTAGTTTTAATTTGATAAAGTTGGCTTCTTATTCATTATTTAATTTTTGGTGTGTTTGTGAACTTGTATCTTTCTTTTGGAACAGATAAACTGCTTTTTGGAATCACAAGTTGTTTTTTGCTGCCAAACAATAATCAATGGCATCATTATTCCAAAGTACTTTCTCTTTTGCTAATTCTATGTGACATAGAAAATTTTTAACTTCTGAGTTGGTATTCGTTATTAGGAATACAGAATATTCTCCCAATTATTATTTTTGTCAGAATCCTTTTGTGCAGAAATCTGGTGAACCATAAGACTGTAAAATGAGAGATATTTTAGGAATTAAATTTGTGGGGATACTAGATATAAAAAGGAAAAGAAAGGTCAGTAGTTGACCGGATTAATTTTAAATCATTAGTCTTCGCCATGATATTAGTTACTTTTTAATTAAGTCTCATGTTAAATTCTTAAACATTTTAAAGTAGTTTTTCGCTAATGATATGACAGTTGCCGCTTACACTGTCAAGGCTGAAAGGAGTTTTTCTCCTCTCATAATTGACATGTCACACATGCAAAGGTGGTGTGTTTCTCATAAAGAAAATGCTAATTCGTTGATTTCAATATTGATTCAACAATACAGGAGCTCTCCTTCTTCCCTCTTTATATGAAATTTTAATGGCAATGATAAAGTATGAGTCAAATATTGGTATCAATTGGGAAGAGTACTAAACAATTTTAAAAAATGAAGATTCAGCTAGAATGATTTGTAATCAAATAAGCATTTAGAAGATGGAAATCCTTCTAATTAAATCATTTGGAATGAGAATCTTTCTCTGGAAATATTCCTCACTAAAATTTCAAAGAAAACTGAAAATTACGAATGTTCAGAAAATGAAAGGTTGTTTATTTTCATGGAATGTTAAACAGTATCAAACTAGTATATTAAAATAGAAATTAATGAATGAGATGTAGCGTGTTAAATAGCTGAATCAATATTGTTTTAGCCACCAAAAAAAGTCACTTTTTCTTTTGTCAAGTTTTCTTTGACATTGAGAGGACAAAGTCAGTGCACATCTGGTAGTCAGAAATTGCCATGAGTGTCTGTCCACCAATAAGAAAATATAACCTATGTGGACGGACACTAAACTTGGAACGATAGGTATATTCATGTCTGGAGAACTTATCTATTGGAGGATAGCCTTTGCTTTATCCTCGGGCCAAAGGCAGACAAGGCTCGTCAAGAGTCTTTTACGGAGGCAGCTTAAGAAGAGTCAATCAGGCAGCTTAAGAAGAGTCAATCAAAGGCATATAGAAACTCAAGCTAGTGACATTTGTGTGATTTGGTACTTGCAGGTCTACGACCCATTAGCAAATTAAATGTCAAGCTGGTGACACTGGGTGTGATTTGCTAAGTGTAGTTCTATGACATGTTAGAAATTTAAACTATCAAGCTTGAATGAAAAAGTGTATGCAATCCAGTGCTGATTGAGGAGGAGTGTTACTTTTTTTTTTTTTTTTTAACATTCTTGTGTCAAGTTTGGATGTTTAGATTAATAAATAAAAAGTTTGGTTTCAGTAGTATAAGCTTTAGTCATTTGATGTCTATACTGAAGGTTTATTGGTCTCTTTTTCCTTGGAATATTTAACTTGTGAACTTCTAATTTTGTTTGGTTAAATTAGTCTCCCTAAAGTTATTTATCAGAACAAGAACAGTTGCCCTGAAGTTCGTGTTGTTCTGTTTTTCAGGTTATACAGAATCACTGAATAAAGACACTGAAATTGTGGTCCCTGAAGATGACTATGGGCTATATGCAATTGATATATTAGATCCCTCATTTGTAAGGCCGAAGTTTCCTCCCATCAATATTCATGATTCTTGGTTAAATATACAGAAAGCTATTATTGATTCTGCAAATTTTCCCCTTTAAATTCCATGGCAATCATTTAGTCACTCATAGGTAGCTGTGTTTCAAGTACTAGGGAATGATTTAGAATCACTAAATTCGGGACCATATAGTTGAAACTAGCATCCAGTACCTAAAATTTGAATCAGGGTTTAGGGCTCATGGCTAACTCAAGGAACTTTAGAAAAAACTTGTACACTGAAAACCAGCAACCTAATGTTTGACCAGCAGATTTGATCAATAGCTGTCAAAGTCTTTCACCATAATGAGATTGCTTTAAATTTTGTGTCAATTTCAAAGGGAAGTATTTGAAGCTAAAATCTGAGGCACATTAAACTCAGTGTCTTTTACTCAAAATCTGGAATCCCTTTTTTTTCATTTTATTAATTTTTCCTTTCTTTTCCCATTTGGACATGCTCAAAAGATTTAGAGATTTATGATAGATAGAAGCCTTAGGATGGCCTGTTGATGGGAAGTGATTTCAAGTTTAATGTTGGTGTTGGCTTTATATTTTTGGGCATGTGGTGGGATGTGTGTGGTGTCCAGCGACATGAGGGCATTTGTTCCAAATAAGGTTATTAAGCAATTGGTGATAACATTCCTTTAACATTATATGAAAGGAGTATCTGCAGTCATGTTATAATTAGAAGCATTGAATGACACCCCTAAGTGTCATATGTTAAGTCTAGTCTGGTTTGAATGGAAAAATTACTGTTGTAGTTTCTTAAGAGTCGTTGCCAATCCTTGTTATGTTTATTGAATTAAAACATGAAAATTTTGCTAACTAAATTATGAATGTATTGCCTGAAAAGCATTAACAGCCCCTTCTGTGTCTGGAAAAATGATCAATTACCCATTTTAGATTCAATAACTCAATGCCCAATTTGGATTTCGGTGATGGTTTGTTCCTTGATTCTGAGTCATCTGAGGCAGACTATACCAGTAAAGCTGGAACTCCTCTTAATATAGTTTTTAATTTGGTTTGCCATATTGTACTCTGTAATTGTAACTTGCTAGCCCAAAAAATGGACACTTAAGACGGTTTTGAGGCATAGATATAGTGGTCATCCCTTCTTTCTTGAGGTTCATGAGGATTCTGCGGAAATTCAAGACTTACTTTGGAAGAGTAGTATAAACCTTCCCAATAATTCCTGGTCTCGGAGTATTTTCTTGTTCAATCTTGAATGTTATTGTGGATGTGGAAGTAGCATAGGATTTGTGTAAACCAGAAAAATGTCTGGAGAAGGAAGAAAAGATGTCAAACATTAAGACTGAGCCAGTTCCTTTGCTTATTAATTGGTAATTTTTTTTGTTCCTTTCTATTGTTGCACAAATTAATTTTTTGCAATTTGCACCTATAGTCTATCAAGTTGTTGTTCCTTGTATGCTTTGCTCTTTGGCGTTGGGGACTATCAATCATTGCCAGATTAGGGTTTCAATTTGTTATACCAAAATAAATGCGGTGATGATGTATGAAGTCCCATATTTTGTTCCTTTCTAATAATTGATCTGATAGAAAACTTATTCCCTCTTTAGATGTACATGGTTACCACAGTTTTTATGACATGCATTTTCCTCATCGGTCATAGCTAACTCTACATATTGTCTGGTAGCTCCATTGGATTTGGCTCTTAAGGTGATGATGTGGCTCATATTGGTTGTCCATCTATTAGGCATATCATAAATGGAATGTTCCATTGGTAATATAAATCAATCTCCATCCTTAGAAAGTTTCAATCCACACAAATTTTGGAGAATATTTCTATAGGGAATGAAATGAAATTTCTTGGAGTTGTAGAATGCTCCCTTTATCTTGGAACATTATAATTGCTATTTTTTAACTCTTTGTTTGCAACTCCCAATCCCTAAAATTAGATATTATTGGCTATTATGTAAATCTGATATTATAGTATTTCTTGATGTCCAGATTCTAAAACTTATACATTTTACTGAAGTATATCATTTCCACGATATGATAGAGATGCTAGTTAAATGCGGTTATAAAAAGGGAACGACATTATTTGGATATGGTTATGATTTTCGGCAGAGCAATAGGTACTTCATTTTCTAACTTTCCTCTATTTTAATGTGGATATTTTGGTTATATATGTTTCGGTTATATATTTCTCAAGTAACTCAACTATGCTTAACAACTAAAATTTCCTTGATCTTGGTTCAATATATGTAAGTGTCGTGATTGTTTATTGTTTTTAGGATTGACAAGTTAATGGAGGGTCTTAAAGTAAAGCTGGAGACTGTGTACAAAGCTTCAGGGAATAGAAAAGTTACCTTAATTACGCACTCAATGGGTGGACTTCTAGTGATGTGTTTCATGTCACTCCATAAAGATGTGCGAATAAGTTCTTTAGTGACTACTTGAAACATTTATCAAAGTTAATGGAATTATGTGGAAAACTTGGAACTTCTCTTGTTCAAACTAGGCATGACAGCGATTAACATCATTTATTGGCAGGTGTTTTCCAAGTTTGTAAATAAGTGGATTACCATTGCCTCCCCATTTCAAGGTAATTTCCTCAACCTTATTCCTTTTACATTACTAAAGGGAAGAAAGAAAGTTGTTCTTTGTTTCTCTCTCTTTCCTCTTTCTGTGCTTCCACATGCATAGGTGTTTGTCTTTTGTTGTGTTTTTGTGGGGCGTTGGTGTGGTTTGGGGGGGGGGGGGGGCGGGGGGTGTTTCTCTTTGTTCTCTGTTTAATGCAAAGTCGATCTACAATACGAGATCAGTGGTTCCAGATAATGTCAAAATATAAGATTAGAATAAGTTCCTTCTACATGCATAGTGTATGGCATATTTACAGCAATGAGATTCTCCTTGGAACACTGAAGACTTTCCAAAACAATTGCGCAATTTCAAGCTTATCCCTCCTAAGTTTCAACTCCGACCCTACTTTTTTATTTATTCCCCCCTTAAAACTACCTAGTTTAGTGATTATTGCATGAAGATTGATTTGAATATGCTTCACAGGTGCACCAGGATGCATCAATGATTCCCTCTTAACAGGCTTGCAGTTTGTTGAAGGCATAGCAAGCTTCTTTTTTGTATCAAGGTGGACTATGCATCAACTGGTAATCTTTCAACTTAATAACATGGATTGTTGCCAAAATGCATCAACTGATAATCACCAAATGATGATTTCCTTTCTGATGATTCAATGTAACAGTCAATTTCATGTACTGTAGAGCATGTTTCGTATGATAAAAGATCAGCATCTGCATGCTCATAGGATGTGACTGAACCGTCAGTATCTGAGTATTAGGGCCTAAAAGAGAGCAAAATTGAAACAAAAACAATTTCATATTGCTGTCATGATTCAATGTGTTTTGAAAATTTAAAGCTGGAAACTCATGTGATAACTATATTTCTTGATAAACTTGCCAAATCCAGAACAGCATCTTTAACCCCTTAGTGATGTTTCGACGGTCATTGTCAATTCTTTCAAGACATTTTTTTAAAATTTTTTATAAGGACTAGAATGGTTGGACAGAAAAAAAAAAAAAAAACTGGATATGACTTTACCTAGTTTTCTATAATCGCCAATGCTAATGCCCTGCATAACCACCATCTCAACATGTTCAGCACCCTTTTGAGATCATGTACTTGCTGGTATAGCCTTTCATGTGTCAGTGTTAATCCTTGCCGGTATCTCCATGTACAGTCGCATACAGAGAATTCTGATACCCACAATTATTGACTGAATTTTTTTTGGTTCTCACTTTATGTCAGATTTCATCTCTTTCTAACAACTAAAAATTTATGAGCAAAATATGTCCTAACTTGAGTCCTTGAAAGGAAGATATGGAAGAAGTCCAACCATGAAGCTTTGTTAAAATTGTTTGCTAACTTTTCCATACTGTTTGCCTGACTTATCAAATTCTATGGTCATGATGTTCGTTATGTCGACATTTGGTGAATTACTATAAAAGTTATGTTTATCTGTTTTGTGCATAGTTGGTTGAATGTCCATCAATCTACGAGATGTTGGCAAATCCAGATTTCAAGTGGAAAAAGCAACCACAGATCAAGGTTTGGCGAAAACAATCTAACGATGGGGAATCTTCTGCCAAGCTTGAGACATATGGCCCAGTTGAAAGTATTAGTCTATTTAAAGAAGCATTGAGGAATAATGAGGTAAAATTTTCAACTTTTGAATAGCGTTTTTTTTTTTGGGTGGACCGGGGCGGGGTGTGTGGAGAATTTTCTATAGCTGATTACATTAAACTTGTTATGGTGAAGTTCATCATCTCGTGTGCAAAAAAGAAAAAGAGGGTAGTTCTTTTAGGTGATACGGAAATTGCTAGATGCAAACCTTTTTTCATTCTATATCAAAAAAAAAAAAAAATCCTTTTTTCATTCTGATAAAACTCAGAAAAACTCTGCTATTCTAATTCAGATGAAAATTTATTAGATTGAATGTTAAGTCAAGATAATAAAGACCAAAAAAAAAAACAAATTCTTAATGACTTAGATTAAGTTGTATTCTCACTTTAGATGAAAAACAAATTATGTACTTTTATATTAGTTGTTACTGCACTGAACAATGGTAAGACATCTCTCTCTCTCTTTAATTTTCTTTGCGGGCCCTCAAATTTTTGTTTACATTACAAGTTTAACTGGTTGCAGCTAGATTATAATGGAAATTCTATAGCTCTACCCTTCAACTTTGCAATTCTTGATTGGGCTGCCGGCACTCGCCAAATTATCAATAATGCTCAGCTACCCGATGGAGTCAGCTATTATAACATATATGGAACATCTTATGACACACCTTTTGATGTTAGGTAAGTAGCTGAACCACATCATGAAACTGGATTAGAGGATGGACTCTTTATGTTCTGAAATATTGGGTATTTAAAGATTCTTCTGAACCTAATAAATCTATGGTCAAACTTGACATCTCTCTTGACAGCATCCCTTTTTTGCCAACTTTAGCACTGGATGATGAATTGAAATATTCTGTTATGTAGTTGTATAATGGAAGTTTGCAAATTCAAGCTAAATAGGTTATTAATACTTAGCACATTAGGGCGGGATGGGTTTGATGCATGGTAACTTGAAGAAGAATACTTATTACATTATGATAGGGATACCGGAAAAAGCTATTCGATTGGATACCAAGTTGAAGTTAGATTTGATTTTAGTATGTCAGAAACAAAGCTTTTCTTTTCCTACAACACAAAATTGGCATGTTCCTAAACAATTTTTGTCTCTTCCTACAACACAAAATTGTCATCTACCCACATCATGATATGGATGCCAAAACTTAAATTATTAAATAGCTACTGATGCGTCTTTGATTAACAATTGCATCTAATTTCTTTACAGTATATTGATGAAGCACAATCACCTTGTTAGCCAAACAGATTTAACTTGCTTTTGAGGTGTCCAGGATGTTCCTTTGATCAAGTTTCAGTAATCTGTAATAAGGGTGCATTTGGAGTGCTTCTGTGGAAGTGATTTTACTATATCTGCTTCCAGAAAAATCCTGGACTGTGCTATTTGAAAAAGGACTCCAAGTC
Organism: Citrus mangshanensis; assembly: GCA_030449895.1. Lineage (NCBI taxonomy): Eukaryota > Viridiplantae > Streptophyta > Magnoliopsida > Sapindales > Rutaceae > Citrus > Citrus mangshanensis. The sequence continues at coordinate 100,674 of JASUUJ010000114.1, read as the reverse complement.
CTTATTTGCTCTTTAAGCAGTTTTATTCATTTTAATTAAATACTGCAAAATAAGTGAGAAAGCAGATTTGGCTATCTGTAAGTGCTTTTGACTGAATGCAACCTGAGTCTGTTTCCCAAGTCATTGTCTCAATCATTGAGTTGTTCTTTTCTTCTAAAACTAACTACGCTACAATGCTAATTCAGGTCCAAGTTATTATACACCACATTGGTAATTAACTTGACCACAATGAGCTTACATACTGAACCATGTCTATCTTCTATGCATCTCCTCTCATATTGTTTGGGGATTCTCCAATATTTTTGTCTCTGTTTAGTTTATTATCATGCCACTTAGTTTCTGTAGAGTTATACTGCATACACTCACAGTTATTGTTGCACTCTCCTAATGAGGACCTTATTTACTGGTTATTTGGTAATTGAAACACATCTGACGTTTATCGAGTTCATCTTAATGCAGCTATGGTTCAGAGACTTCTCCAATTGAAGACTTGTCTGAAATATGCCACACCATGGTATGTATCTTAAGATCATTATACAGTTATCTTAAGCACATGATTCTATCACATATTGCTACCAGCTACAATGAGGGTGCTTTAATTTTTCCACCTCTAAGCCATGTTATCTACCAGACGTGGCGTGTCACATTAAATTGGTAAGGTTTGAGTGAGAAATATATTAATTTGGATTGATTTGGACCCTTTTTGCGATTTGGAATTGAGGAAAATGTGGTCAAAATTCTTTTTAATGAGATAAGTCTCACCGATGTTAAGGATCTCTCCAAGTTTATCTTTAATGAATTATCTAATATTGGGTCCACAATTAAAAATTTAAGTAAAACTGCACCCATATAAAAAAAATGCACCTGTATCAAACTCTGAGGTTCATATTGTCATCTTTTTTAACTGAGATAATCGTTATCAAAGAAATATCACTCTGTTGATCTCACGGATCTCATGGACATCATATCTTTTCTCCCAAGTATATTTTATACTTCTGTGTTCATATGTCACATTAGTACTTATACTTTTTTGGTCTGTTCCAGCCAAAGTATTCCTTTGTCGATGGAGATGGAACAGTGCCTGCTGAATCGGCTAAGGTGTTGTTCTGACCTATCATTGGATTTTAATATACATATAGAATAATTGAACTCAATTATGTGTCATGCTTAGATATCTTAATGAGCCTTTGTGTGCTATATTTTGTGGTTTTAAACTTTCTTTGTGAAGTGTTATTTCATCATGTCTTTGAAAACATATCGAATGAATAATATTTCTATCTTATTCAGGCGGATGGATTTCCAGCAGTCGAGAGAGTAGGAGTTCCTGCTGAGCACCGAGAACTGTTGCGCGACAAAACTGTATTTGAACACATCAAAAAATGGCTGGGAGTTGACCAGAAGATGAGTAAGCATTCAAAATCTTCACGGGTTGCAGATGCCCCTCCAAATCATCATGCATGTGTATGAAACTGTTTTCGGCTTTAACTTATTCATCATAATCTGTATTTGCAAATAACATCATTTGTCCATCAAAACAACCCGATTGATAGCTACTGTTGAGCAGCTGTGATCTTACTTCATGAGCTAAGTTCTCTGTGATAGCTCAGCGTAATTTCAAAATGGGAGACGTTGGTTTGTATTGTGAGATTTGCTACTGTTTCATGTTGTTTTGTCTTTTTAATAACTATCTTGCCACTGCCCAAGTCTGAATGTATTGCAGATACAAGTCTGGAATGGTTTGTAACTTTTGGAAAACATAAATGTTAATACTTAGAATATGTTACGTTGAACACGACATGTTTAATGTTACGAATTCAAGTCCTCAAAGTTACACAAGAATGATTATTAGCACTAATTTATCAACATTATAGTGGCAAATATCTCGAAAGAATCGTAATGATGTAAAGTTGATAAGTAGACTGGATAAACAAAAAGCCCAATAAAAGATATGGTCACAAAGCCCATGCGTCTGCTTTCGACCATAAACCAAGTTGTTTGATTTTAAGTTTAAAAAAAATTAATAATAATTATGCTGAGAAATGCATCGGTACATCTCATTTCACCTTCAGCACAGTTCAAATGTTTTGTCCCAAAATGGTGTGAACTTTCTAATATCTGGAAGAAAATCAACACACATTAATGCATTTGCTTGAAACTTTTTGCCACATATTGATGATATATTTACAAATACATTACACGCTATCGTGAGCAACACTAAATGATATTATTTGTATAAATACTATTCGACCATTCATTAACCTAATGGCTGATGTTGAAGATTTGAGTCTCTGCATGTCTGTTTTGGGAGTAGAATGTATATATATTTTTTAATCCAGAAGCAACCCATCCTTCTTTCTTTCATAGAGCAGATTTATAAGCTGTGGACTTCATTTGGCAGGTTCCAGCAGACAACTGATTAAACTATTGATAGACTTGTATCGTAATGCAGTGTTAAAAAGAATGAATATTATTACTATGATTTTCTCAAAAATTGACTAAAAGAAAGCTAAAGGAAAAGTAGTACTGGGCGGTGATTATATATGTACATACATTGAAGGGACACGATCCATAAATCATTGTGATTTAAGTGATTAATGTTGTATCACTTGCCAACTTGGGATACATAAGCGGCTACATTCAACCAATACAAACAAAGTGGCATAGCAATCTAATGTGTATAAGAACTTTTTTTTTTTTGTATTCTTTTTACAGCTGTGAGAAGGTGAAAATTAAAAAAAGGATGCTAATGAAGGTAGTACACGTGTAAGAAGCTTGCCTTAAGACACACGCAGAAGTATGCAACTAGGTGTACGCATTCAATGTATGCTATAGCACATATCCGAAAGGGCACGCATAAAAATGCCAACAAGAGGAAGATGAAAGATCAACTTAAGCCACCGAGGAAACAATAATATTAAAATTTCTGTTAATTTGTAATTTTCCATTTTAAATTACGAATTATGAGGATTTATTTTTGTTATGATGTTATAATTGTGTTACTAATACCTTGAACATAAAACTTGAGAATTTTAACGCAAAATTATGGAATTAAAACTTTAAAAGTATAGCATGAAGTTTCACTTTGCATTCAAATGTATGGATAAAAGTCAATTATTTTAAAATTTTATATAATAACAATCATATTATAATTATGTTTTTGCAGTTCGTTCGAAAGAAACTAATGTCAAAAGCGAATTTTAGTCCATTTCTTTCACCTATGAGATGTCATGTGAAATGAAAATTTTAAGGTATTTAATGGTATGAAAAATATTATATTTTGTGGAAAACAAATGATGGATAGAAGATACATTAGGTAGGGTCAAAGTCAAAAAGGTTTGAATCCCAAACAAAGTAGAGAGTTTCAATTGGAACCCTACTTAGGGTTTTGGGTTGAGTTAATAATGAAAGGGACCTGTCTATGGTACAGATTCTGTAACAAACATCTCCCGTCATCCCACCATCCGATTTTCTATTGTTTAGTTTCTCACTCCACATCCAACCACATCCAACGGCTGATACTGCAGTCTGTAGCTTACAGATTCTGTAAGCTAGTCAAGTCCTAATGAAAGATGAAGTAGATTTGAGAACCCCAAGAAAGGGACGAGAGTGAGCATTCCTAGGACTTTGTTAGCTCATGAGATGATGATTCTATTTGGAGTTGCACACCACACAGACACGCATGACACTTTACATTATTATTTTTCTTTTTTTGACAGAATCCGACAATTCAGCCCAAATCCCACTCTCTCTCTCTCTTTTGCGCGCTCTCTCTCCATATTATATAACAATGGTGGTCGAAAATACATGGGAGTGATACAATTTCTGTTAAGAGTAATGTTATTCAATTGGATATTTAGTATTGTCGGTAGGTGCCATAAGTAAAAATTGTATTACTTGTACTGCAGCACATGTCATTAAATTTGGGTCACATAAAATCTTTGGAGCATTTAGATTATGTCTATTAAATCCAAAATGCATGTTCCAAAATCAAAATAGTTCATTATAAGATTTCATTAAAAGTCTCATGACATTGATTAAACCAATTCGAGGGCAAATATAAGAATTGGCTCATAAAAATCTTATCTTACCGGCATGTGAGTACTACCAAATCTGTGATGACAAGGACTTAAAATAGAAAGCAGTTACAGAAAGAACGGTTCAAATTGAACTTAGAATTTGATAGATGAGATTAGATGTAGAATATCTTGTCAAGACTCGAGGAGAACAAATGAGACTTTTTGATTATTACTCTCGAAACTAGGAGAAATCCTAACAACAATTCAGTTCACTTCAAACCAAAAATTAACCTAATTCTTTTTATATTTATCTTATTCTCATCACTTAAACACTTTAATCATGTCTTCACTTGTGCGTTGGATTACCTTTCACAGGCACAACTCCAAAGCTCAACATGAAGCTACGAAGAAAGGAGAATCAAGGAGAGAGCTTCTGGATTTTAGGTATAATTCGTGGTGCTACCTTTTTTTTTTTTGGGTTTATTGAAGGTCTTTTGCACCTTCAAGTATCAATTGTGTTGCATTTAATATATGCACTATCTATCGATTGAGTTATAAAAATAATATCTTAATAATTAATAATAAATCAATTTATATCGTACACATGACAATAAATGATTGATGTCACGGTAGTTGTAATACAAACTAAATACCTTAACTAAATAAGCATAACATTATTAGAGCATATTTAAAATATTTAAAATAATATCTAATCCTCTATCAAATAGTCGAAAATATATACGAATGATAATTACTCTTAGATTCTCTTAATGTCATGCATGCATGGGTAGCCAGCTAGTACTTTTAATACTGATCGCAAACAATTTTGAAGATAATAGAGAATCACCTAGCCTTGTCTTAAGTACGAGAGTAGATTTCTCTCAATATCGAGAATAAACATAACTCATTTGAAATTAAAAATTCTGATCATATTATAGTTATTTAGACTCAATTAAGAAATGCATGACTTGCAAGTTGCAACGCAATGTTAGTGCTCAAAGACAAAAAATTATTAGCCTTAATCAAAGCAAAATCTCAATTTACATAATCTCATCAAGGTCTGAGTCAATTACACGTAAAAGAAATATGTGCTATATAAATCCATGCGCACGTATACTTACTTACAAAGTGTTTATTAAAAAAATGACAAAACCTTTGAGTCTTTCACCAATGGAGGACAAGGCATGGCAGCAAATTAAGGATATGGCGTGGAGTTCGAACTTTAAACCTCGTAAATTTTATCTTTAATGAAGTTTAATTAGGTTCTTACATTTTTGGAAACACCTCTAATTTCTCAAATTTCTTTAATAAGGGGTACTAAAAATCTCAATTGCTTGGATAACAGTGAAATTTTGCAGAGAGTTTTTGGCAATATTCATGTGAAAAAAAAAAGGAGGTTCATGGTTGTATTGCCAAGGAGGCACGGGTGCTCCGCTGATTTCTCCAATGCAATCCCAGTTCCCACAGCCTCTCTTCTTTCCTTTTATTTTTATTTTTTTTCCTTTGAATTCAATTTCATATTTCTCTTTCTTTTAATTAATTAATTAGATTCTTGATTGTTGTGCTATGTATATGTGACCTTATATTATAAATTAGTTTTATTATTTATTTTTCAATTCTTGTATGTATGGTACTCTTTTTTGAAGTATTAGTTTATATTGAATAGCTTCCCAATATAGAAGAAACAAACGAGTAAACGTAGAATATTTAGTTCTGTCATCGTGGATGTACAGAACTACTTTTTGTTTAGTTTGACCGGAATGAATACAATTATTCAAATATCTAAGATAATATTAAAATAGGTTAGTATTATAATTTATTGTCGGTGTATTAAATCATCTGATATTCAAAAATTATATTGGGTTTCTAAACTCTCACAACAAGTATTTAATACATCCCAAGCCTTGAACCGAAGAATTTAGTTAAGATAGAACAACTCCATGCCAGCTGATATACACATTTGTTGATAATTTATTGTCATGCAATTCATTCCTTCCCCCCCCCCCCCCCCCAAAGTAGTGCAACTTGTGTTAAAGGAACTAAGAAAATTTGTTGTCCATATAAGTAGAATTTTGCATATAATGAAATGTTAGTAAAGAACGAATAAGCAGAAGACTTATATGACTTACAGAATTTTGCAACCATATATAGTAAGATATTAATATGAGCAAGGACGGATACATTGTTAGTCTTGTTATTTATCTTAATGTAATGCCTGTATAAAGACGCCACTAAGGCTTGTGCTTTCACAATATTGAGGCCATAGATCAATTCGAGTCCCCATGGACTCAATATTAATCCCCCTCATACAAATTTAGGAGAAAGTATATATCTCTCTCTAAATATTAGCTAAGCGTGGACAGAAATCTTGCCTCTAATTTACATATATTTTCGAGCTATTCTTAGTAAACCTCTTGGTTGTGCTCTAAATGTATGAATTGGGACTTCTTCTAGGCTTAAAATTGTAATATATTTACAGATTGTAAAAATTGAAAAAAATATATATATAGTTACTACTCTTGCTTGCACTTTCATAAAAGAATGATAAAACATATAGTTACTTCTTCCGCTTCAGTCCATGTTTTGGTCATCTATGTTTTGTGAGTTATTTTCCAAACTCAAGTTTGCTTCAACATATTATCTTAAGTTTGAGCTAAAGGAACTAGTCATTCAAATCAAACCTGATGTAGGATGTTATTTTAGGATTTTAAAATTTTTTATATTAATTTTTTTTTAATTAGAGTCAATAATGGTATGTATTTTAGTCTTTTATTTATAATATAATTGTGATTTAGGTGGCATTTATTTTTTATATGAAATCTGAATAGGCTTGAATCAGTCTGAATTCTAAATAGAGCTAAATATCCAAATCTGAATGTTATGTTTGTTTTTTTGTCTGAATCGCTAAAAATAAATATTAATTAGTTGTTTGTCTTTTTAATTTAAAAAATATGAAAACTAATATTTTTACATTTATGCCCTTACAAATGATAATGGTTAAACAAATAATAAACATCTCAAAGAATATAAATAAGATAATAAATTATCATAATATAAATCACATTGAATTGAATACAACTCTTTAATATTCTATATTACATAAGTTAATCAATTTTATTATGTTTTTGTATGAAAGTTTTTGTAAAAAATTATGAAGATAAATAATGCTAATTTGAAGAAAATAAAAAGATAAAAATAATAATATTCTACCACTATATATTATCACAAGTTATATAGAGATGAGCAATAATGCTAATTATTAAGTTTTATTTAGGTAAGGATGAAAATTAATTAATTAGATATGGATATTTTGGAGAAAATTTTTTAATGATATCATTCAGATTTTTTAGATTAAGCAAAAAGTTAAAAAATTAGCTTAATAACTTAATGACTTAATGGTTGAAAATTTTCATTAAGTTGAAAAAACAAACAGACTTAATGACTTAACTGATTAAAATTAAGTCATTAAATCCAAAAAAAAAAAAACAGCCCCTTAGTTTTTCTTTTAAGCTAACTTAGGAAAGTAAGTTTCATCTATTATAAATAGAGATGTCTTTTTATTGTTTTCATAACTTCAGCTTTAATTATTCAATAAAACCTCTCTTTTATAATTTCCTTTGAGATCATCTATCAAAATCTCTCTTGTACATTACTGGTGTGGATTAGAGCATTATCTAATATTGTTTAAAGCATTATTAAAAAATCTTATTGAGTCATTTAGACTAGAACAAGATCTAATCACGCTTCAATTGGAGTGTAAGTTAATCTCATTGGCTTGGTCTAGTATTAGAATAATATCTAATGTTTATTTACCCTATCAATTTCGCTTCCGCTACTCTACTCCATCAAAAATTTTACTGGGTCTGCAATTTTGATGATACTTGTCGTAGTCGTCTATGTTTCATGAGTTACTTTCCAAAGTCAAGCTTTCTTCAATCATATTATCTTGAGCTTGAAAGAAATTGTTAAAGGAAATAATCTTCAAATTTGTACTATCTCCACAATTTTCAAGATACGATTATGTAATCTCTAAAATTTCTTATTTATGTTGATATAGAGAGTGAAATATAATGTTAATTTTCCTTGTTTTTCTAACAGTTCTTGTGACAAGCGGCTCCATCCATGTAAATCAGATTACAAGTCTACATGCATTTGAAAGATTACTTTTAACTGAGTAATTTTTTAATTTTTAATTTTATTTATCATTGTTATTTAAAACTGAGTGCAAAGAAATGTAATAGATGTATGTTGCTAAAGAAATTAATTATGGAACTCAAAACCATGCATCCATAAGATTCCTAATTTCCAATTACGGAAGACTATACTTTCATTTGTGTGAAGATGTTGGAACTTCTAAGTAGGTTTACAGATTTTGGACAACTAAGCTCTTGTAATGAATGGCAAATCAATGACTGCATAGACTTTCCTGTAGATAGGAATTTCCTCATCATTTGCACCCTCGAATCTAGAGAATTATTCACATAATGAATAATATTATTCATCCTCCATTACTCGATATTATTTACAGACCTCTTCATAATTTTCTTTGCAAATTCATCCCAAATTTTCAACATTATTATAATTTCACTTGTATTATTGCAATTCTCGTAACTTCAAAACTTTCTCAAACATTTGAACTTATGCAGTAACATTATAGCATCTTAAAATAAACTTCAGCGAGTGAATTCACCTGCTATTTCTAGTCGGTGTAAACTTTTATAATTCAATAATTTCTATTATTTTCCATTTTATTTTATTGACATAGAGAAATGAAGTCGGTGCGGTTGAAAACTTCAAAGTTATTCAAGTTGTAACTCGGAAGATTCATTAAATTAAGCCCATTCACATCCTTTACAATAAAGCTTTTGACATGTCAAATTTCCTTTGGACCATCATAAAAATGAAATTGAATGTCAACTAGATGACCCGTATGAAGGTTAATATATATATGTTCAACTAGCATGTGTATTAGAGTGTTTTTTTTTTCCAAGAGGGTTTTAAATAATATCAGGGAGGTTTAAATGTGTTTTTGTTATAATTTTTTTTTATTTAATTTAATGGTAACCTAATCTCTCACACCCATATAAGCAGGGCTTGAATTCTCAATTATTTTCAAAATAAGAGATTTTACCGACTCAACTAGTTATTCTCCACACAATGCAAATCAACAACAATTTTTAAATGGCCTTTGTCTTGTGTTTTTGCCACAATTTGATTCTTAATGAAAGAGTATTTCTGTCCTTACAAAGTATATTTTAATTGACGTGACACCTATTTTTTGGGACAAGCCTCAATGGTACAAGAAAATTTATTGATATTGAAAAATGCAACCTAAAATTTTCGTGTTGAACGTAAATTGTAAGAAAAAAGAATTACAATTTTGTTTAGCTCTAAAAATTTAGCCAAAATAAACTATTAAGAACAATAACACTAATTATGCAAGAGGAAAAAGCAGTACAAAGTTGGGGAAGAAAATTAAAAAACTAAACAAAGATCTAACTATTACCACCTTAAGAAATTTTGGCAACCAACCAAATAATATCCACTGTTAAAATTTGTAAATTATTGTTTGTATCATTGCCTATTACCGTGCATGTAAATTGTAAGTAACTCTGTTTTTGAATAATTCGGCCTTGTCAAAGCGACGGTTTATTGAAAATAAAAAGAAAAAATGCATAGAAAGAACAACAAACAAGTTATGGAGGACAAAATGAGCTTTACCCTTTAAAAAGGACATAATTAACATCAAAGTTAACCAAAATAATAATAATAATAATAACACTTTAACTAAACTGATATTTCGGAAAACCATTACCATCACACCATATAAAGTCATGTCTTATGGGAAATCCGATTACTGAATAAGTCAGTACAACCAACAAAGTGTTTGCTCCACTAAGAAGTGGTTTGTAGGTTTCTCCCAGGAAGTCGCTTTTGTGCCTCCCGGTTCGAGCGGGGACTTCTACTCTGGATGCAGCGCTCCCACAAGATAGTGGTTAAGATAAAAAAAAAAAAAGTTAGTACAGTGCAATTCATGATAAGCAAGATAATCAGCAGCATCATTATTCTCCTTAAAAGTATGAGAAGAACAATATGAAAAACATGTGCCGGAGAAGAGACATGAAATTAAGCTAACGATTATGCAACATTCAAGGAGGGGAAAAATCAACGTCACTAAAGAATTGAATAACCTACAAATTAATTAAGAATAATCACGTTCTAACCCAACCTGAATTTAGCCACTATCAGCTCTCTACAGTATTGTATTGTTTGTTTAATTTTTTCTCATCCTTTGGAGGAAACGTTGTCCTTTCACGGACACGATGGCTGGCCACTATCAACCCTTACTGCCATAATTTACGTGAAAATTATTTAACAAAATTTGTGGAATCCTTTGATTTGAAGTTTTGTCACTCAACCGACCGTTTGCACTTCATGATTAATTGAATCTCCCCACCATTTCCTCTCGCTTGTTACCCGGACTTCATGTCTGTTTGTCACCACTCTCTAACGCTAGCAATCCCTAAACCCTAGCTACAACATTCATTTAACCCTCACAGACCTACCTTAAATTTTACCCAAAAAATAAAGTTACTCTGCCACAGACTGTTTTTTGGAGCACTATCAATAGTAAGCTTTTTAATAATTAGTTAGCAGAATTAATGTTATGTAGGGAAAAGATAATGACATCTTAATTGTTTGACAAAATATTCAGGAGATCTCCTTAATTTTTAAAATTGTTATAATTTTTTTTGGTACACACAATTTTTTTTTTTTTTGGGGATAAAGGAGGTAATACACGATTATTTCTAAAAAGAAAAATAGGGTACATGTTTTCTATAAAGGAGGCTTGTATGACCATTTTTTAAATTAAGAGGATCTTCACAACCATTTTACCAAACCACAAAAGTATCACTGTCCTTTTTTATGTCATATATATATAGAGATCGAGGCATGTTCAGATAAAGTTTGATATTTAATTTCATTTTTGACTCTAATAGAGACCGACTTATATGTGCAAAATTGGGCTAGCTCAGATAAAAAAAAAAAAGTTAAGAATTGAGCCAAGATTGAACAAAAAATTAATTGAGACAAAGTAAACACTTTGAAGTTCGAACATCAGATGCTAGTTTTGACATTGTATTAGAAATGTATATATATGAGTAATTTTAGAATAAGAGAATCTCTTACTTTAATAAAGTACAAGATAAGTTAAAAGATAAAAAAAAAAACTCTAATATATAGTGTATTTTATCTTGTAGTATATCAAAATTTGTGATTTTTTGGTCTTTATTTGATTCCTTACTAGTAAGAGAGTTCCTCATTCTTAAATTAGTTATATATATATATATATATATAAGTACAAACAAAGACGGAAATAAAAGAAATAGAAACAAAAACTGATGTAGTATAACAATATCCTTTGCTAGACAAAGAGCATTAGAATTTGAAAACTTGAACGTAGGATCCTCTGGCCTCAAATTTGGATCATCCTCAAGAGAAACAATTAGAGCTTCTTGATCTTCCTAGGCCTCCAATAAGAACTGCTCCAAGAGGAGTAGACAGTAAGAACTGATTTAAATAAAAGCTACTGGTGATATTACATTTTGTGAAGGGTCGTTAACCAATTAAAACGTTATTTAAACAAATTCCTTACTTAGAAATGGTTAACGTTGGATAATTTGTATTTGATTTTTAATTTTGATCTATTTGCACCTCTAAAACTTTCTCAGGATCCTGAACCAAATAAGTACTATATATATATATATATATAAATCTACCTACGTACAATTATACACATGTCAATAAACGTGGACTTTGTAGGAATTTAGGTTAGAAAGTTCAAGACGTAAGTAAAAGTACTGCTTTTGCATTCTCTATCTTTTTCATTATCTTCTGTGAAATGTGGCCCTCAAGTGGTGTGTAATAATGCATGAAACTGCAGAAAAACGACGTGGTCTGTGTCTCTGCAAGTTTTCACGTGTTGGGGTGGGATTTTCGCAGAATCTCATCTGAAGAATTCAGCAGTTTTATTTCGGAAACACAAGATATGGAGTCGGCATGCACTTCTGCATGGGCTGCATGCATTTCTGGATTGGACTCCATGGGCCACAATCATGTGTCCATTCAATTTGTTATTTTAGTTAAGAAAATAAAAAAGAAAAAAAATTCATTAATCGCCCCCGAGGTATATAATAATTCTAGGCATATGAAAATAAACCTAGCTGATGTGACAGATGATATAGCAAATCATATAACGTTAGCACAATAATTAGTAATTGAACTTTATCAATTCATATCCGTACGGATTATGGTTGCTATATTTGTATGTTGATGCGACAATATTAGGATACAAATTTTACATCTCCATTTTTGTATTTGTGGTATATCTCTACAAAATAGATTCTATTGAATTCATAATTCATTCACAATATATCTCCTAAAGTTTTGAAATTTATGATAAAAAAGCACTCCTTATTGTCAAACATAGCTCTTAAAATCTAATAAAATCTACTAGAAGCTTCCCTTTTCATCCATTTTCCAATCGAGAAAATTTTATCTATTATTTAAAAATCTGATAGCAATGGCTGAAATTTACATTAATTGAAAAATAGACAAAGTTCGAACGATATTAATTATCAAATTTTATTATAGTTTGACGGAATTCCATCTCTTCATCATAAATATGACCAGAGTTCGAACAACACATATTTTTTGTACCACCAAATTTATTTTTACTATTAACTAAGTGAACTAGCACCTTAAAAAATATCAATTTGATTATTCGTTAAAATAATAATTGGTCACTTTTATTGCTATTGTTTATTTGTTCTTTGTTCTTTTTTGGGTTATTCATTATAAATGACAAACTAGGCGGAAGGTTTTACCACTCCATAGGAAAATGGATTATTGTAGCTAAAACAATTCAGTTTGAGTCGCATGACCTTTATAGTCTTAAAAATGTAAATGATACTAGAGTCCAAATAGGCTGTTTCTCCTTTTTGCTTTTAGGATTTTATTTTACCAACTTTATATAGGGCTTAATAAATGTACCATCAAGTTACAAGATTCCTGAATAAGGCATGAGAAACATATGTCGTTCCATTTTTGGGTGTCAAAACTAGAATATCAACACATGGCATTCATTAATACTTCTTTTTGATGCTTCACACGTATTTTAAATTATTGAATGCATGTGTCAAAGACTGTCCTTTTATCATGATTCAGGTGCATGTAGTCGGTCCAAAATGGCATGCCAACTCAATATGCATGCCTTGGGTTAATTTACCCCAAATGTAACCAAGAAAAATAATTCACAACCCTTTTTCACAGGATAGTAAAGCAGTAACAAATCTTATCTTTCCTTTCGAAAATGATTATTAGCTATCTTATTAATGACTTAATGTAACGTGTCGTAGCAGAACACATATATATAGAACCAATTAAAATCTTGTCAAAATTTTTATAAAGAGCATGTTTATGATACAATTTCTTTCCAGTACTGTTTGGATCACATTTGATGTACTTGTATTAGTTGTGGTTGTGGGTTGAGTTCTACTTCAAATTAAAAAAAAAAATTACTCTTAGTACACAACTAAACAGTTGAATGACTTTACTCGCGTGAAGAGAGAGAGGTGAAAATCTCTTTATTATTGGTGTTTCTCAAATTAAATATAATTTGATTTTTTATAATTTTTCTTAACACACACTAGACATTAAGAATCTTCCTAGAATTATATGGCTAGTTACTAAACAAGTAAATTTAACTCTAGGTCAAGATTAGGTTTAGAACTCATAATTTTAAAAGCAAACAGTAAAATTATCTTTAAAACAATTTGATAATAAATTAACTCACTAGGGAATAAACAGTCATTTTGGCCTTGGCCAAACCCTAAAGTTATTGTGGTAACTAGGTCAAAAGTCATTACCTTTACTTCTTTCTCTCTCTAATATTAGTTTATTTTTTTAACTTTCTCTGTCTAAGAAGAGGGCTGAGGTTTTGTTTGGCATGATTATGATTATATTACCGAGAGCATTTAGTTTTTATTTTTACAGTGGGAGCAGGAGGCAGCTTTTAAGATAATAAACAACTAAAATTAAAAAGGACTTTAGAGAGAGGCCATGTGGTTTTACCAATCTTTGATTCCTTGACGGTCAAACTAACAGTGAAGTTTTTGCACCCTTCGAGATCAATCTCTCTCTTCCTTTCTGCCAACATTTCTTCTTAATTTATTCAGTGTCTCCCCACCCGCAATTCAATAGTATTCTTAAATAATCATCAATATTCCACCAGTGCACTATTTTAACCATACGTACGTGTACACACACATGTATATATATAGATATAATGAATTTTAGTAAGATTTGGATTTGAAATTCAGATGGACTCTGATAAATTGATTATTAATTATTTACTCTATCTAAAACAAAATAGATTTTAAGATTGTCTTTAGTAATTTTGAAGCAACTCGCACTCCCTTAATTACTGATTTTATTTTTGTCACATATGCATTGACTTTTCATTGTTAATTGAGATGTAAATATGGCCAGAATTCAGTAAATGGTATATAATCGAGGAATATCTCTTGTTGGAAAATGATTCTATGCTAGCTTATGATTCATCTTCTTTTAAGTTCATTGAATTATTCTTCTTAGCTGTTTTGTAATTAGTGATCAATTGCCGTTTATTAATAATTATTGAAATTTATGGGTCTAATTCATACTTAAAAATTAATTTAAAAAAAAAATATTAAGTGAACTTATATACTTAACTCAATATTCATCCTTTTGTCCCTAATAATAATAATTGTTATGAATTTCAGACTTATTCACACTATTACAGAGTGTAATAATGAGGTGGCAGGCATTTTGGCTAATAATACTTGTATCTAATTTTCTTCACCAACTTGGTGGGATTTATTGCCTTCATCTTCATTTTTTTTAAGCGATTTCTTCAAGAGAAAAGTGGGAATCTCCAGCTCCTTGTTGATACATAATTACATATGCGATAATATCTTTCCGTCTTAGAAGATTTCTGAAATTAATAACGGTCTTTCTTAGGTACTAATGTAGCTTTTGTTCTAAAGTATCGATTAAGACTTATTGCAAGATGCCTATTACCAAGATCAAGCCTATTTGATATTAAGTTCGAACTTTATTGATATAGAGGAAGATAAAATTTAATTTCTAAACATCTAAAAAATGCTCAATCCACAAATCTACTATTTCAAATATACATCTATTTTAGTAAAATAAAAAAAATTTCAAAAGTACACATCAAGACTTAAAACATTATATTTGGAAGATATTACTAAAGTAGAAATATATTTACTTACTATGTAGTTACTAAGATCCCGTTTGGAATTGAGGTACTGCAATTTTTAAGCTATAGTTGCTGTGGAAAAAAAATTGTAACTCTCAAATAAAAATTAATAATATGTAGTAAATATAAATTTTAAATAATAATTTTAACAAAATTATTAAAGATATAATAAATTTTTCATTATACAAGTGAAAAATCATATTAATATAACTTATAAGTTACAGCAGCTAGTGTTTACCAAACACTTTAGTATTATAATTTTTAAGATACAGCTACCCAATCTCAATCTCAAACGCACCCTAAGTTGAAGATTGTTTTCCTAATGATGTACATCATACATAATTCAGTACATAATTCAAAAATGAAAAGAAAATATAAGATTTTACTTTCTTCAAATATGATCTGTCTCTTTCACTCAGAGAACTTGAGAACGAAAGGGTTAGTGTCCTCATGTAAGGATGCATAGAACAAACCCATCTCTATACCTATTTGTTTTTCCATATTTTTGCTTTATTTTCCTAAAAAAAAAAAGAATATACACAGGATACTCTTTCCTTTTCTTCTTTTTCCCTTTGCATGAATTATTGTTAAGTATACAGAAGAGAGAGAGACAGAGACTCCCGTTTGTAGCGGGGGAGCAGTTTGATGATTAGGAAGATGAGATAATATTTAAATAAGGTCATGGATGGATGGAATGTGAAAATGTTATGGGTATTTGGAGGCAGACTCAGACTGAGGGGTCTCTCTATATCTCTTTCTCTCTCCTCTTTTTCTTTGGCCTAATTTAATTATTTATTTTTTTAAAAAAATTTATAAATGAAATGAAGAGAGAGCAGCAGATTGCACTGACAATGAAAAGACTTGTATCCAAGTGGGGATATATAAATGGGCGTGGAGAGGGGGCTGCGTGTGGGTTTTTTTTGTCACAACTTCGTCAGAATTTGTATCACCTTCCTTTTAACAGATGTATTTCTCCAGCAAAGCAAAAGCAGAATACTACCTGTATTTCAGAGAGAGTGTGTGTTTGTGTTTGTGTTTGATACTAGTTTAATTACTTTGGTTATTAATTTGTGGATTTTGTTATAATGTGTGCGCTCTAGATAAGATTTGTTGAGAGTTTAGAATAAAAAACTGTCTTATTCAATCAATTGTGGACATTTCTGTGGAGAAAGAACTCTCTAGAAGATTATATAATGAGATGTTTGTTAACTTTGGAAATTTTATTTAGCAAAGATTTCTCTGGAAAAAAAAGAAAAAAATCTAAAAACAAAGAATAAATTTATAATAAGAATGATAGACTATCTGGATTTGGATATAGGACATGTGACTCAAAATTACATAAGATATTTAGTTACTATAACTGTAAAACAAAACAATCTAGGTTAGGTCTTACTAAATGTTAGATATGTACGTGCACGATGAGCTTAAGGGAATACATAAAGTTAATTATAAAAATTTAATGAATTTCAATATTATTTCCAAAGGGATAGTTCAAATTGGTTTCTCTTGCCATAGAAGTAGGAGGTAAAGGATTGATTCCCTTACAATCTTGAAGGAAAAAATTTCTCAAATTTATGTTTGTGTTTGGGAAGAGAGCTTGTGGAAAAAAATGGCAAGCAATTTAAGTCAAAATTTTAATAAATGTTTTGAAAGTGTTTTTTGTTTGATTTTATTTTTTTTCTCTTAATATAGTTTAGACAATGATTAACATTCTGTGTGATTGTGGTTATTGAATTGAAGTAATAATAGGAATAAATATTAATGTATAGTGAGTGAGATTTCTTATTTTTATTCTAAATTTTTTTCAAAAGTAAAAAGGTAAATGTGAAATAAAATTTTAATTAATAAAATGATATACATAATTGGTCATGAATGGAATCTAGTGGAGATCTTTGAATTCAATTTCACAGAGAGAGCACAAGTTTGTTTAGAGTTTAAGAAACCACATGCTCCTAAGGGCTACAACACCCATGTGTCAGGCCTTATAATAACCTTCCATAAAATAACAATAACCAAAGGCATGAAGATAAGTTCAAGTTGCTTAGCTATTTTTGGATTGCAAGACAAAAGAGCTTTACACATAATTTATTTGTATATAATACTACATATCAAGGCCTTCAATATTCAAAATTTTATTACTCATTGTTTACCCCTTAATTGTTTTCTTAATCAACAATATTAGATTTTGTGATAGAGAAGATTTGGCGCTTTCTCAAGGAAAAATAAACTAATGAAAAAGAATGAGAAGAAGTATGAAGTGATTATGCCAAAACACTCTTTTACATATTTCTTCATATTGATAAAATTATAATACTAACCCTCATCATCCACACTTTGTAATCTAATTTCTCATATCAAGAGTGCAATTGTGAGTTCAACATATCAAGAAAGTGCCCTAAAGATAAAAGGGGTGCCTCTGTTATATATGTAATTCATGAGAGAGAAAGAAAGAAAGAGGGCTCTAGATTTTTTTTTTATAAATCTTCATTTCTTCCTTTGGAAGAGATGATTCATTTTCACTTCAATATTATTGACCTTTCCTCTTCTTCATCATCTTCTTCATACTCTCTCTTCTTCTCCTCATAGTTTCATCCTCTAGTTCATGCATGCACCAAAATAGAAACAAATAAATAAACAAACAATCAAGAAACTGATCTTCAAATTTCTTCATCTTCAATTAATAAAGATTAATTACTGCCATGAATAACTGGTTAGGTTTCTCTCTTTCTCCTCAAGAACAACTTCCTTCCTCACAAACTGATCATCACCATCATCATCAAGATCACTCTCAAGACTCAGTCTCTCATCGCCTTGGTTTCAACTCCGATGAACTCTCCGGCGCCGTCGTCTCCGGTGACTGCTTTGATCTCACCTCTGCTGACTCCACTACTGCCTCCTTTAGCATCCTTGAAGCCTTCAACAGAAACAATAATCACTCCCAAGGTTTGCTTCTTATCCATCTTTGAATCTCAAAATCTTAACTCTCCAAAACCAAAACCCTAATACCCTTTCATTTTCTTATGACACACAAGCCACAAGATAATACTAATATCCAAATACTAGTGAGACTAATATCCAAAGATCAAAAAGCTTTATTAATTTGTTAACCATTCAAAAACCGTTTTAAATTTTTTTTCTTTTTCTTTTTTAAATTTATCTATATGCAGAATGGAATATGAAGGGTTTAGGCATGAACACAGACGCTATGCTAATGGCGACTTCATGCAATGATCAAAATCAAGAACCAAAGCTCGAAAACTTCCTCGACGGCCACTCGTTCTCCACTCATGAACAGAAACTCCATGGCTGCACCTCCGTTTACGACACCCCCACGGCCAGCACCGTCGCCGGAGACTACATGTTTCAAAACTGTTCTCTACAACTTCCCTTAGATGAGAACAACAATAACAATGCAAGAACCAGCAACAACGGAGGCGAAAACAGCAACAACAACAATAGTTCCATTGGGTTATCGATGATCAAAACTTGGCTACGAAACCAGCCTGCACCAGCAACGGGACCGGCACCAGCACCGGCCCAAGCCGAGGCCGTGAGCATGGATGGCAGTGGTGGCAGTAGTGCACAGAGTTTATCACTTTCTATGAGCACTGGTTCACAGCCTGGCTCAGCCTTGCCGCTTCTCAATGCAAATGGAGGCTTAAATGGGGTAGAAAGTTCTTGTTCTGATAACAATAAGCAGCAAAAGACGACGGCGGCGACAGCAACGGCAGGAATTGACCTTGAAAGCCAAACCGGGGCCATTGAAGCGGTGCCAAGGAAGTCTATTGACACTTTTGGACAGAGAACTTCTATTTACCGTGGTGTCACAAGGTTTTAATAATTACCTCTTATTTTTATTTTCACACATAAAATTATGATTTTTTTCTTTTTTATTTAATAATAATTTCAGGGTTTTGTTATTAAATGCAGGCATAGGTGGACTGGTAGATACGAGGCTCATTTATGGGACAATAGTTGCAGAAGAGAAGGACAAACTCGTAAGGGAAGACAAGGTAATTCATTAAGGCCCCCATTGGAGATTGCATTCCAAAATTTTTGAGTAATTTTTTTTTTAATGAAAAAATTCTCCCTTTTATTGTTATGTTTCATTTTGTAATCATTTTTTTATTTTACTAACTTTTTATTTTCCCATTTTCGGTTGATGACACAATTTGATGTTTGGCTAATTGATCCATCATCATTCTCCTTGCAGTTTATCTGGGTAAGTGACAAGAATAATCTTCAGTGTTTTCGATTTATTTGTTCTCTTGTGTTTAGTGCATGCTACTTTTGGAAACATTTTCACTTTATAAATAAGATTTTTGAATTCCTGAAAATTCTTATGTGATTTCTTTGTTTTTAATTTCAAATATATAGGAGGGTATGACAAAGAAGAAAAGGCTGCAAGAGCTTATGATTTAGCAGCGTTGAAATATTGGGGTACCACTACCACTACTAATTTCCCTGTAAGTTTCTCTATTTCTTGTCTTAATATTACTTTTGGACACCATAAATTCATTCTTTATACCAAATTTATATTTTTTAAATAAGTTTTTAAAAAAATGTACTATTTTTTCACTTGGGTATATAAAAAGAAGAAGAAGAATTTTATAATATTTTGGCTTAATGCTGGCACAGCGCATACTGTATCGACACATGCAGTTAATGGAGGAAGTGTTAATTATTTTCATATTATTATATTAATTACACTGCAAATTTTATTAATTAATGCTTCTATGCTCCTAAAAAGTATCCACATTAAGAGGGACGTGTCCAGTTATAGCAGAAAATGAGGGTGAATTTTTTTTATTCCATTTTTCGATGGAGTTCGCCGATAAATATGGGTTTTGTTTGCTAATGTTCAAATTGATTTTTAAAATTTCAGATTAGCAATTACGAGAAAGAGGTAGAAGAAATGAAGCACATGACCAGGCAAGAGTATGTTGCTTCACTAAGAAGGTTAGTTTTTTTAATCAAATGCTGTTTGATTGCAATTTGAACTCTTTAACTTTATAATCTTTTCAGAAAGCCAAAAGAAAAACCAAAAATATATGTCTGTGTGTGTATGTGTGTATATATATGTGTGTGTATTGATGAAATTAAATGTATTTGTTTGATTTTTGCAGGAAAAGTAGTGGATTTTCTCGGGGTGCGTCCATTTACCGCGGCGTAACAAGGTAATATATTTTTCACCATCCCAAGTGAATCAACTCAGTTTAACTAAAAGCATGCTAGCAGCTTCAAGTCTAATTCCAACCTGAGAAATTGGTTTGAACTTCATGTATCCATAAACGACAACAGTTTGAATTTTCAGGTCCTTTGAAGTGAGTAATGAAAACAATTTTTGAGTTAGCTTTAATTTTGTTGTGAGGATTAAAAATGATTCATATTACTATTTTGTTTTGTATTTTGGATTGACGACAGGCATCATCAGCATGGTAGATGGCAAGCAAGAATTGGAAGAGTTGCAGGGAACAAAGACCTTTACTTGGGAACTTTCAGTAAGTTGAATATTTGTTTTGTACATCTTAGTATAGCATTTATATATTTTATATTCTATTAGAACAATTTGATGTCTTCAAATCTTTGCAAAATTATCAGCGTCACCCACAAATTTCAATTTCTTTTGAAATTTAGGTGAAAGCATAGACATCATCGTATGATCTTTTGATTTCATAAGTTTGTGCGTTTTACGCAATCCGATGATTGTTACGGTTGCTAACGGAAGCAGTCTCACCTAGTACCTTTTTAAATGTAATGAAATCCTAAAGAACTATAAAGAATTAAAATTTGGAAAGATTTTAATTTTTTTCCCTAAACATAAACGTTTTAGGCACACAGGAAGAAGCAGCAGAGGCCTATGACATAGCAGCAATTAAATTCCGAGGACTAAATGCGGTAACAAACTTTGACATGAGCAGATATGATGTGAACAGCATTCTTGAGAGCAGCACATTACCCATCGGAGGAGCTGCAAAGCGCCTGAAAGATGCTGAACAGGCAGCTGAAATGACAATCGATAGACCGACGGTGGTGGCCGATGATGAAAACATGAGCTCACAACTAACAGCTGATCATGGCTGGCCTGCAATTGCAGCATTCCAACAAGCACAAGCTCATCATCATCATCAGCATCAGCCATATAGCAGCTTGCAGCCTTTTGGATACGGTCAAAGAATTTGGTGCAAGCAAGAACAAGATGAGTTTAATCATCACCTTCAATTGGGATGCAACAACAGCAATACCCACAATTTCTTTCAGCCTTCAGTGATGCATAATTTGATGAACATGGAGTCATCTTCATTGGAACACAGCTGTACTTCTAACAACTCTGTCATATACAACAACGGAGATCATACCAATGGCAGCTATCAAGTTGGATATGGAAGCAGCAACAACAACAACAATAATGGTGGATTTGTGATTCCAATGGGGACAGTAATTGCTAGTAACAATGATCATGGGTTTGGAGAAAGTGATCATCAAGCTGCTGCCAAAGCACTTGCTTTTGAAAACATGTTTTCATCATCAACATCTTCTTCTTCAGATCCTTATCAAGCTAGAAACTTGTATTATCTTCCTCAGCAACAATCATCAGCAAGTTTGGTGAAAGCTGCTGGTGCTTATGATAATTGGGTGCCCACTGCTGTGCCAACTTTTGCTCAAAGGTCAGGCAATATAGCACTTTGCCATGGAGCTCCAACTTTCACTGTGTGGAATGATACATAATTAGATTATGCTTCAAAGTTGAATCCATCGATGATTCAAGACGGAGCATGGGAAGATATAAGATTTAAGGCAAAATTAAGATCACGTATACATTCACTGATTTTCTAGTTTTTTGGTCAAGCAACGCGGTTTAGTTTTTTTTTTTTTGACTTGTTTAAAATTTAACTCTAACTTTGCAGCATGAATGCATATTTGGTAATTTAGGGATCTACAACTGAAGTTCAGCAATAGCATGTAAGAGGTTGACATGTTCTCTCACTTGCTATGAATTTTGGGAACTTCAGATTGATGTTCGGATCCTCGGAAAGTTTTATATTAACACCAGGCTTTGTAATTTTCAATAACATGGTTATGATACAAAGAATGGGATTCTCTCTCTCTCTTTTAATTTAAATTATATCTATAATCTTATTCAAATTATTATAAATATTTCTCGACTCAACCGTTAACCAAAAAATGATCCTGCAGTATGGACAGCACTTAATGTTAAAATGTTAATTCTTCTAAATTTGTAATTTAAAAGAATTAATTTCTAGAAATGTTTAAGTTAAAATCTAAGTTAGTTCACGTGGTTTAAAAGCGGTCAAGTCACTTGAATTATAAAAATTAAGTGGGAAGCTGTAAAATATGGTAAGAAAATAAGCCAAGTGATACATGTGGTAAAAAATAAATCGGCTAAAATTTGTGATCAGTAAGTTATGCTTATAAATATAAACCTAACTCTCGTTCGTAAAGTGTAGCTGTGAATGATAAATAAAAATAACCTTATCTAAAATCATCCACTTCTATAATTTCTTTAGCCATCCCCTTCAACTTTAACTAATTTCCTTCACCCAAAATACTTTCCATCTCACTCATTTTAGCCCATTAGCTTCCCCTGTTCCAACAATTTTGGTTGTTAGAGGCTTAAGCCTTTAACCTTCAATGACATCAACTTCTTATAATCAAAATCTTATTCCCATCCTTGACAGACCTCAACTTTTACCACCTTCAATTATAACCATAATCTTATTCCCATCTTTGATAGGGAGAATTATTAGTTCTGAATTATTCAAATGAAGACCCTCTTTATCTCCCAAGACCTCTGGGAAATAATGCAAGAGGGATTTGATGAGCCGAAGACTCCAGAAGCGACGAATGCATGCATGGAGAATTGTAAAGGAAGATTTTTAAGGATCTGAAAAGGTAAATCTCTATTAAACTTCAATCTTTATGGAGAGAATTTGATACTTAGTTTATGATAGATAATGAATTTATATAAGCATTAGTCTTTAAAGCTTGTGGCATAATAAATCAAATAAGAAGTTATCTCTTATTTATGGGGATACTATTGAAGATAAAAGAATTGTTCAAAAAATTTTATGATGTCTTCCTTTGAAATTCGAGCATGTTGTTTCTTCTATCAAAGAAGCCAAAAAATATTTATCTCAGTTCTTCTTGCATGAACTAATGAGTTCTTTGGAGTCACATGAGGGAAGAACGAGCAGGTTAATAGAGCAGTCAACTGAACATGTTTTTTAGCCAAAGCTGAACGTCAAAGAACGAAAGGGTGGGAAGGTTGAAAGAGACAACAAAAAAGAGGTAGCTTCATCAAACAGTGGCAGTGACAAGAAAAATTCTAAAAATCACAGACATTGAAAAGGAAAAAATGATCAAATGTATGACTCTTCCAGCCTCCAACGCAATGTTTGTAAAAAAATTGGCCATGCAAGTGAAAAATGTCGTTATAAATACACAACGCGCAATAAATTAAATCACATGGATAAAGAATGTTGCTACGAGAAAAAGGAAGAAATTTTTTCAAAATCTGACACTAAAGATCCAATGTTTTACACTTGTTTGGATGCTCATAAAGAATCAAATGATATTTGGCATTTGGGTAATGGATGCAGTAATCATATTACAGGAAATCGAGATTGTTTTGTTAATTTGGATGAAAAATTGTCTTCACAGTGAAGCTTGGAAGCGGCAAAATACAAAGCGTCCAAAGCAACGTGACTATCTCTGTCATGAAAAACAAAATTGGTAAATCTAAACACATCTTAGATGTTCTATATGTTCCTGGATTGACTCAAAATTTATTGAGTGTTGGTCAGGTTATTAGAAAAGGATATATGGTAAAATTTGATGGTGATTACTGTTGGTTTAAAAAAAGTTTTGCAATGGAAATATTTAGATCGCAATTCTCATACAATATATAAAATTACCATAATTTAGAAATTGTACCTTTAGCTTTTCGTAGAAGTAATTTAGGCTGTCAAATCACGATTTGTCACCAACGACCTTATTAGATCATTATCTATCACCATCGATCTTTTAGATTATCACTCAAGTTCGATATGCACTTGACGTATGAGCGCAATCAACTAGTAAGAGAGAACTTTTTCTCTCAAAGTTAGAGAGAAAAATCTTCTTTTTCTTTTTTTCCATATATTGTGGCTCTTGTGTCTCTTTTTGTATAGAAACAAGCTTTGTTATATCTTACTAGTGGAAACCTTAGGCTCCTTATTTATTACCTTTTTTTTTCAAATATATTAAATCAAAATAATTGATTTAAATTAAAAATAAGATAAAGCCCAAAAGTGATGTTACTTATTCTTGTTATAGGTGATAAGAATCAATTTCAAATCAACCACAATCAAGACAATGACAGCAAGGCAATCATGAACTCTACAAAAGGAAGGAATAAAATTTCCAGCTAAAGGCTTACCAAGTTCAAGACTTGACAACAACGGCTAATATTAGTTTTAGCCTAAACTTTCTCATATCACAATCTTCGTGGATATAATAGGAAACTCTCCTATGTCAAGCCATAACATAGTCATAAAATACCTTCTTATCTTTGTATAAATTGCATAGGATCATGTAAAGAAAAGAAGTGAAGAAGAAATAATATTTTCCTTTCAGCTATTTAATCTATATCAAATTATCTTTTATGGTATCAGAACAGATGGCTGAAAATTTTGCAGAACCAAAACTCACCATTCAATCCTTTCATCAACGTGCCAGTCTTGTTTCTATTAAAATCACATCAAATAATTATCTTCTATGGAAGTCTCAAGTCCTTCCTTTAATAAAAAACCTTGAGATGGAGCATCACATTGCACAAGACAAGACTCCAACGAAGGTGGTTACACAAGATGGGAAAGAAATAATAAATCTGGAATTTATCCAATGGATGAATAATGATGGATTATTGACGACATGGCTTAGAGGGATGATGGTTGAAGATGTTCTGAGCTTGATTGTAGAAGGCCAAACCGCTTGTGAAGTATGGCTCTCCATTGAAGAGCAGATGCTTTCAGCCACCAAGGAACAAGAATCTTGGTTGAAGGATAGCCTCTACTCCCTTAAAAAGGGAAATACCAAGCTCGAAGAATTTCTTAAGAAATTCAAATCATTGTGCGAAAACTTGACAACAATTGGGAAACCAATTTCTGATGAAGACAAAGTCTTCCAACTTGCACGATCCTTGGGGCCTAAGTACGCAGATTTCAAGACTGCCATGCTAACTAAGCCTCCATATCCAACTTTAAAGCAGTTCATCCTTGCCCTTTAGAATCATGAACAAACCATAATGGTACAAAAACAAGAAGATGTTACGCTTGTTAATCAAAATCAGGCGTTCTTTGGTGCTAGAGGAAGGGGAAGAAACCAAAGAGGAGGTAGAAACGGTGGTCGTGGAAGAGGTTTTGTGCAAAATGGTGGGGACCCAAACAAAAATGGAAGCCATTCATATCAAAACGAAAACAAAGTTATTAATTCTCAAAAAAGACAAACTGCCTCAAATGCTCAAACTACTCCAAAAAACAATGCCAACCATCAAGAAAAAGAAGACATTATTATTTACCAAATATGTGGAAAAAAGGGCCACAGTGCTGTTGTATGTTGGAGCCGATATGAATATCTGGATCAAGAAGTAATGCGATAAGCCCTTGTTGCGATGAACTTCAATGAATCAAATGATCAACATTTGTATGTGGACTCGGGGGCTTTTGCACACATGGTCAATGATCCAGGTAAACTCGACAAAATTTTTAGTTATAAAGGCCATGATAAGATTTTTGTAGGTAACAGACAAAAACTTGATATATCACATATTGGAAATATTTTTATAAAAACTAAATATGGCCCTTTATTACTAAAAGATGTACTTGTTGTCCCTCAATTGAAAAAGAATTTACTATCTGTGGCACAACTTACTAATGATTTTCCTTGTTCTCTTGAATTTGATGCTAACGGCTTTATTGTTAAGAATACACAGAACAAGGTGCTGGCGAAAGGCAGTAGAAGCGGCAATCTCTATGTTTTGGAGGAAATCAATCAGAAAGCATTAAATGCAATAAAAGGAAATTTTGATACAATAGAACTTTGGAACAAACGGCTTGGACATCCAAGTCTTGAAGTTTTACGTATTTTAAAATCAAGGAAGGAGATCAACTTTTCTAGTTGGAATAAAATATCTAGTATTTGTGCTTCATGCCAGTTAGGAAAAAGTTGTAAACTTCCATTTAATTTGTCTAATAAAATATCAGAATTTTCGTTACAAAAAGTTCATTGTGATTTGTGGGGTCCTGCCCCAGTTAATTCCAATCAAAACTTTAGATTTTATGTGCTTTTCATTGATGATTGCACTAGATTCTCATGGTTATTTCCTTTAAAACGAAAATCTGACTTCTTTGATTGTTTTTTAAGGTTTCAGCGTCAAGTGGAGAATCAATTGGAAAGGAAAATCAAAATTTTCCAATGTGATGGTGGTGGTGAATTTAATTCAAAAATATTTATTGATCATCTGCAGATTTGCGGTATTACAAGACAAATTTCATGCCCTTGCACACAAGAGCAAAATGGAGTGGCAGAGAGAAAACATCGGCATATTTCAGAGACGACATTGACATTAATGTTCCAAGCTCAAATACCTTTGACTCTTTGGGTCGAAGCATTTATGACAGCCATATATCTAATTAATTTCATGCCTCTCTTTACTGTTTCAATGAAATCTCCTTATGAAAAGCTTTTCAAAAAGACTTCTGATTACAAGCAATTAAGAATTTTTGGATGCATGTGTTTCCCTTACTTAAGGGATTACAATAAAAATAAATTTGACAAAAAATCTCTTCCATGCGTTTTCCTTGGGTACATCCCCATACACAAGGGCTATCGTTGTTTGGATCCGGACACCAAACATGTCTATATATCTAGACATGTGAAATTTGATGAAAGTGTATTTCCTTTTGCTGAATTATCTCCTTTAATGAATTTGCAGGAAAAACTTAACAATGAAGAATATCCTAGCAGTGAAGAAAACAATTTGATGCAAGACAATTTGATGCCATCAAATTCTTCATCTTTACTTCCACGATGTTGCTTAGAGTCATGTGAAAGACCCACAATTGTTGAAAACATGGACATTTCAGAAGTTGTGATGACGCCAAACTTACCATCTGGAGCTGAAAAAGGCAACTCTAAAGGCAATAACAGCTCTGAGGATACTGGAGAAAATGTCTCCAACACTAGCAAAGAAATTGTAATACAAACAATAGCCATGCTAACTCAACCCCCAAATTTGATTGAAATTACCAACCATGACTTCCCTGATATATCTAATCGACTTTCCATTGAATTACCAATTCAACCTGTGAATGCATTATCCCAAACAAAAGCCACCACAAACAATCAGCCCGTGACCTCAACCGAAACAATTACAAATACACACCCAATGGTCACCCGTCATAAGTTAAAAAATAACCCCACTTTAGCATTGCAAACATCTATTACTACTGAGCCAAAAACATTGAAAAGTGCACTCAAATATCCTCAGTGGGTTACTGCAATGAATGAAGAACTTCAAGCCTTAAATCAAAATAACACATGGACTCTTGTTCCTAGACAAAAAAAATGCAAATATTATTGGGTCCAAGTGGGTGTATCGAATTAAGTACACAGATACGGGAGCCATTGAAAGATTTAAAGCATGACTTGTAGAAAAAGGGTTTACACAAGTTCCTGGAATTGACTATGAAGAAACCTTTAGTCCAGTCATCAAGCACACAACAATTAGACTTGTTTTAGCCCTTGCCGTGAATCTCAACTGGTCAATTAAACAACTTGACATGAGAAATGCATTTCTTCATGGCCATTTAAATGAAACGGTGTACATGGAGCAGCCACCAGGTTTTATCAATCCTAAACTACTATCGCATGTGTGCAAATTGAACAAATCACTCTATGGGCTTAAACAAGCCCCGCGAGCATGGTTTGATTGCTTGTGTCGTGCACTTCTTAATCTTGGCTTCCAAAATAGCAAGGCTGATACTTCCCTTTTTATACTGCATTTTGAATCTAATATTGTTTTATTATTGGTTTATGTTGACGATGTGATAATAACGGGCAATAATAGCAAAATAATTCAACACATAATTCATAGTCTTAGTTCTCAATTTGCCTTAAAAGATCTTGGCTCATTAAATTATTTCTTAGGTATTGAAATCAAGAAATTTAAACAAGGTATCTTTCTTTCGCAGGCCAAATACGCAAGGGATTTGCTTGACAAAACAAAGATGCAAGATAGTACAGTCGTTGCCACACCAATGGCTGTGAAAGAGGTACCAAGATTTGATGATGCACAACCCGTCAATGCGACTGAGTATCGACAAATAGTGGAAAGCCTTTAATACCTCACTTTTACCAGACCAGATATCAAACATGCAGTCAACAAAGTGTGTCAAAAATTCCAACAACCAATGAAGGCTGATCTTCAAGCTATCAAATGGATATTGCGGTACCTCAAAGGGACACTTAACTTTGTACTTCGCTATTTGAAACAAAGTTCCTTGACACTTTATGGGTTCTCATATTCAGATTGGGCGAGTTGCCCTTTAACTTGACGAAGTACTAGTGGCTTCTGCATTTACCTTGGATCAAATTGTATCTCATGGAGTTCAAAAAAGCAAGCCACCGTTGCTCGTTCGAGTGCAGAAGCTGAATATCGTTGCATGGCATCTACGGTAGTCGAACTCACTTGGCTTACGTACATATTCAAAGAGATTGGCATAAACCTGATAAAGCCTCCAGTTCTTATTTGTGACAATATCAGCTCCCTCCATATGTCAAAAAATCTTGTTTTCCATGCACGGACCAAGCACATTGAGCTTGATTATCATTTTGTTCATGAAAAAGTAACAAGTGGATTACTTAACACAAGATATATTCCATCATCACAGCAAACGACATATTTATTCACTAAACCATTGTCCAAAGCATTGTTCTCAAAATTTCGGCACAAACTTGGAATACACCTCGTGGTAATTCCTAGTTTGAAGGGGGTTGATAAGAATCAATTTCAAATCAACCACAATAAAAACAATGACAACAAGGCAATCATGAACTCTACAAAAGGAAGGAATAAATTTTCCAGCTAAAGGCTTACCAAGTTCAAGACTTGACAACAACGGCTAGTATTAGTTTTAGCCTAAACTTTCTCATATCACAATCTTCATGGATATAATAGGAAACTCTCCTATGTCAAGCCATAACATAGTCCTAAAATACCTCCTTATCTTTGTATAAATTGTATACGATCATGTAAAGAAAAGAAGTGAAGAAGAAATAATATTTTCCTTCAGCTATTTAATCTATATCAAATTATCTTTTAATAGGGACCCACCTTACAAAGTAACAAAAGGCCCCTTATACACAAGTGTATTAAATGAAGCCTCCCACCAAAAAAAATATTTAGGATTTTAACCCAAATAACTATTTATCTTAGTTACTAATGTAGTAGTGGTGCAGTCAATTAAATGAGCTAACTGGGGGATCATATGGGTATATACAATAGTCGTTACAATAATTATGACTGTAATTAAAATCTATTCCACTAAAAGATTGAAACTGACCTTCATAATTGTATACTATCTAGGATAGTATTTTCGAATAATAATTCGACCCACCCCACATTGATTTCTTTACTAAACAATCATTTTTACCACATCACTAATTAAATTGATATCTCAATTATCCAATCAATTTAATTACATCTTGTTCCTTGACACGTACTAGTTTTCTCTAATGATTATTTTCAACATCCTAATTATGTTGACTCACTTTGGCCAGAGAATTCTATGATCAGACATCGAAAGCCTGTCAAGAGATGTGTTGTACGAAATATATATTGTAATCTATTAGGGGTGTTAACAGATTGAATTTTACAGATTAAACATCAATCCATATCCGATCCACGATTTTGTGGATTATAAATTTTTAATCTAATCCATGGATTGGTGAAATTCAATCCATACATTTGTGGATCGAATGCGGATTTGACCCAATCCATATCCAATCCACTATTTTACAGATTGGTTTGCGGATTGAAATTTTTTAATTATGTCCAATTCACGAACTAACTAAATAAAAAAATTTAATATAAACTAATTTTAAATTTAATATAAACTAATTTTACTACCGATCAAATTTAAAATTAAACAAGATTCAAATAAATTAATTGTTTAAATAAACCTAGAAAATACATTTAAAGTTTCAAAATATAACACACCAAAACGAAAAAAAAATATCTCATTTGTTTAGATCAGTATATGGAAATTAGCTATTTAGGAAGGTATATTTGTTTATTTAATTATTTTTTATTTTATTTTATTATTAGATAAGATATAATATAGTGTTAATGTAACTATATTTTAACTTATTTATTTAATAGTAAGTACTAATGCCATATTTACAATTTTTTTACTTAAATAAATACTTTTTATTTTTTTGCAAATTCTTGAATTTTTGCGGATTTACAAAAGTAGGTCCATTTCCAATCCACCTATTATAGATTATCAAATTTTCAATCAAATCCAATCCACCAATTCACGGATCATATTTTTATGGATTAAATTTCTATAGATCAAACGGATTGAGCAGATCGACTTGGATTGGATTCTGAACACCCCTATAATTTATAATCTTGTTGCTGATAATTGCTTCTATTAAGATACCGGGTAACTTTGACTACAAAGTATGTCACACCCATTGGTATCTCAATTGAAACAACAATCACAAACATGAGACTTGTTGATGCTAAAAACAACCTCAATAGCTAAATTTATTTTTTGGGGAACTACAACACGAATCTAAGCTCAAATTAGAATATGACCGCAACTTCCTATACCTGTCAACCATATAACACAGTTGGTACACGTTGGTGGGAATTCCAGCAAAAATCCTCTGATGGCTAACTCAGATGTTTTGTATATAAGAAAAAGGAAAATGAAAAGGAGGTGAGTTAAAATCAAGGAATTCTTGGGTGACGGTGTTGTGAATCTCGTAGAAAATAGGAAGGTTTAAAGATTAGTCACCTATAGAGTTTTCCTTAGTTAATTTTGCTAACCCTGATGCTCTTTTAAACTTAAATAGGCTCTTGGTTGTGGGCGATTACCTCATTAGTTTTACCCTACTTTCTTTAGTAATTGTAGTTAGGTGTCAATTAAAGGCGGTTTGACAAGTTGTGGTATGTAACTTCCCTAAAATATAGGCCAAGTGGTCCTGACAAATAATTTTCCATGTCAAGGTAGCACATCCTTAGGTCAGACAAACTTCCAGGTCATACTACTTCACTTCTAGACTAGATTGGTGGATTTTCATGTCACTCGTATAAAGTTAGGGTTGCATTTATAAGCTAGGTCGTCCACATAAGCTTCAAATTATAAACCAGGTTGTCCATGTAGGCTACAAGTTGTGCTTACAGATCAGGTCGCCATCATGGGCTTCTGGTTGTACTCACGAGATCGGCAATCGGTTTCGAGCGGGTTAGGGTTGACTGTATTTCTTAGTTCTATTAGAAAAATCCAACCCAAACACTGGTCCCCTCGTTTTCAACATTGGGTAGCCATTCCCGGTGTTGGAAACTATTATTGAAAAATAGAAATTTTTTTCATAAACTTAACACCAATCCCCAAGTTTTCAATACTGAGAAGATATGAACTGTATTGGAAACTGAAACGGTAGAGAAATGACAATATGGTCTCGAGCTGAACAAAGATAGTTTGGAGTGAACAGAGACAATGCTGAGCTTAATAGGCTTAAAAGTTAGTAAAAATTTAGCAAGAGTAATAGAGAAAAGAAAAAAATAAAAAATAAAAAATAAAATAGATAAACAAACAAATAAATAATGAAATAAAACTATAAAGAAAAGTGGCTCGTGTGTCATCTTTATGCTTCGCACTCACTTTTTCACAATAAAGCCTAGTGAAATTTTAAGCCGTCGTCGTCCTGCAATATTTTGCACTAATTAAATAGTTGAGATTAGCCACAACAGAGCCTCTTGGTGAGTATCCCCATTTTTTTTTTGTTGAAAACTGGATCTATATAAAAAAAATAACTCTCTTTTTCACCCTCTTTTTTTAATCGAACTATCTTTTTTTTTTTTTTTTGGAAAACCAACCTCTCTTTGTCTTCTCTCTCTTTTTTTTTTGGGCAATTATCTACCGTCCACCTATTTTTTTGCACTTTAAAAAAATGCACAATTCTTTTTTTGATGAGTTCCACTTAAAGTTATATTTATTTACACTTGTCCATTGTCGTTTTCAAACCGTTAAGACTTTGCTGAGGTCATAAGAGTATAATGGTAATCTCACCTATGTAATTTGGACAATATTCTATTAGTTTTCTTAACGGTTTGAAGACGCTAGTGGATAGGTGTAAAAAAATATAACTTCAAGTGGAACTCAGCAAAAAAAAAAAAAAAATTGTGTATTTTTGAAAAAATACAAAAAAATAGGTGGACAATAGATAATTACCTTTTTTTTAATGCCGAGCTCATGGTGATTTGTATTTTTGATGTAGAGTGAATATCGTGCCACTTGCTTTTGCGCTTCTTCACATTGTAGGATTCATTCGGGTTTGCAAAAACACGAGTGAGTTGTCTCATCTCAAGCATTATCCGCTTATTGCATTCTTACATTTGTGAATGTAAATTTTACTGGGCATTGGGATTGTTGTACTGTGTACTGTGTTGTATGAGGCCATCGATAAATAAAGCAAAGTGGTGTCAATAGTAAAAAAGTTGTTATTTTGTTGGACTGACAATGAAGATGTTGATGTATTCTGTAATGGCATTGATTGGGAAGTTAGGGTTTTAAGTGTATTTATTAGGTAACAATGGAGTTTAAGGGCAGTAATGATTCCCTTTGTAGTATCCAATCAAGCATGAGTGGTAAAGGGGAAAATAAAGGAGATAATGAAGTAGAGTTAAATTACAGTGCAGTAGAGAATGATTCCGGGAGAACAAGAAGTGAAATACATGGGCATGCTAACGGCGAATCCAATACACGACTTAGCGATAAAAGAGATGAACATGAAGAATAAGGTGTGAATAGATCAAACTTTGATACAACAGAAGAAGAGATTGAAGAATTGAGAAATGAATATTAGATTGCTGATGATATTACGCTTAGGTTACTGAGGAAAGGTGAGATGGCCAGCAAATTGGGTGATGGAGAAATTGCGGTTTATATGGAGATGTTTTGACTTGGATTCGGGTTACCAATTCAACCTTATTTTGCTTGGATGTTGGTGAGGTTGGGTTTGAGTCCCAGTCAACTTGACCCAAATTGTTGGAGTATTTTAGGTAGTATGCGTATTGTGTGGACTGAGTAGAATAAGATCGAGCCATGTTTTAAGGAATTTACACACTTGTATTTATGTAATGAACATGGGGTAGGCTATAAAGGATAATACTATTTTTTGTCCAAGTCAAAGAATAAGAAAGTAGAACTTGACTTTTCTAGCTCATGTGAAGGTTGGAAAAGTAAGTACTTAGTGGTTGGTGGAAATTGGGGTAGGGACATAGAGCTGACAAAGGGTTGGTTTAAAGTGCCCACTCAATTTAGTAGACTAGGTAATGAAAGTTTTATTTAAGTTGAAGTTGGAATGTGATTATGAACTAACATTTATCTTGTTGCAGTGACTTGGAAGAAGAACTTCAGCATAAGTGAGAAATTAAGTGTTGGGGTTGAGAAAAGATTGTTAAACGCAAAGGATTGAAAAAAAGAACAAAAGGTAAAATTTTTCTAAACAGTTATCTATGTTGTTTTATGGGAAAGTTCACTAACTTTAGTTTTTCTTTTGCGGTTGTCACAGTGAACATGTCTATGCCAAGTGCACCCCTGTAGAGATTGCAAAGGCCTTGGTTGAGGAGATATCAGATGAGGAGGGCGAACCACATAGCAAGAAACCATGATGAGCGGTGCACAAAACCAAGGCTAATGAGAAAAAAGATAAACAACTGATTGCTTTGATTCGTAATGTGCTACCTCAAAAAAAAGATGATCAAGCCGGTGACTCACGTCCTTTGCACATTTTAACACCTAGCTCCTCCCCGATATGTCTAAAAGAAAACTTACTTAAAAGTAATGACTTCGTGGAGTCGAAGCAAGGAAACGTGGAGAGCTTGTTACATATGGTCAATCTAGCTGCTTGGTCTATGAGCTAAGGTGCCCTCGATGACTTTTCTCATTTGTTAGCCACTCATGCTTTTGAGCTCCTTGCCTGAAACCAAGCTGAGGTAGGCATTGGTTTCTAGCTTTTAGTTTTTTGATGTTACTCATATGATTCACCTTGGTTGACATGTTTCACTTTCCAGCAATCTTTGCTAATGGCAGCACATATCAAGAGATTTATAGTGTCTTTAAAAGGCCAAGGGAAAATAAGAGAGGTTAAGCGCGCTTTGTCCAAAGCCAAACTCAATAATGAGAAGATAACAAGTGAGTGAGATAAGCTCAAGCATGACCTCAATGCCCGGAATGAGGAAAAATGCTCACTTAGTAGAAGAATTAATAATTGAAAAGCAATCCAGTGCGAGCAAAGACTCTAAAATTGCTGAACTTAACCATGAGTTGGAAAAAGTCAAGTCTGATGTTGATCAATGTATCTAGTTGGAGAAGAGGTAGTTGAAAGCTGATGTTATTCAAACATGCATTGAGTTATTCCAGGAAAAACACCCGGACATGGACTTTTAGTGGATGTTGACTACTTATGTGAGTAAAGAGAGAGCTAAGAAGAAATCTTCGGGTATAGGCCGAGAAGAAAACCACGATCAAATGCTTCGAGGTGGTGAGGTCGGGGTTGAGAGTAAGACCTCCCCCAACAAGTAATAGCCAACCTCAACAAGATTGAAAATGCAGAGCTCAACAAAATAAATGCTAAGGCTACGACTAACCTCAACAAGGAAATGGCCAACCTCAACAAGATTAAAAATGTAGACCTCAACAAGGTAAATGTTAGGGCTACGACCGACCTCAACAAGGCTAAAATTCACAGCTCATTCATGGTGGACCTC
This sequence comes from Citrus mangshanensis, assembly GCA_030449895.1. Lineage (NCBI taxonomy): Eukaryota > Viridiplantae > Streptophyta > Magnoliopsida > Sapindales > Rutaceae > Citrus > Citrus mangshanensis. The sequence continues at coordinate 65,270 of JASUUJ010000114.1, read as the reverse complement.
AACAAGGCCAAAATGACAACTTCGATCTCAACAAGATCGAATTACAATTCATTCATGTTAGACCTTAATAAGGTCAAAATGACATCCTTGATCTCAACAAGACTAGATTACAATTCATTTACATTGGACCTCAACAAGGCCAAAACATCGATCTCAATATCAATAAAATTAGATTGTAATTCATTCACGTTAAACCTAAGCAAGGCTAAGACATCGATCGCGATCTCAATAAGGCTGGATTACAATTTATTCATATTGGACCTCAATAAGGCCAAAAAGTTGACCTTAATCTTAATAAGATCGGATGAATTTTTTTTTACGTAGTACCTTAACAAGGCCCAAATGTTGATCTCGATCTCAATAAGATCGAATAATTTTTTTTTTATGTAAGACCTCAATAAGACCTAAATGTTGATCTTGATCTCAATAAGATTAGATAAATTTTTTCACATGGGACCTCAACAAAACCTAAAAAAACCTCGATCTCAATAAGACTGGGTCATAATTCATTCACGTTGGACCCTGACACGGCCCAAATTCACAATTCATTCACGTTGGACCTTAATAAGGCCAAAACAATGACCTCAATCTTAACAAAACTGGGTCATATAAGTAAACAAGTTGAGAAATATTGAAGTTGCACTTCTGAATAACCTCATTGATATTAATATATTAGAAATTGCAGAATTGAACATGAACAAATTGAAATAAGAAAGAAACAAACTTTCCTAGCATATTTAAAAAGAGCAAACAAATTAGAACATCATTGATAAGATTGGCCTATTGATAGTATTTTCACAAGTGCTTTGCATTCCACGCCTTGCCGACAACTTTTTCATCTGAATAACCTAACTTATATGTATCATTACCAAATAAGTGTAGTACTTTATACGACCCTTCCCATCTTGGCTCTAGAACTCCATCAGCTGACTTTTTGGTTGGCTTGTCAACTTTGCAGAGCACCAGGTCTTTTTCTTGAAATTGTCGCAGCTGAACATTCTTGTTGTAGAACTTAGCCTTTTTTTGCTTGTAAATTGTTGCTTGACCTCTTGCCGCCTCCCTCTTCTCATTAAGCAAATCTAAATCCAACATCTATTCTCTATTTATTGACTTGTTATAATATTTTGTGTGATGTGTCTCCATGCCAACTTTAACGGGGATTACCACCTCATGTTCGAAAGCAAGAGAGAATAGAAGCTCGTCCACCCATGCTCTCTTCTTTTCACCCAACCTTTTTTTTCAATAACTGTTTTATAGTTTTGTTTGCCATTTCCACTTGTCCATTTACTTTTGGATGAACAAGTGAACTAAACCAAAGTTCTATATCGAGCTCAGTACAAAACTTTTTAAAGTTCTCATTATTGAATTAGGTTCCATCATTATTGATAATTGCTTACTGTGGGCTATATTTGAAAATCACATTCCTCAATATAAAATCTGTTGTTTATTTCTTAATTATTTTTTTAAAGTGATTCAACTTCAATCCACTTGGTAAAGTAGCCAATGGCTACCACAATGTGTTTCATTTGGCCCTTTCCAGTCGGCATTGGTCCAATAAGATCCACCCCCATTATGCAAATGGTCAAGTGTTCACTGTTGTGCAAATTTTGTTGAACTCGTAAGCGCACGAATATATTGTAGAATAGACTAATGGTGACGAGTGTCGATCTCACGAGGAGGTGGATTTTAATTGTGTGTATAATTAATTTTGTATGAGGTGGTTGGATTTTGTGGTGAAAGTGACTTAGATTATCCTAAAATTGGAATTGAAATGGCGAGAATAAATTGAAGAGAAATCTATTGAAATGACGTACTTGGGTATCTAGATCCGTATCAACATGCATCATGGGCTAAATAATCCTTATTAATGCCAATTAAATCATGAGGGGGGAATCCACACCTCATGAACCACGCTTTAATCAATATGGTGCTAAGGGCTTATCGAGCCAAATAATAATAACCTTGTACTAGGGAGCTGGTGTAACCAGGGCGGTATCTAGACAAGATTATTATTATTTGTCGACGAAAAGTCAAATCATCCACAAAAATTAGAAGGGAAAGAGAAAATAAATATACCAAATAAAGCCCATGACACATATTGAGACTTCACCTTCAACCCAAGCTTGAAAGAAAATGAGCTACTCATAATTGAACTAGGGACAAAATGAGAATTTATTAAAATACGTAGAAAATATAAGATGGAGAAGGAATTACAGAAAATGGAGTCCAAAAATGGATTCAGAGATGCCAAATTAGGGGGGAGAGGTCCCCTTTTTATAGATATATTGAGTAAATCATGGCCATCGGATTAAAAACATTTTTGACGCTCAGGATTGTGCCACGTCATCAGTCAACAGTACGAGTCAACAGTACGCGGTTTGAACAGTGACACGGTTTGAACACGTAGGCCAGGGACTTGGCCAACAAAGAAGGAAAATATGGAAAACAAAGTGTATGTTTGAGAAAAAATGCAGAGAATTTTTTTTTTTGGAAGTTGCAAGGTGGATTTCACCTTTTATTGTTAGTTTTTTAATTTTTTTCTTTTTTTTGAAACAACAATTTTTTTTCTTTTGTTGGGCATAACTTCACTGTACAAAGTGTTTATTTACATTTTTCTCAAACATAAATAGGTGATGGAGCTTGTAAGATATTGGGTAATACTCTAAATCGGAGTGGGTCAAGATGATAAGTTTGACAAAAAAAGTTTTTTTTTTTAAAGGCTCAAAAGGGTTAACTATGGATATTTGATAAAAAGGATGGTTAGAAAGGCTCAAACGGATCAAAGATGGCCTTTCCATAATCTTTTAAGGCTCTAAATAATCTTCCATATCTACTAGTTAGATGGGCCTCCAAATGTAGCAACACACATTTTTTTTCTTCTTTTTTTATTTTACAATTTTTTTAAGGGTTAACTCTAAAGAAATCTAGAGATCGTATATAAAATAATAAACTGCTAAGCTGTATAAAGAATAGGCAAAAAGGTTACTTAGGGGTGTTCAGAATCCAATCTGATCCGCTCAATCCGTCTGATCCGCTGAATCTGATCCGTATAAATCTGATCCGTGAATTGGTGGATTGGATATGGATTGAAAATTTAAAAATCCGCAGTCGATGGATTGGATATGGATTTACTTCTGTAAATCCGCAGAAATCCGTGAATCCGCAAATTATATATATATATAATTAAAAAATTATTATAAATTTAATTAAAAAATTATAAATGTGACATTGCATAGTTACTAAGCACTATAACATATCTTAGCCATTACCCAATAATAATATAAAATGAAAAATAATTGAATAATCAAATATACAAATATAACTTGTAAAAATTGTAAAACAAAATAAAAGTAAAGTCACACGCACTATCAAAAGTAAAGTAACATAACGCCAAGTCACCAACAATTTGCAAATAAAAAACCCTAAGCTTCCCTGCCGTCACACACACTAGCAACACTCAATACTGGTTGGATACACTCTCAACACGGATTTAAAGGACATCGGCCGCGCGATTCCGGCGAGAGCAAGCCATCTTCTTTCCCAAGTCCATCGAGCCATTTCACATTTACTGGCTCCAACTGAACAATTTCACTGTTACAACCTTCAAGATCGCCACCCGTACGGCTTCTCCTGGTTCCCATCGTGGATGACTCCGTAATCACCACTTTTCGACAGGCACAACAACCCTGGTGAAAGATCAGGCTGTGTTTGATTTCTAAAACTTCGCCATTTCAATTCATCGTGGCTTTATTTGAACAATTAATTTCGGTGTTATATTAACGTATTATTGTAACTTTATTTGAACAATTAAGCTTGGTGTGTTATATTTTGAAACTTTAAACGTATTATTGTAGCTTTATTTGAATAATTAGTCTCGATGTGTTATATTTTGAAACTTTAAAGGTATTATTTTAGCTTTATTTAAACAATTAATTTATTTAAATTTTATTCAATTTTAAATTTAATTGGTAGCAAAATTATTTTTATATTAGATTTTTTTTATTTTATTAGTTGGAGAGAACTAAAAATTTTTAATTCAAGAAATAATGTGCAAAATGGTGGATTGCATATGGATTGAGTCAAATCCGCATTCGATCCGCAGACGTATGGATTGGATTTTGATTGAATTTTATTAATCCGTGGATTGGATTGAAAAATTATAATCCGCAAAATCATGGATCAGATATGGATTGATGTCCAATCCGTAAAATCCGATCCGCGAACACACCTAGGGTTACTCTTCAAGAAAAATAATAGGCTCAAAAACTCACTTGGTACTTATTATGACATGTTCATTCCTTCAAGCAACTCATATTTGTCTCCGACATCAATATGCAGAGTAGCAAATATAGTGTAACATCACTTAAGACCAAAGATAATACAAATACTAAAATATGAAAATCATCATGTAATCCAATGTTAAAACAAATCACACAATTTTTTTTTATTCAAACAAGATCCTACCCCCCAACCTATTCTAAACATGAAAAGAAAATATGCATACAGAAATGTGAAAATAATGCAGAAAAACGAATTAGAAAAGTTACACTTAAAATGATAGAAAAAGAAAATGGTTTTTTTTTAACTAAGAAGATGCGTTTCTAGAAGCACTACACTCTATATTCAGCCATCTTCGACTCAAAAATTTAAAAATGTATATTTATAGAGGAGAAATTAAAAAGAAAAAGAAAAATGAACATCAAAACTTAATAAAGAAAAAGAAAATGTCTGAATTTTTATTTTTATTTTTTTATTTTTTTTTAATTTTTTTTCCAACGATGAAGATGTGTTTTTATAGTCACTACACTCCATATTCAGTCATCTTCAACACAAAATGTTAGCAACAGTTAGTTTCTATAACAAAAAATCAGTAAAAACTTAACCAAAATTTCACAATTGTCGACTATTCCCTCCCCCCAACCAGAACGAAACATTGTCCTCAATGTTTTAAAGGAAAAAAAGTAGAGTTTAGAAGACATCACCTGGGTGGTGCAACACCGAAGAAAATATTTACAGGCGGCGAGTTAAATCTAATTTGTACTTCTTATTGCGGCTATTGTTACCATCATTATTTGGACGCTCCAACACAAAGGTTCAGGGGTTTGGCTCCGGTCTATAAGCTTGTAACAGATTAAGTAGCTCATTAGCAGTGTGAGCACAAATAAAAAGCTTTTTCGCTTTGGAAGGAATGAAATAGTTTTTTATTGCATGGTTAAGAAATGCGATGAAGCCATCATAAAAGTTATTGACATTTAACAAACCGATGGGTTTCTGGTGAATGTGCAGATGGGCCCAAGATGCTAGTGTGATAAGTGCCTCTAGTGTTACAAGATCTCCTTGAAGGAAAATAAAAGCATCAGCATGATTAAGCATTTTAGTTATTCTTTCTTGCATACCTGAGACGAATAACTCTTCTCCAATCGATGAGTCAGAAAAACTGCCCAATGATTTTAGGGCTCTTGGGATGATGCCTAGCACTTGACTTCCTCTGAAAAAAGCAGCTTCTGAGACCAATTTTGATAAGCCTTGGTTACTTCCTCCATACACCAATTGTAATTTTCTCTCTGCTATGCTTCGACCAAGATCTATGGCTGCCTCAACCAACTTTTTATGTTTGCCATAGTTAAATCTAGAAAGCACACAAATGTTCTTGAATTGTCTATTGGGAGCAGCTGCCATTGGGATACTTCTCAAAACAATTTGTGAGTGCTTAACAAAAAAATCACATTTAAGAATCTTGGTGACAGTGGGTCACAGCTGTGTATGAGGTAGCATGTCAGTGTCAAATAACGCGTAAAGCACGTGGCTCGATAGTCAAAAAGCAAACAGTAAAAAAGAAAAAAAAGTAATAAAATTATTAAAGACAATAATGTAAATAATAAACAACAGTGAAATAAAATAACAGTAAAGTAAAATGATATTTACAGGTAGTTGCGACTGTAGCTCACATCTTCCTCTGGTTTTACGTCCAGAAATGGCTTGAACGCCCTCTATGGGTCGAGGATAGGCTTACCATCTAGTTTTCTTATAAACTGGCAAATAGAGTCGTTTATAGTCAGATTCCCGAGACTATATCGTGCATACTCTTTCTGGAATAATGGCCATAACTGGAGAATCGCTCCCTGCATATATCCACTGGGATGCGTTTCAAGAGACAAAAGGATATCATCTAATGACTCCTTATTCAAGCCATCCCTAATGAATTGAATCTTATCTTCCCTGTTATCAGACACCATTCCTAAAGAACATGGTTTTTTATCGCAACTCATTCTGGCACACTTATGACAAGCAACATAAATTCTTCGAGCTCGTCGTTTTCTTGCATAATTTTCTTTACCACAACCAGTCATATATGCAATAAATTTTGGAGGTAACTCACCTACCAATCATACTTTCACCTCGATTAACCAATGAATGTCAGCAGGTATGTTATTCCTCATGAGCAATTGTATGCGTTTGGACCGAACTTTATAGATTGTAAGGAGGGCATTCTAAGGAAGTGAAGGGAATCGCTTGTGAAGTTTTGCTAAGATCTCGTTTCTGTCCATACCTTCGCCTCAGAATATCAGTTATTATGGGAAACTGAAGTAACCGACTTGATTGTCATGGAGTACCGTTATCCGCCACTTCACCGGGGTAACAAACTAAAACACACAAACATAAAAACAAATTAAAACACACAAAGAAAATTAAAATCGTCCTCTTATTGAATTTACCTCAAGCTCTAACTGGATGTCGTAAACATTTCTCTCAATGTCTCTGAGTTGGCTTTCTAAACCCTCAACATAGGCTACTAACTCTGGTGATTGTAGAGCCCAAATGCGATGTGTTTTACTAAATCAAATCTGCCTTTTGAGGTAAGATTTTACATGTTGAAGTGGTTTAAGAATGTTCAGGAGGAACGGTTTAAGTATGATACTCATGATTAATACTGATAAGAGAAAAAACTTAATGGTTAAACAAACACACTTATGCAAAAATAATTTCAATTAGCAAAAGAATATAAAAAGAAAGAAAGAAAAAAAATCAAATCGCCGAAAAGAAAAAAAAATCAATTCAAATCTGGTGGGTCACTCAAATTTATTTCGGTGTCTTCTCCATGTGGTTGGTACTCTAGATATGACTTTAATTTTTGACCATTAACTTTAAACGTGACACCGTTCTTTGGGTCCTTAATTTCAATTGCCCCATGTGGAAAAACAATATGAACAATAAAGGGGCTAGACCATCGAGAACGTAACTTACCTGGGAATAAGTGCAAGCGAGAATTAAATAAAAGAACTTTTTGACCTGGAGTGAAAGATTTTCTCATAATTTGCTTGTCATGGAAGACTTTCATTCGTTGCTTGTAAATCTTGACATTTTCATATGTATCATTGCGAATTTCTTCAAGTTCTACCAGCTGTAATCTTCTTTCTGAGCTGGCTTGTTGCATGTCAAAGTTGAATTTCTTGATGGCCCAATACGCACAATGCTCGAGTTCCACAGGTAGGTGGCAAGCTTTTCCATACACTAGCCTGTAGGGTGACATCCCAATCGGAGTCTTGAAAGCTGTTCTATATGCCCATAGTGCATCATCAAGTCTTAATGACTAATCTTTTCTGTCTGGTCTCGCCGTCTTTTCTAATATGTGCTTTATTTCTCGATTGGAGATCTCAACTTGGCCACTGGTTTGCGGATGATATAGGGTTGCCACTTTGTGAGTGATTGAATACTTTGTCAAAAGAGTCTTGAATGCTTTGTTACAAAAGTGGGCACCACCATCACTGATTATCGTTCGAGGGAATCCAAAGTGTGAAACAATGTTGCTTTTTAAAAATCCTATCACCACCTTGTGATCATTGGTTTTACATGGAATTGCTTCTACCCATTTCGATATGTAGTCAACAGCAACCAATATGTATTGATGGCCAAAAGAAGGGGGAAAGGGTCCCATGAAGTCGATACCCCATACGTCAAAAATCTCAACCACTAAAATTGGATTTAGTGGCATCATGTTCCTTCGTGTAATGTTCCCCATTCGTTGACACCTATCACATGAAGAACAAAAAGTGTAAGCGTCTCGAAATATAGTTGGCCAATAGAAACCACATTGTAAAACTTTAGTTGCTGTTTTCTTAGCACTGAAATGACCTCCACAAGCTTGTTCATGGCAGAATGAAAGGATATTCTGAATTTCATTTTCTGGGACACATCGTCTAACAATTTGATTTGCACAATACTTGAACAAATAAAGGTCTTCCCAAAAGAAATTCTTTATTTCTGCAAAGAATTTCGCATTGTCTTGCTTGGTCCAATGCTCTGGAAGTTTACCTGTAACAAGATAATTAACTATATCAGCATACCAAGGTAATACTTCCACACTCATTAATTGTTCATCTGGAAATGACTCATTCAATGTTAAAGGTTCAATAATTGTGTCAAAATATAGACGAGAGAGATGGTCTGCCACAACATTTTCTGTGCCTTTCTTTTATTTGAATTCCAAGTCAAATTCCTACAAAAGTAACACCCAACGAATTAGTCTAGCTTTTGCATCTTTTTTTGTGAGAAGATATTTAAGAGCAGCATGATCTGTGAATACAATTATTTTACAACCAATGAGATAAGATCGAAATTTTTCTAATGCAAACACTACTGCTAGCATTTCTTTTTCAGTAGTTGAATAGTTCAACTGTGCATCATTCAATGTCATACTAGAATAGGAAATAACATGGGGAATTCGATCAACTCTTTGTCCTAATACTGCTCTTACTGCATAATTAGATGCATCACACATGAGCTCAAATGGTAAGCTCCAGTTTGGGGGCTAAATGATGGGTGATGATGTCAACAACTGCTTTAATTTTTCAAATGCCACAAGACATAAATCATTAAAGACAAAAGATACATACTTAGCAAGTAGATTGCATAAGGGTCTAGAAACTTTGCTAAAATCTTTAATGAAACGTCTATAAAAACCAGCATGCCCAAAGAAATATCTTACTTCTCTGACTGTTTTAGGTGGAGGAAGATTAGAAATGAGATCCACCTTAGCTTTGTCAACCTCAATACCTTTGCTTAAAATGATGTGACCGAGAACAATACCTTGTTTTACTATAAAATGACACTTCTCTTAATTTAAAACTAGGTTTTTCTCGATACATCTCTGCAGAACTAGTGTTAGATGATGTAAACATTGATCAAACGAGTCACCAAAGACAGAAAAGTCATCCATAAAGACTTCAAGGAATCGTTCAACTATATAAAAAAAAAATACTTAACATGCATCGTTGAAATGTGGCAGGTGCATTACATAATCCAAATGACATCCTCCTATATGCAAATGTGCTAAAAGGGCAAGTGAAAGTAGTTTTCTCCTGATCTTTTGGTGCTATGAAAATCTGATTGTATCCTGAGTAGCCATCTAGAAAGCAATAAAATTCATGGCCTGCTAATCTATCAAGAATTTGATCGATAAATGGTAAAGGAAAATGGTCTTTACGTGTGACAGAATTCAATTTTTTATAATCAATGCATACACACCATCCTGTAGTTACTCTAGTTGGTATTAATTCATTATTGGCATTGGTAACTACTGTGACTCCTGACTTTTTGGGGACAACTTGTACATGACTGACCCATGAACTATCAGAAATGGGGTAAATGATACCTGCATCTAATAGCTTAAGGACTTCAGTTCTAACAACTTCTTTCATGTTATGATTTAACCGACGTTGCATTTCTCTAGTAGGTTTAGTATTTTCATCAAGGTGAATGTAATGCATGCAGTCTACTGGGTTTATACCTTTTATGTCTATTATGGTCCATCCTAATGCTCCTTTGTGCTCTTTTAAAACATCTAACAACTTACCTTTTTGTTCGTCATTTAGGGATGATGAGATGATTACTGGCAGAGTACTTTCTTCTCCCAAAAATGCATATTCCAATGTGTTGGGTAATGGTTTGAGCTCGAGTTTCGGTGGTGATTCTGATGATGGGATGAGTTTCTTTTCTGATGGTGCTAGTTGTTCAACTCTTGACTTTTATTTATTAGTGTCCATGGATGGTGCTGAGTCAAGCAGGGCGTTGACCTCATCGACTGATCTGTCAATATTAAAATCCAAACCAAAGTGAGTTAAACATGTTTGTAAAGGATCATCACTAAGGTTTGAAAGAAAAGTATTATCAACTGATGCTTCAATTAAATCCACATCAACAATTCCATCATCTGCATTGTGAGGTTATTTGGCAATGTTGAAGATGTTCAGCTCCATAGTCATGTTGCCGAATGACAATTGCATATTTCTAGTCCTGCATTGAATGTGAGCATCCGCAGTTGCCAAGAAAGGTCGGCCTAGAATTATGAGGATGTGCTTCCTTGAATCCTGTATTGGTTGAGTGTCAATTACAATGAAATCAACAGGAAAATAAAACTTGTCTACCTGGATAAGCACGTCCTCCACAATACCAAGAGGTATTTTCGTGGACCGATCTGCAAGTTGTAACACCACTGGAGTTGGGTGTAATTCTCCCAGTCCAAGTTTCACGAATAGAGAGTAAGGCAACAGATTTACTCTAGCTCCTAAATCCAACAAAGCATTCTCAATTGTGTGGTTCCCTATACTATATGAGATAGTGGGGGAGCTTGGGTCTTTGCATTTTAAAAGAATTTTGTGTTGGAGTATAGAACTTTTCTGTTAAAAATGCCTTCTTTTGAACATGAATGTTTCTCTTTTTAGTACAAAGGTCTTTAAGAAACTTGGCATATGATGGAACTTGTTTTATAGCATCAAGCAAAGAAATGTTAACACTTACCTGTTTGAAGATTTCAAGAATCTCACCTGTGGATTTTCCCTTCTTTCCTTTAGCTAACATATAAGGAAATGGAGCTTTGGGAACATATTCTCGTGGGTTGGTTTCTTCTTTTTCCTCTGGCGATGAGTCATCAACATTCACAGGTACAATTTGATTTTCTTTTGTCACCGGCATCTCCACTTTGTTGTCAATTTTTTTTTTCTTTTCGCAAGGTCATGACTGCTTTGGCCTCTCCATGCTGCTGTGGTGAACTGGTACTTACTTCATGTACTCCTTTAGGATTAGGCACTGGTTGACTTGGAAACTTGTCTTTCTCAACAGTCATTGCCAAAGTCTGAACTGAAGAAGCAAGTTGTCCCACCATCTTTTCGAGGCTTAAAACTGATTGGGCTTGTGAGTTGAAGCCTGCTTTCAACTCATTTCGTAGTCCATTAATGGTGCGGTTCTGTTGTTCAATCGTGGAGTGAGTAAGGTTCTTGAGATTCTGGAATGAATTCTCCCATGGTCTGGGCTGAGTGTAGTTCTGGTTCTGATTGTATGGCCTAAATGGTGGCTGAGAGACTTGAGAAATTTGAGGAATTGATTGCATTGGTGGAGCTAGAGCTGCTGATCCATTATGTTGGAATCCTTGAGACCATAAAAAATTGGGGTGGTCTCTCCATCCAGGGTTATATGTGTTGGAGTATGGGTTGTGATTTGAGGGCTTTCTCATTACACCTATGGCATTGGCTTGATCTGGATATGAGTCATGGTCATGTGATTCTGTTGATTTAGCAGTCGATAACGATGCTATTTGTCGAGAGAGACCTTCAATTATTGCTTTGACTTCTTTAATTTCTGAACTTGACTCGCCAATGTGAACTTCATTTACTCCCTTAATTCTTCTAGTATTCCTGAGTGATTGACTCCATTGTTGGGAATTATCCGCTTGTCGCTGGAAGAATTCCCAAATCTCTGATGCACTTTTTGATATTAGCTCTCCTCCACTTGTTGCCATTAGCCATTCCTGCACATTCGGCAATAATCCCTCCAAAAAGTATTGGCATTGGTGCCATTTCTCGTATCCATGATGTGGACACTTCAAGAGTAGCCCATTGAATTGCTCCCATGTTTCGAAAAACAGCTCATCTTCTCTCTGGATAAACTCTGAAATTTCCCTGCGAATAGCATTGGTTTTATGCACTGGGAAATATTTATTCAAAAATTTAGTTACCATTTGTTCCCATGATGTAATGCTATTAGCAGGCAAAATATTTAACCATGAACGAGCTCTATCCTTTAAAGAAAATGGGAATAGTCTAAGTTTTACATCATCATCTGAAAAATTCTCATATTTAAATGTTTGACAAATAGCATGAAAATCATTCAGATGATTATATGGGTCCTCATTTTCTAAGCCAGGGGAGACAATTTAGCACACTAGGTTTTAGTTTAAAACTCCTAGCAGCTACATTTGGGTATTTTATACATGATGTGCTCAAATTAGTTAAGGGACTAAAATAGTCCTTAAATGGCCTCTCCTGTGGTGCTTGTAAATCCATTCCAAATTTATTTTTAACGTGCTTGTGTATGCGAAGTGTTTTTTTTTCTAGTTCAAGGTCTATAGGTTCAAGATTATGTAATAATGACCTACGACCATGCATGTAAGGAATACAAAAATAAATGGGAACAAAACGAAATAAAAATAAAGAAAAAGGAGAAATTATGATACTAACCTTATCACGCTATTACAACCTTACTACACAAAAAAAATACGTGAAATAAATTAACTAAAAAGAATTAGTATGATAAATAAAAATTACAAAGAAAAAAATAACTTGAAAATTAAATTACCGAAATTTAAAGAAGAGAAAAAGAAAATAAATACTAACCTCTAAATGCAGATTCATTTTTTTTCCTTCTTTTTTTAATAAAAAATACAAGAAAACAAATAAAAAAAATTATTCACAAAAATTAATTCTACGAATTAAAATAACTTACCTCCTTGGCAACGACGCAAAAAACTTGTTGTGCAAATTTTGTTGAACTCGCAAGTTCACGAATCTATTGTAGAATAGACTAATGGCGACGAGTGTCGATCCCACGAGGAGGTGGATTTTAATTGTGTGTAGAATTAATTTTGTATGAGGTGGTTGGATTTTGTGGTGAAAGTGACTTAGATTATCCTAAAATTGGAATTAAAATGGCGAGAATAAATTGAAGAGAAATCTATTGAAATGACGTACTTGGGTATCTGGATTCGTAGTAACATGCATCATGGGCTAAATAATCCTTATTAATGCCAATTAAATCATGAGGGGGGAATTCACACCTCATGAACCACGTTTTAATCAATATGGTGCTAAGGGCTTATCGTGCCAAATAATAATAACCTTGTACTAGGGAGCTGGTGTAACCAGGGCGGTATCTAGACAAGATTATTATTATTTGTCGAAAAAAAGTCAAATCATCCACAAAAATTAGAAGGGAAAGAGAAAATAAATATACCAAATAAAGCCCATGACACATATTGAGACTTCACCTTCAACCCAAGCTTGAAAGAAAATGAGCTACTCATAATTGAACTAGGGACAAAATGAGAATTTATTAAAATACGTAGAAAATATAATATGGAGAAGGAATTACAGAAAATGGAGTCCAAAAATGGATTCAGAGATGCTAAATTAGGGGGGAGGTCCCTTTTTTATAGATACATTGAGTAAATCATGGCCATCGGATTAAAAACATTTTTGACGCTCAGGATTGTGCCACGTCATCATTCAACAGTACGAGTCAACAGTATGCGTGAACAGTATGCGGTTTGACCACGCGGTTTGAACAGTAACACGGTTTGACCATGCGGTTTGAACAGTGACACGGTTTGAACAGTAACGCGGTTTGGTTGAAAATAATCCCATGTGTTGCATGTACCGTACGCGCGTTTTTTTGTCCACTAATATGCTGCCACGTCACCATCAACAGTACATAAGAATTTTAGTCTAACAGGATCATGACACCTCATCAATCAAGGCCACATCATCGGTCAATGCCACGCCATCGATCCGTCTATGTGAATGAAAACGATGTGAAACGATCAGTATACCACTAATTGATCAATCTTTGAGAGCAAAATTATCTTTGTGACAAATTTTGTTAAGGTCGGTAAAATTTACGCACATTCTCCATTTTTCATTAGCCTTTTTAACCATTACTACATTCAAAACCCATTGCGGATAATTCACTTTCCTTATAAACCCTGCCTTTAGCAGCTTATCTACCTCATCATGGATGGCCTCATACCTTTCTTAGTTAAACACTCTCTTCTTCTGTTTTACAAGTTTTTGTCTTTTATGTTAGCCTATATGGCTATAAATATTGATTTTGATGATAACAAATCACATGTATTTATTAAGTAAAGATTTATGAATTATGCTTTTATAATAAGAAAATGATATTATGGAATTAAAAAATTTTGGACTAAAATGAAAGTAATTTCAAAATCTTTGATAGTGTTTTAAATTTCGAATTTGGACCTATTTGAAACAATTTAAATATTTTTGGGTCATTCTAGAATTTCACAAAGTTTGGGTAAAATCATAATTTCAAAAATTTTTGGGATTAACGAAGCATTATTTTAAAATTCTGAAATTAGACCTATTTGTAAATTTTTATAACGTTTTGGGCCATACTACAGTTTTATAAAGTTTTGGGGTCAAACTAAAAATTTAGGAAAATTTTTACTGTAGCAGGTTACTGTAGCATCCGGCTTACCGGATAAAAAAACTGGAAAATCGGATACGGGGTAGAATACATCCAGAATGAAAACGGCTTACCGGATTCTGAATCCGGTAAGCCGGTTAGGTCAAAATTTTGCCTTAACGGTAACATAAATTCAGCTTACCGGATTCCATAAACGGCAAACTGGATACGCCTAGAATGTGAGTAACGGCTAGTTTTCGAGCTCAAACTATAAGAACTCAAATCCAACTCATTTTGAAGCTCTCCAACAAGCAAAAACAAAAAGCACACGTGATATCTTGAGTTTACAACTTGCAAAACACAAATCATTGAATCATTCATTGTTCTTCATCTTTGAATATCTACTCATTGAGTGAGTTTGATTGTAACTTTCATTTCTTCATTTCATTTGTAAGAGTTTGAGTGTGTGAGACACTTGAGTGAAGAGATTGGGAGATAATCTCTTTGTTGTAAAAGTTTATTGACACCTTGAAGTCAATTGTAATCGGTTGAAGCCTTGGAAAGGCTTGGATAGTGAAATCATCAACCTTGGATTGCTTGGAGGCGTGGACGTAGGCGGGGATTGCCGAACCACGTAAAAATTCGTGTGTTTGTTTTTCTTCTCCCTTACTCTTTAATTATTGTGCCTTTATTAAACTTATTGCTTTCAATTTTTATTAAGGTATTAGATTGCTTGTTGTGTGGATTTGCTAGGTTAATTTTTAAATTTCCAATTCACCCCCCTCTTGGGTTGCACACTTATATTTCATTTGGTATCAGAGCGATGTGCTCTTATTTAGATTTAACCATCTAGAGTTAAAGATCAATGGCAACTCAAAATGATTCCACATTTAGGGAAGGGCAGTCCACCACTAGACCACCTTACTTTGATGGAAACGATTACCCATATTGGAAAACTAGGATGAGAATTTACTTGCAAGCTTTAGATTATGAGATTTGAGAAATCGTTAATGATGGTCCATTCATGCCTTTGACTAAAAATGAAGTAGGAGAAGATATTCCAAAACCTTCACGGGATTTGAATGAATTCTAAAAGAGAAAAGCTTCTCTAAATTCCAAGGCCATGAATGCCTTGTTTTGTGCACTAGATAAGAAAGAGTTTCATAGAGTGTCTAGTTGCGAAAGTGCTAATGAAATTTGGCACAAACTTGAGGTTGTCTATGAAGGCACGAACCAAGTGAAAGAATCTAAAATAAGGAGGTACACTCGACAATATGAATTGTTCCAAATGGAACAAAATGAAAATGTGTACTCTATGTATACTAGATTCATGGACATAGTGAACACTTTAGGAGCCCTAGGAAAGACTTTTTCAAATAGCGAAAAAGTCAAGAAAATCATTATGTCTCTACCTAAGGAATGGAGACCAAAAAAGACTGCCATTGAGGAAGCCAAGGATTTAAATGTATTACCTATTGATGATTTAATTGGCTCTCTCATTTCATATAAAGAAGATTTGGCAGCTGAAAAAGGGCATGAGGAAAAGAAGAAAAACATTGCTCTCAAGGCTTCAAAACGTGAGAGTGATGAGGAAAGCGAAATGGATGATGAGGAGTTGGCTATGTTGGCTAGAAGATTCAAAAAATTTTACAAGAAGAATAATGAGTAGAGAAAGTTCAGAGGCTATAAGAATAAGAAGGAGAAGAAGGAGCCAATCACTTGTTATGAATGCAAGAAGCCCGGACACATACGACCGGAATGTCCTCTTCTCAACAAACTCAAGAAGAAAGCTATGGTGGCCACATGGGATGATAGCGATGAGGAAACAAGTGATGAGGATGAGCAACAAGAAATGACAAATTTAGCTCTCATGGCCGTTGGGGAAGAATCATGTGATGAACTTGATGAAGTAAGTGTTCTTCATACATATGATGAATTGCATGATGCTTTTAAGGATTTGCATGATGAGCTAATGAAGATTGGTAAAAAGAATATATGTCTTAAAAAGAAGATGATAGAGCTTAAGAATGAAAATGATTCATTTAGTGCAAAGATCACATGCCTAGAATTAGAAAATAAAACATTGCATGATAGTATTGCATTATTTGAGAATTCTAGCATTTCACATGAGCACTTAGAGTCACACATGAATGACTTGAAAAATGAGAATGACATGCTTAGAAAGAAGAGCAATGAACTAAATGAAATTGTGCTAAAATTCACAAATGGACAAAAGATGTTGGACAACTTGCTAAACTCACAAAAATGTGTATTTGACAAAAGTGGCATAGGTTATAAACCGAATTTGAAACAAAAATTTTACAAGAGTTATTTTGTGAAGAATACATCTATTAACAATCAAATTGTATGTCATTATTGCAATCAAGATGATCATATGAAAAATAGATGTGCAGTGAAGAGAAATGCATATTATGGTGTGAAATGTGTTTGGGTTCCGAAAGGAACCATTGCTAACTCTCAAAGACCCAAAAAGGTTTGGGTACCTAAAACTTGAGATTTTTTCTACAGGGCTCAAAGAAGAAGAAGAATAAGTGGTACTTGGACATCGGTTGTTCAAGACACATGATAGGGAATTATTCTTGGTTTTCAAGCTTTACCAAGATCGAAAATGGTGGAGATGTATCGTTTGGGGATAATTCAAAAGGAAAAATCATTGGAATTGGAAATGTCGGTAATGTATCCTCTACTCTCATTGAGAATGTATGTTTGGTTGAAAACTTGAAACACAATTTGCTTAGTATTAGTCAATTATATGATAAAGGATATAGAGTTATCTTTGATGAATCAAAATGTGTTATTGAGAATGCATGTGATGGGAAAGTCTTGTTTGTAGGAAATAGTTGTGTTAATGTCTATACCATTAATATAGATTGTGCATCTATACATGAAAAATGTCTCTCCGTATTGTATGATGATGGTTGGTTATGGCATAGAAGATTAGGTCACGCAAGCATGGATTTGATTTCAAAAATCGTGAAAAATGATTTAGTTAAAGGTCTTCCAAAAATCAGTTTTCAAAAAGATAGAATTTGTGAAGCATGCCAATTTGGAAAACAAATCAAAACTTCCTTCAAAAGCAAGAATCATGTCTTTACTTCAAAACCACTTCAATTGCTTTATATAGATTTGTTTGGACCTTCTAGATATGCTAGTTTAAGTGGCAAATATTATGCATTTGTAATTGTGGATGATTATTCTAGATACACATGGGTATTGTTCTTAGCGAATAAGGATGATGCCATTGATGCATTTGGAATTTTCTATAAAAAGGTTCAAAATGAAAAAGGTTATTCTATTACTTGTATTAGAAGTGATCATGGTGGAGAATTTGAAAATCATGCATTTGAAAATTTTTGTAATGACTTTGGCATTGAACATCAATTTTCATCACTTAGGACTCCACAACAAAATGGAGTAGTAGAGAGAAAGAATAGGTCTATTCAAGAAATGGCTAGGACCATGTTGAATGAAAACTCTTTGCCTAAGTATTTTTGGGCCGAAGCCGTCAACACTGCTTGTTATGTTTTAAATCGGGTGTTGATTAGACCTAATCTTAATAAAACTCCATATGAGCTTTGGAAAGATAGAAAACCCAACATTGGTTATTTTAAAGTTTTTGGATGCAAATGCTTTGTTTTGAACACAAAAGATAATCTTGGTAAATTTGATCCAAAATCTGATGTTGGTATCTTTCTTGGTTATTCAAATTCAAGCAAAGCTTATAGAGTTTATAACAAAAGAACTTTAGTTGTGGAAGAATCTATGCATGTTACATTTGATGAGTCTAACCCCTCCTCTACGGAGAAAGTTGTTGTTGATGATAATGCAGAAGAAGAACAACAAGAAGAAGCATTAAATGACAACCAAGAAGACGCGCCACATGGAATTCAAGAAGAACATCATGAGGAAACAAATGCAGAGCAAAATGAAGGTACTTCACAAACACTCCCCAAGGAGTGGAGGTATATATCCTCTCACCCTAAGGATGTAATTTTAGGAGATCCCTCACGAGGTGTTACCACTAGATCATCTCTTAGGAACACATGTGAGCATGCTGCATTTATTTCTCAAATTGAACCAAAATCCTTTGCGGATGCGGAAAATGATGAATCTTGGAATATGGCAATGCAAGAGGAGTTGAATCAATTTGAGAGAAACAATGTGTGGGAGTTAGTTCCTAATCCGGAACATCAATCCATTATAGGTACTAAATGGGTATTTAGAAACAAAATGGATGAATCCGGTGTGGTTGTAAGAAATAAAGCTAGACTAGTGGCTCAAGGTTACAACCAAGAAGAAGGAATTGATTTTGATGAAACTTTTGCACCTGTAGCAAGGCTAGAATCCATTAGGATGTTGTTAGCATATGCATATCATAAGGATTTTATTTTGTATCAAATGGATGTAAATATTGATTTTAATGATAACAAATCACATGTATTTATTAAGTAAAGATTTATGAATTATGCTTTTATAATAAGAAAATGATATTATGGAATTAAAACATTTTGGACTAAAATGAAAGTAATTTCAAAATCTTTGATAGTGTTTTAAATTTCAGATTTGGACCTATTTAAAACTATTTAAATATTTTTGGGTCATTCTATAATTTCACAAAGTTTGGGCAAAATCATAATTTTAAAAAGTTTTGGGATTAACGAAGGATTATTTCAAAATTCTGAAATTGGACCTATTTGCAAACTTTTATAACATTTTGGGTCATACTACAGTTTATAAAGTTTTGGGGTCAAACTGAAAATTTAAGAAAATTTTTACTGTAGCAGGTTACTGTAGCATCCGGCTTACCGGATACAAAAATTGAAAAATTGGATACGGGGCAGAATACATCCAGAACGAAAACGGCTTACTGGATTCCGAATCCGGCAAGCCGGTTAGGCAAATTTTTGAATTTTGCCTTAACGGTAACATAAATCTGGCTTACCGAATTCCATAAACGGCAAATCGGATACGCCTGAAATGTGAGTAACGGCTAGTTTTCGAGCTCAAACTATAAGAACTCAAATCCAACTCATTTTGAAGCTCTCCAACAAGCAAAAACAAAAAGCACACGTGATATCTTGAGCTTACAACTTGCAAAACACAAATCATTGAATCATTCATTGTTCTTCATCTTTGAATATCTACTCATTGAGTGAGTTTGATTGTAACTTTCATTTCTTCATTTCATTTGTAAGAGTTTGAGTGTGTGAGACACTTGAGTGAAGAGATTGGGAGATAATCTCTTTGTTGTAAAGGTTTATTGACACCTTGAAGTCAATTGTAATCGGTTGAAGCCTTGGAAAGGCTTGGATAGTGAAATCCTCAACCTTGGATTGCTTGGAGGCATGGAAGTAGGCGGGGATTGCCGAATCACGTAAAAATTCGTGTGTTTGTTTTTCTTCTCCCTTACTCTTTAATTATTGTGCCTTTATTAAACTTATTGCTTTCAATTTTTATTAAGGCATTAGATTGCTTGTTGTGTGGATTTGCTAGGTTAATTTTTAAATTTCCAATTCACCCCCCCTCTTGGGTTGTACACTTATATTTCATTTTATCTATAGCCAATTGGTGGCACATAATCTGAGGGTTTATTCCCAATATATCTTCATGACTCCATGCAAATATGTCATTGTACTCCACTAATAAATTATAAACCTCATTGGAAATGTCATCCGTCATTTTTGTTCCCACTCATACAAGTCTGCTTGAATCATCTTCACTCACTGGCAATTATTTCACTTCTTATTAGGTCGTTGCTGACATAACTCGTAGATCGATACTCGTGTTCTACAAGGATTCTCTCTCAGTTGTAGCACAACCGCTTTGAGCTACTTGTTACTGGTCCCTTATTACTCCAACCCCACCTTGGACTCTAACCTTCATGCATTGCATGTGGGTTAAGCTCACTGCTCCTGCTTTCCTGTTGAATGGTCTGCCCAAAATAACTTGATAAGGGGTAGACTCATCAATTACCACCCATGTTACCATCACTGTCTTTTGTAGTGGGCTAAACCTTGTAGTCAATTGCAGGTTAATCACCTCAAGGGGAATAAGCTCAGCTCTACTAAATGCTTTTAATGATGTTATGATAGGATCAAGCCAGAGGTTGCACATTTTTACATCCTAAAAGGTTTGCTTAAACAATGTCGACAGAGCTACCTTCAACTATAAGAGCCCAATTCAACTTCTGCCCTACCAAGGTAACCTTCACTACAAGTGAGCTTCATGTGGATATGCTACCGCTTCCTTATTTTTGTCTGTGAACATGATTGACATTTTTTGAGCCTGTTGTTTCTTTGGTACATGAACATTAAAATTCACCTCATAACGTTTTAGAGACTATCTACTATAATTTCTCCTTGGACGATTTAAGTCTCCTGCTAAGGTCGGCCCTCCCGTGATCATCATTGCAATATTATCTCTAATGTTCCATTTTCTCCCATCTCTTTCTTAGTCATTCATATACTCCTTTAGATATTGATGTTGCACTAGCCATTCAATATACTTTTTCAAGTCTATAAAATCTGCGATTCTATGTCCGGACACCTTGTAAAACTCACAATACTTATAGTGAGAATTTTTGCCCGAACCCCTATGATCGGTTTTGGCGGGCTTAGTAGTCCCTTATCTTTTATCACACCATGTATTTCTACCCTGGTTGTGTTCAGAGGTGTGTATCTCTCGCCTTGCTCTACCAAGTTCACTCTATAGTCTGATCTCAACCCTCTCCAGTCCATAGGCGGTGGCAACCTGTTATACTCTCTTCCTCAGTCTCTCGTTGGTTCCTCTCATAGTTATTTCCTTTCTCTCGACCCTTGTCTATTAATGAGACTTCTCTTCTTTCCCAATCTCGAGATAGCCTCTCTGGTCGTTTGTAATTAAACAACCCTCCGTCGTAATGATGCCTATCATCCAAGTTCCTCCTTGAGCTATACCCAAGGTTATGTCCTCTTTTTCTTAGTTCTTTCTTTCTCACTGGACCCCCTCTCTGCTCTTTCATTCTCCTTTTTTCTTCCTCTGTATCTTAAGTTTTCATATATAATTTTGCCTGATTGTACGCCTCAGTGTATGTTGCTATCCTTTATTATATAAACTATTCCACAATCGATTGACTCTGAACCCCTTTTTTAATCCTTTTAGAGCATCTGGGTAATCAAATGCTCCTAGATCGGTAACTTCTTTATGATACCTAGTCACAAAGCTTCTTAAACTTTCAAAATCTCCTTAGACCAATTTTTTCAACCTACTTGTATCCTGCTCTGGTATGCATTAGCCTATAAAATGCACAGTAAAAAGATCATATAAATCCTTGAAATTTCCTATTCTTCCCTTCATTAATCTCCGGTACCATTATTGTGCATGTCCTTTTAGAGTTAAGAGGAAAACACGGCACCTTTAAAAATCATTCAAACCCTGAATCCCGATTATCTCACTAAACCTCTGCACATGATGATTTGTGTCAGTTTTTCCTTTATATATTGGGATTGAAACAATGTACTTGGGTGACAAAGTTACCGCCATCACCTCAGGCATCAGGGGGGATTCGTCGTCAAGTAACAATATTCATACCACTTTCTTACCCTCTATTTTCACTTCTAACGCCTCTAGAGTTTTTTTGAAATTTGCAATATTCACTGCTCAAGCTCATTTGCCCGTTGGGGGTTTTCTCAGCTCTTCCCTCTTCCATTTATGATACATGTCATTTATTCTTCCCCCAACTTATTCGTTTGTTCTCCTGCACTTATGTTCTCATGCCGTACTCTAATTTGAGGTAGCCCTATTCTGCTTTGTTGCTCACCACTAAGCTACTTTCTCTCTCGTGCTCTACTACTCTCTGGATCACTAGTTCGAACTTAAGTCCTTTTGACTTGGGCATTAACCTACCCCTTGATCATCTCTTCAAATCTTGACATTTGCCTCTCAATCATTTCTCTCCATCTCTTATTTATAGTGGCATTCATTTCCTCTGCCAATTGGCTCAAGGTTTGCCTATCTCCATCATCATCATCCATCAGTATTTCTTAATCATGTAGCTTTCTACCACTGATTCATTAAACGTATGGCTTTTCACACCATTTCCCCATAGACGGTGCCAAGATATTGATGCTAAAAAACGACCTCAATAGCTGAATTTATTTTATGGGAATCGCAGCACCGATCCAAGCTTAAATTATAGCATCTACTAACCATAGAACACAGTTAGGACACGACGGTGAGGGTTCCGGTGAAAATCCTCTGATGCTTAAGTTAGATGTTTTGTGTCTAAGAAAAAGGAAAATGAAAATGGGGAACTAGAGGTGAGATAAAAGTAAAGAATTCTTGGGTAGTTGTGTTGTGAATCTCATTAAAAAATAGGAAAGTTTAAAGATTAGTCACCTGTAGAGTTTTCCTTAGTTAATTTTTGCTAACCCCTATTTCTGATGCTCTTTTTATCTTAAATAGTCACGTTTAAAGGATGTATCTACGACAAAATTCAAAGGTTTTTATTCGCCAAGGCTTCTTATAAAGCCAAGGCCCCACTTGAGTTGGTTTCCACAAATGACCAACTCGAATTCATTAAGTTAATCAAAAGAAGATATTATATATATATATATATATATGGTTATAGAAGGTACATGCATGTGGTTGTATTTTCTAAGTCAGAAGTCAGAAGTCTTCATAATTTTTCGACAGTTCAAGGCTTTAGCTGAAAAAGCAGAGCGAATTAAAGCTGAAGGTATTTAGAATTGATCATGGTGGAAAAATTCACTTCCAAGGAGTCCACAAAGTTGCTGCCAGGAGCATAGAACTAAAAGAGAATTGATCGTTCGCCATACTTCTTAGTAGAATATATTACAAAATAGAAGAACAGAACAATTGTTGGGATAGCCAGAAGCAAAGCCAAAAGGACTTCCCAATAAGCTTTGGGCAGAAGTTGTCCATAAATAGTCTACATCCTCAACAAATCTCCTACAAAAGTAGTGGTAAACAAGACTCCATTTTAAGCATGACACAACAGAAAAATAGAAGTAAGCACTTGTTAATTATACAAGTGTATTGGTCACATGTCTAATTAGAATTAATAGAATTGATGTGCTGGTAGTGAGAACCAACATGCATATTGGAGCATATCAAAGTTGTAGTTATAGCTGAAGCATTAAGACAAACTGAAAGCCCAGAAAGCAGAGCATAAGCACTATAACCATGAGATTAAATGAATGTAAACCAAGAGATTTAGGTTAGTAGCAATCCAGCATCTTTCTATGCAAGAAAATGACTTATATAAATACATTATGATGATCAATAAAAATGTATTGTGTTGTGTCTATTTGCTTTGTATACTCATTCTTTATGTTCTCTATTTTGACTTGGTATAAAAGCACACCTCAAAGCTTTATCCAGTTAATGGATCCAGCTGAGGTCATGCCTGAGAATCAAACCACAAGTCCACAAAACTGGGAACACTTCCTCACACACCAATGAAGGAAATCAAACTCAATCAACAATACTATTGCACAGACAAAACACACGCTCAATAAACAATGTGCAAGTCACACAACAAACTTGGAGGCACTAGTACAAACTAACCTTTACTAACATTTGATTTTCTTAGACTTTACAAAAAGTGTCAATAACTGTGTAAACATGCACCATTTTCTGCTTTTAAAAAATAGGTATACAAATTATTAATATTAGTGTCTCAGTGAGTTAAGCATAAGAAATCACTGACACTGAAGTATCAGAGATTAGAAAAAATCATTACAATATGTAAATGTCCCAACTTGAACTAAAGACTCTAAAATTCAAAATTTTTATGTTTGGACCACAAACCACTAAACCTATAGAGTTAAGATACAAGAATTACATTAAAACTAAAAAACAAAAATATAATAGCAAAAGTAAAATCCCTAAATCCCAACTGAAATCTCTTTCCTCTATTTCATCATATTGTCAATCAAAACTTACAAAAACACTCACTGCCATGCCTTTGACATGCCCAAAACCTACATCATTGCTTTCAATTAGCAATTGCCATCATCTCTTATGCACTAAAGTTTGGTCTATGTATTTTTGTCTCTTTTTCCCTGATTGGAAATCCACTGCCGTCATTGGTAACAAATCCATTGTCGTCATCATCCTTGGGCTGTAATGGCTTGGAGCCATCATCAATAGTCAATCATTCATCACATGAACAACTTCTCAGCCTCTATCCAACTATCATTGTCGCTGCCATACTGCCTCAATCTCTGTTCAAGGCCTCAATCTCTATTCAAGGAAAGCTTAAATGAATAACTAAGTGTCCTATAAATTTGATGTTGTCTCTTTTTTTTTTTTGGTCCCTATTGCTAGCGTTTTAGTGTTTTGTAGCTGTTATGTGTCTTAGGCGCATTTGCATAATATGAGTCTTGTAATTTCTTTTTAATTTTCCTTTAAAAACTGTAATTTTGATTTTTTTCCTCCCCTTTCTAACATAGAGTGATCTTTACAATGATTATAAAGAGGTTTAGCGACCTCTATCTCGCTCCAAAAAGTAACGAAACCTATTTTCTTCGATCCTCGTCTCGCCCTCTCTCGCTGCTTTGTTTTGTTTTTATTTTTGATTATTATTGAACTATTATATATTTATTTATTCTTTTGGTTTCATAAATATGGGGTTTGGTGACTACATTGCAAGGGTTGCATTATTAATTGTGTCGATATTTCTGATGATGCTATTATTTCATGTGTTGATGGAGGGTTGGGCTTTGTTAGAAGATTTTTAACCTCTGCTAGAGCTAGAAAGCAGCTAACTTCGTTACAAAAGTACTCACTCGTCGAATTTCAATTTGATTTTTGCGAGGCCTAGGGTTCGACAATTTCACTCTGGCCAATCACCTAAGAAAAATAACGAGTCAAAATTTTCCTTTTTACATTATTCTTTATATGATATGTAATTTATTTTTTTAATTTATTGTTCGAACCTTTATAAAATGTAGAATATGATAATTATTTCCCAAAGATTAAGAAAGAAATCCCAAAAGTAAATAAGTAGAAATATGAGTCCAAAGATATGTTGTTTTCAACTTGTTTTTTGTATTTGTTTGTGTATTTGTTTGAAGGATTTATTTTTGTTTGAGGACAAAATACGTTGGATTAATTTAATGATATTTGTTATTTTTGTTATTATTTTTTCACTTTATCATTTGTTATTGCTATTTAAAGAGTAATTTTACAAACTAGTGATTGTATAATTGGTGGGGGGATGCCTCTTTTATGGGATTTTCTATTCTTCATCATTATAATTAAAATTCAACGATTGCTTAATTTGTTAACCTTTTGAATATCCTCTACTTATGTCACATTTATTAATTAAAGTGGCCTAAGATGCTCTAAATGGCCTGTTAGTTTGTTTTCTGAACGAACTAGATGCTGGGTAGACTATACAATACATTAATTAGGGCCTAATGGAGTTTATTAAGTTAGAACTCGTGATTTGATTGGTTACGTATGAGGTATAGCATGTACTAATGTGTGTGCGCGCGCGTGTGTGTGTGTGTTTTTTTTTTTATTTTGTTGTTACATTATGGTTTGTATATTATCTTTCAATAGAAGAAAATACCCTCGAGAATAATTATAAACTAGTTTTAGTCCATGAGAACATTTGCAAGGATAAATCCTCTACTTCTCTTTTTCTCTTGTGACAATTTTAATGCATTTTACTGTTTAGTTTGTGTATTGTGGTACCAATTTATGATGCATGTTAAAGTCTAATTCTTGCATTGATGTTTTTATCATTGTTCATTTCTTTAGTGGAAACATAGCCTATTTTTCCCCACTCCTTTGACCATGGGAATTTTCTGAAATTCACAAGGTAGTTGCCGATCTTTTTAAGTCCTTTATCGTTTTTTGGATTTGTGTTATCATCAATGCTTTTATCTCCAAAACAGCAGAAGGAGGTCAACAATTTCTTTCCTTACTGTTTCTACAATTAATTTACTAGTTTTAGAAGAAAAAAATATTGTAAATAGGTGTTGGGTATAGTAATTGAAAAAAAAAGTTTGCTTACAGTAATTTGAACAGAAAAGAATTTGTGTCAAATATTTGATTTTGTTATTAATAAGAATGGCTACCAAGTACAATGATTTTGTTGTCAATAAGGATGAGTTTTTGTTCCTTCCTTTTAGGACTTTCATTCTGCTTGAAACTTTGTTTAATCAAATACTAAAATTTCCAGACATATTTATACTCCTCTTGTTGATTTATCAAAATTACATCAAAAAATTATATATTATTTTTTTGAGCAGGATGTTAAAAACATGAATGTTGCCACTTTTGTTTCGGTGCTTGTTGCCTTTTTTATAATCTCTCATAACAAAGAAAGCAATAAACTCCTGCTAACTGATTGTTCATTATTGTTAATTACTTTTCTTGCAAGTTTCTACCATTAAAACTTTAATTTTGTCAACGAATTGCTACTGCAACTAGAGGAATACCGTATGCAACTATCTAGTTAATGAACGAGCTCCATATGTTATAATTAATGTCAGAGGTAATTTAAAAAATTGCCTTTTGAACTGAAGTACAAACTTTCATAATGATGTTTTGTCAATGCAGGTTTTGATTCACTCAAGGATATATAAAATATTGTTATTTAAGATATTTGCTATAAATATAAAGGCCTTATCTAGAAGCTTTGTAATTTTAATCTACTGGTTATGTTGTTGGGATGGGAGATGTGGGCTCTGAATTATTTAGGCCCTTGGATTGTATTAATTATGTGTAGATTTTGCACCATTTAGGGTCGTATGGCCTTAAACTCAAAGTTTTTTTGTCTTTCCATTATGCTATTTTCTGAAATTTAATAACTACTTGAAAACGTGCATATATATATTTTTAATTATTATCATGAAATACCTTGAAAATGTCATTAGAAGCAATAACTATTTATTTTGGAAAGCCTTCAAATTGTTTTTTTCTTATTTATTTTCTTTATTAGGGGTCTATAAGAAATTAGTTTCTTTTTCTGCTCTCTATATATATTAACTATTTTTTGTAGTATACTAATTGATTTTATGTACTTGTGGGTAGGAAAAAAAATAAAGAACAGATGGATATTTAGTGACATTCTTGTGCTTCTTTTTGTTGGTTAATATTTGTTAAAACCTAATTTATACTTTCCTATTTAGAGATTGTTAAAAACTTAATTTTGTATTTATGTTTTTCTTTTCCAAACAGTAGTGTACTTGAATTGTGTGAATTTAAGTAATGTATCTGGGTTGTTTATTATATGAATTGTATTGTGAGATTTGATATATTTAATATATTTTTTCTTTTGGTTGTAAAATAAACAAGAAAACATAATTAAAATAAGAATATACTATTAAGCCAAAAGTAACATAACATCACTAAATACAACCACTAATATTTAAAATGACATTAATAATTTTTGTTGTTATCGAGTCAGTGTGCTCCTAATACTGTGGTCACATAAATCACTAACATGCAAATAATATCATCAAATGCTAATACCAACATGTTATTATTTTAGTGTTACTATAGTGACACAAATTATTGATACAAAAATCACTGACACTAATTGACACTAAAAATTAGTGTCAGTATACTCTCGTTTGAGCGTTACTGACACAATTAACAAGTGTCAGGAAAATAATTAGTGACATTAATTTGGTGTCAGTAAAGTCTATTTTTCTACTAGTGAGTTCCTTTGCCTTTTCAGCTCCTACCAAGCTTGATAGGACCAATTTTCTTATTTAGTAAGCATAGGTCCTACCAGCTATACGTGGTAATGGGCTAGAATGATACATTTATGGAACGAAGAGAGAACCACATAAGTGTTTGGTATCAGGGGATGAACATTAAAATTCCATTACCTCTGAGAACTAAGAATACATTGTTTGGTTAAGGCAAGATTAGCTCTTGCTAAGTTGGTTACTTACAACCATTTTTGAAAATGTTAGAACTTGAAAGATTGTTATCATCTCAGTCCACTGCAAGGGTCAATCTTTAAAGATGCGACTCCAATCTTACACGAAAGGCTTTATGACAATGACTGAATACTTTACCAAAATGAGAACTTTAAGTCTTGAACTTGCCTCAATAGGAAAATCAATGGATAAACATGATCTTGTGACATGTGTTTTGACAGGATTTGGTTAAGACTATGAGAATTTTGTTGTTAGTTTACTCGCTAGACGCTGTTCAGCTTTCATTTGATGAAGCTTGTCCATACTGCTCAACCATCAAAGGAGACTGGAGCACCTAAATAATATGATGGTAGAAACAAACCTTGTTGCACCTGGAAATGAGGGAAGTGCAAGCAACTGGAATAACCAAAGAGGTCAAGAAGGAAAGAACAATGGCTTTAGTAGAGGAGGAAATCAAGACAACAACAATATTTTCAAGATGGCAAAGGGAAAAGACAAAGATAAAGGTTCAAAAACGCAATTCAAACCTGATGTCTTTTGCAGATCTTTCTTAAAGAAGGATACACAACTGACGAATGTTGGCCGGGAAAAATGGTGACTTTGTACCAGCACCACTTGCAAGAAGACTGTCTGGACCACCTTTTTTATCCCCTCAAAAAAGGCAACAAACACAGAGATTAACACACATGGCAGTAGTAAGTGAGCTAGGAAGTGAACCTGGTTAGTTTCTGGATGGTGGAGCAATCCATCATGTGACAAATGATCTAAGCAATATAGTCTCAAATTTAAATATAAAGGTAAATCAAAACTTATTATAGGAAATGGTAATGAACTCCTAATTTCACATGTAGGCATAGTTCTTTTACCAACTTGTGATGGCACACATGTACAAGTTAACAATGTTCTTTACGTTCCCCAAATTTCTCGAAACCTCATTAGCATATCTAGTCTCACTATACATAATAATTACATTGTCACCTTTTCTAATGGCTGCTGTGTTGTGAAAGATAAGTGAAGGAAAGTTTTGCTTAGAGAAATTGAGAAAGGAGGGCTGTATGAGGTGAATGGATTCAATAAAGATGAAATATAAGATAAATTAGAAGAAACAAGATAACATAGTGTTGTAGTGTTATTATTTGCCTTATTGAAGAAGTCAGTTTGTCAAGAGTGAATGTCTGTTAGTTGTGAGTCTATGTTAAAGTTGTTAGCCTCTAATGGCAAAACTCAGTTCTTTAACCAAAAATCAAAGTCTGTAAACTAGCTGGACATTTTTCATGGAAGGCTAAGTCATCCAAATGATTAAATCCTTAAGAAAGTTGTGTTTAACCATATGAACTCTAGAACAATGAACAAATTTGAACTTTGTTCTTTTTGCTCAGCATATATATATGGAAAGAGCCACAAACAAACTTAGAAAATAGTGCATGACAAAACCAGAAAACCATTTGAGTTGGTGCACACTGACTTGTAGAGACTAATACCTATAACATTTGGTGATGGTTATAAATACTATACAATCATAGTTGATGATTTCAAAAAATTCACATGGATATTTCCATTAAATGATAAAGCACACACCACACAAAGTATTCATTATATTTAAAGATTCAGTTGAAAACTTAACTGACCAAAATATTAAATGTCATTAAAAGTCATCAAACAACATACATGCCTCAATACTATATGCAATTACTTACAGTGCCATGACTGTCATCTTACTTTGATACTTCAGCTCATATAGACCCCATTTAAAGTCCTCAAGATCACCTTCCTGGTCAGAAGCAACACATAAAACATGAAGAAGACACCTAAAAAACATAAGAACCTGAAACAACCTTTCTAAACATTGTAACCAACCTTAAAGAAATAGAGGAACCTAAACCTGTCATTGAACCTAAACCAATTAAAGAACCGCAACAAATACCAATTGGCCATCCCATGATAACCAGATCCAAATTATGTATTTACAAACCAAAAATTCACTTAGCCAAGCGAGAACCAAAGGACTTTGAATGTATGCTTAGAAACACCAAATCTGCCATGCAAGATAATAACTGGAGCCTTGTGAATGTAGAGCCTTGCTGAAGAATGAAATATGGGAGCTTGTGAAACCAAACAATAGTATAAAGATAATTGGGAACAAATGGATTTACTAACTCAAATGCAATCCATATAAGAGCATTGCAAGGTGTAATGCAAGATTGGTGACCAAAAGGTATTGCCAAAAAGCTGGAATTGACTATACTAAGACCTTCAGTCTAATAATAAAAAGTGCAACAATAAAAATGGTGTTGAGCTTGGCTATGAACCAAGTATAAGATGTCAAGCAAGTAGATGTCAACAATACTTTCCTCAATGGAGAACTGAATGAAGAATTATACATGGAACAACCTAAAAGATTTGTCAACTAAGCATCCAACCTTATCTGCAAGCTCAAAAATGCCCTTCACAGATTGAAACAAGCACCTAGAGCATAGTATGAGAAACTCATGTGTGCACTGATTCAATGGCAGTTCAAAAATCCCATATTAGGCACATCTCTATTTTGCTTAAGGGATAGTGATGATTTACTGTTAATTTTGGTGTATGTGGATGATATACTAGTGACCAGAAGTTAGCCCAAGGAGATGCAGAGGGTTATTAACAATTTAAGATGCAAGTTTGCATTAAAAGAACTTAGATTACTTAGTTACTTTTTGGGAATTGAAGTTTAAAAGGATGAAGAAGGAGTGCATCTTACTCAAAGTAAATACATAGAAGACCTGTTGAAAAAAAATCAACATGATTGACTACAAAAGCATCCAACACCTATAAGAATATCAGTGAAGTATAAGCTAAATCATTTGATAAAAAAAAAAGAAGTACAAGCTTTGAAGACAAGACACTTTATAGGGATGTCGTAGGAGCATTGCAATATGCCACCTTGATTAGGCCTGAGTTATCAATTAGTGTCAAAAAGCTCAGTTAATTCATGCAAGAGCCAAAAGAAATGCATAAGTAATGATGTAAAAGGATCTTGAAGTATCTAAAAGAAACATCAAGATATGGACTCTATTATACTATAGAAAAGGGGATGAAGCTAGAAGCCTTTGTAGATGTCGATTAGACTACTGACAAAGATGACATAAAGTCAACTGGTGGATATTGTGTATATCTTTCTGGGAACTTGGTGTCCTGGAGTGTAGTCTTAAAGTCTAGTACAGAAGCTGAGTCTAGGGCATCATCTCATGGAGCATTAAAATTAATTTGGGTTAAGTCTCTACTACATGAATTAGGGTATAAGATAGAAGTAACACTAGTTATATGGTGTGATAGCATGAACGCTATAGCATTAGCATAAAATCCCGTATTTTATTGCAGAACAAAGCACATAGAAATAGATGTGCATTTTATAAGGGACATGATTAGAAAGAAGTTTTTGCTTTGAAGTATATCTCAAGCAGAAGGGAAGCGCAGTTATAATGACTAAAGCTCTACTTGGAGAAGCCTTTGAATTTCAGAAGAACATGTTTAGAATCTAGACAGACTACTAAGCTTGAGTAGGGGTGTTAATTATACAAGTATGTTGGTCACATGCCTAAGTAGAATTAATAGAATTGATGTTTCGACAATGACAACCAACATGCATATTGAAGCATATCAGAACTGTAATTATAACTAAAGCATGAAGACAAACTGGCAAACCAGCAAGCAGAGCATAAGCACCAGAGCCATTAGATTAAGTGAATGTAAACCATTAGATTTAGGTTAGTAGCTATCCAACATCTTGCAAGAAAATAAAGTGGAATAAAGTCTTGAATTTAGGAAATCGTTGAATATAAAGATCTAATTATTCTTAAAGAATAAGCAGTTAACCAACAAGTGCATAGATTAGCTGGAAAGAGACTGTTCTAGTTTAACCAAGGTCCTCAGTTCGAGGTTTGGAAATATAACTGTGTGAAATACTTGTTGGGAGAGCTTTGCTGCCCTAATGACCATACCCGACTCTAATCTGGATTAGTTGAGGTCCAATGTAGTATTCGGATATCAGATGGTTTAATATACAAAAAAATAAAGAATAAGCAATTAAGTAAAAATGAAGTCCTTCAATAGCTCCAATAAACACTAGTCTTACGAACTCGAGTCTACAGCACCCAGGAAAGTGTGCTCTCTTATAGGAATCTATAATTCATGTAACATGGCACTCATTGCAATCGTGTGCACCACAAAAATTTAAAGAAGCCATCAAAGAAGACAAATGAGTGAAAGTAATAGATAAAGAAATGAATATGATCAAGAAAAATAACGAGAGCTAATCAATCGCCCCCAAGAAAAGAAGTAATTGGTCTTAAGTGGATTTACAAGAAAGTGTGCACCAGGAAAGTGTGCTCTCTTATAGAAATCTATAATTCATGTAACATGGCACTCATTGCAATTGTGTGCACCACAAAAATTTAAAGAAGCCATCAAAGAAGAAAAATGAGTGAAAGTAATAGATAAAGAAATGAATATGATCAAGAAAAATAACGAGAGCTAATCAATCGCCCCCAAGAAAAGAAGTAATTGGTCTTAAGTGGATTTACAAGAAAGTGTGCACCAGGAAAGTGTGATCTCTTATAGAAATCTATAATTCATGTAACATGGCACTCATTGCAATCGTGTGCACCACAAAAATTCAAAAAAGCCATCAAAGAAGACAAATGAGTGAAAGTAATAGATAAAGAAATGAATATGATTAAGAAAAATAACGAGAGCTAATCAATCGCCCCCAAGAAAAGAAGTAATTGGTCTTAAGTGGATTTACAAGACCAAGTATAATAAAGATGGCTTTAGTTAGAAGCATAAAACTTGATTGGTTGCAAAAGACTACTCACAACTCCTAGGGGTTGATTATAATGAAACATTTGCACTAGTGGCATGAATAGAGACAATACCAGTAGTCCTTGCCATAACATCATAATTGAAGATTAAAATTTATTAGCTAGATGTGAAATCGACTTTTTTGAATAGAGATATGCAAGAAGCACACATGGGGCAACCATAAGGCTACAACCAGGAGGGCAAAGTAGAAAAATTGCATCGCTTAAAAAAGGCACAGTATTAGCTGAAGCTAGCATCATGAGCTTAGAAAAATAAGATTGATCAATAATTTTTCAACATGGATTTGAGAGAAGTCTAAGCGAATCATCACTTTACGTTGAGAAAGAAAATGAGCGAGATCTCCTAACTATTTGACTGTATGTAGACGACTTAATCTACACAAGCACAAATCTAAGAGTCATATAGGAGTTCAAGAATGTTATGAAGCCAGTGTATGAGATGACTGATCTTGGTTTCATGAGATGGTTTTTAGGTATACAAGTTACTCAATCAGAAAAAGGAATTTTTATTTTGCAATGAAAGTCAAAGACTTGTTAAAGGATGACTAATTGCAAGCCAGCAGAAGGTCCGATAGGAATCGATGAAAAACTTCAGAAGTCGGAGCTCAGAAAGTGATGAACCAACTTACCATAGCCTTGTTGGATCGTTGATCTATGTTACCAACACAATGCCTGGCACAAGTGATGCAGTAAGCACAGTATCTAGGTATATGCATGAGCCAAGCATGCTTCATTACACTACAACTAAAGAATTCTCCAATATGTCAAAGAAACCAAGGATTTTGACATCAAATATGTTCAGGAAACGAAAAGCAACCTCATTGGCTAAACTGACAGTGATTGGGCTAAATTAGTTGATAATGGGGGAAAAGTAAATTTGGGTACGTACTCAATCTGGGATTAAACGTCATCTCTTGGGTATTGTGAAAGCAAGCGCTTTTGCTCTATAATCTATAGAAATAGAATACATCTTAGCCACAACAATAGCATGTGAAGCTGTTTGGTTAAGGAAAGTCCTAACAGATCTTTAGCAGAAGCAAGGCTCAACAATAGTTATTCTACTGCGATAATATTTTAGCAATCACTATGATAAAAAAATCTAGCCTTCCATAGCATGTCAAAGCACGTTGACCTTAAACATCACTTCATCAAGGACTTAACAGAGAAAAGAGAGATGAAGTTAAAATTTTGCATTACTCAAGAATACCCTTGGTGAAGATAATAACTTGTAGATATCTTCACGAAGGCTATTTCTATAGAAAAGTTTAGAACCCTTAGAGGGCAGATGAAGATTACAAATTAAGAATGAGTGTTGAAAGTTAATTTCTAATCTAGAAGAAATAGTTTTATAAATGTTTAAGTTAAAATCTAAGGTTTAATTTCTAATCTAGAAGAATTATTTTTATAAATGTTTAGGTTAAAATCTAAGGTTAGATTATGTGTTGTAAAAGTGGCCAAGTCATTGAACTGTAAAAATCGAGTAGATGTGAAACGTAGTAAGAAAATAAGCGAAGTGATATACGTCGGTTGCTAGGCTATAAATATAAAGCCAACTCTTATTTCTAAAGCGTAGCCGTGAATAATAAACATAAAAAGCCTTATCTAAAATCATCCAGTAATATAATTTCTTTAGCCATCCCTTCAACTTTAACTAATTTCCTTCACACAAAGTACTTTCTACCTCACTCATTCTAGCCCGCTGCCTTCCCCTGATCCAACACTTGGCTTTAATTTCCCTTGATGATGTGAGCATAAGTAGAGTAGCCAAAAACCCTTGAATTGGTATAATCTACAAGTTGTCCAAACTGAATTTTCTCTGGTTTCTTTGAATTAAGTGTTGTTGATATATTTATAACATGAATATCAATTAATATATGGTAATATTATTAAAAAAAAATTAATATATATGTATTTAAAGTGTTAACTCTAAATTAATTATTCGTGTCATAAACATATTATTGTCTGTGAACCATTTCTGACATATTTAAGAATAGTATTGACATGTTTGTCGTATTTTTAATTAATTTTTAAATTTTGTGGTATTAAGTGTAAAGACGGGTCAACATATTAGACATGTATAAAAATGTGTCATATTTATATTAAGTTTTTTGACACGATTAATAAATATATTGTATTTCTATTAATTTAAATTTGATACAACACAAATTAACATCCCATACTTTCAATAATTTTTATTATTTTTTTTCCACCTCAACCAAATTTCAGATCTACAATAACAAGGCCCATGGCCCATTGTCATTTTCACCTCAACGGTACTAAAGAGCCCCTTGGCCCAAAATTTATAGAGGTGCCAGATGGATATTTTTAGGAACAAGATGGGGCTATGTTTTTAATCTAATTAATTTGTTCTAAATAAATTTAATGAAAATTGTAGTATAATTTCATGAAAGAAAGAGACATAAAAATAAAATGTGGGGTTTCTTAAAGATTTCAAAGGGTGGTAGAAGCCTCTAAAATAAAATTGTCAATCAAACGGACGGTCCAGATCTACACAGAAAGTAGCACCGTATCTTACAAATTATACAGATACGAAAACACTTCTTCTCAAGTTTCTCAGTAACCAAACGGAAATTTTGTCTCCCTCTCTCTCTTTAACGAGTTGATTGATTTTCTCCGCAAGAAAGTGAATCACCCAAGTGAGTTTTACAGCTTCCGTTAAGTTAATTTTCCAATTTTTTTTTTTAATCTGTGTATTCATTTTTTTTCCCCTCTGAATGTATCAATTGATGTCAAATGTCGAATGCAACATTAATGTATATGATAGAGATTTTTTTTTTTAATTTTCAAAAAAATATAATTTTTTAAAAATATAATTCAATTTACTTTACAATTGATCATTGCCATTGCGAGATGTGCCAGACATATAGCCTAAGGAGCTTGTATAATGTTCAAAAGGAAATTACACTTTTACATGAACAATAGATTGGATTCTCTTTTTCAGTTTTCAATTTGTTTATCTAAATGTTACAGAAATGTAAACCAAATATGTGCTAACTCTGATGTGAACTATTTGAACTCTGAAAGTCTGAAACTCTTATGCAATCCTAACAAATTCTGAAATTGATTGGATCCCGTGTTATGTAGGTGAAGAAAGTATTAAATTCACAAGTTTTACCTACTAGGCCCCGCCGCAAGCTTAAGCGTCTGTATGATTTACAAAGTGATGCAATTCTTTGTTCAAAAAAGCAGGAGATATACAGAAGCTTAAGAAATGGGTTTCATTAAAAGTTTGTACGAATAATTTTTGGTTACCATTGTTTGATCGGAGTTTAAAATGTAGTAAGAAGGAAAAAAGAACTTATTTTTGTGGTTCTATGTGAGATTACATTGAAATCATGTATTAAAAAAAATAATTCAAATTGTATTGTAGTTTGAATCAAGAATTAAAACCCTCCAAGTTTTTTTTTTTTTTTTTTTGGGAGGAAAGAAAAAAAAGAGAGTTATGTTTCACGCCACTGAAATCTTTCGCTGATTGTCTTGAGTTATTCATTTAATTTGGAAATTTATTGCTGGGTTTTTGTTAATTCTGTTGCTATTTTGTGTCACGTGGCAAGTTCCTAATTATGAACATTGTTTCATTTATCTCTACATCATCTTCAAGAAATTATCTAAAAGAATTTTGATGTTCTTTTCGAAGGAAGAGGTATTTATTATGGAGATTTTAGTGGAAACAATAATTCAGAATTTTCTTGCTGCAGTGGATTCTAGGCATGGTATGGGCATTCAGCTTAAGCAAAATGATAAAGATGCTCAGGACAAGGTGTCTAATGATGCAAATGATAATGAGCAAGGTAATTGTGAGATGCTTCATTATACGGGCTATCCCATGTTATGTTGTTTTCTGTTTTCATAAGATTGTGTATAGAAAGTAATTCTGCAGAATATTTATGATGTAGAGGATTCTATACTATATTCAGAGATTCAGCTTGAACAAAATTCTTATGAAATAAGTGGTGGGACACATTTTATTACAACTGATAATGAGGCTCACCTTGGTAATGAAGGCACGGCAATTGGAAGTTCAGTTGAAATGGTCTCTCAGGTTGAGAAAAATGATAAAATGACTCACTCTTCTGGAGTGCAGTTAAATACAGTTTGTGGAGATGAACCATATGTGGGTCAGGAATTCGAATCAGTAGCTGCAGCACATGCATTTTATAATGCATATGGCATGCGTTTGGGTTTCATTACACGTATAAACTACCATACTCGCTCTAAACGTGATGGATCCATTATTTCGCAATCCTTAGTATGTAATAAAGAGGGTTACAGAAAGCCTCCCAGCTCCAGGCACGAAGTGAAAAGTATTAGGCTGCGGCCTCCCACTCGAGTTGGTTGTAAAGCAATGATTTCAGTGAGGAAAATGAGCTTTGGAAAGTGGGTTGTTACAAAGTTTGTGAAGGAACATACTCATGCTCTGTCTAGTACCCAGGGTCAGACGACAGTGCTTTATAGACAAATAGTGGTTAGTTCTTGTCCTTATACTTCTCGTTTAGTTTGTATCTGATAACTTCAAATTTGCCTTTGGGAATATTATCACATATGATATATGGGACTTGTCATGCTATCAGTAGTTACTTGAGAAGAAGTAAACTAATTTTATACTTGAGAACTGAGAAGAACTAAACTAATTTTATACATGAGAAGAAATAAACTAATTTTATATGCTTGGCTTGATCCTGATTCGGAGACTGAAGAACTTGCTGGCCTGTTTATCTGTCTGAGATCTGCTTGAGAATATCTACATTCACTTTAGTATGTAGATGTGAGAATGATGCTAGAAAAGGTTGAAATCTGTTTAGATGTGAGAATGATGCTGGAAAAGATTGAATCTCTTAAACATAACGAGCAATTATACTAGTAAAATAATTGTTTGAGGTGAGAGCTGAACTAATTTTCTTTTCTGTATCTATTATATTATCGGATTCTGTGGTTTTATTTTTATCCGATATAAAGGAATCTTTTAGAGCTGAGGATTTAAGGTAAATTACTTGGATGATCTCATGGTGTTCGATGTGGAAGCCATGCCTGCCTATGGTTGGTTTTCATCTTCCATCTTCTCATATTCCCAATGACCATGGACACTTCAAATAAAGCCCTTATATCTAGGAATTTCTCAAGGAATTCATTAGAATACATTTTCAGTTGCACTAATGATACAAGGCATCTCGTGTAGTGGATCGAATCATAAATTCATTGAGACAACAGTTTAATTGGATTCATTTAACTTAATGATTTATTCTTCATCGACTTCCTTTTTGCCTTTTGCACCTTGTAGTCCGAAGATTGGAGAGTTGAAGAACTTACTCAACAGCTGATCATTGAGAGAAAACGGTCTGCTTCGCTTAGGAGATGTCTCGACCTTCTTTTCAATCACATTGAAGAGCACACACAGGACCTCTCAAAAAAAATCCAATACATAGTAGACAATGTAGATAAGATTGAATCTGAAGGGAAAATCCATCGGAATCCCAGATAATCCAAACATTGAAATGCAAAATTAATCTATGAAGATTGGCATTTACGATTTGCTTGTATGCTTAATTGCATTTCACAGGATCCCAGATGATTAATTAGGCGTTTTGGATGAAGGGAATTGTCTTATACCAGTTGCTTCCTTGAATTGCTAAGGCGCCAATTGTAGTATGCCATGTCTGTGTATGAGGCAACAGTGGTGGTGCTGAAAGAATGGAGGCATAAATTCAGATTGATGCCATGTCTGTGTTTGAGGCAACAGTGGTGGTGCTGAAAAAATGGAGGCATACCTTCAGATTGATGCTGTCTGATACTGCACATTTCTCTACTCTTTCTACAGAATTAGGAAGTTGCATAGAAGTTGTCAACATATATGTTCACGTCTTATGTATGAAATCGAAAAATAAAGAGTGTTGATTCCAAATTAATATTTTGAATAAAATGGAAGTGCTTCATCTAGGTGAATACTTGACCATTGGATGGCAGAGTAGTCATTATTTCCCTATAAGCGCTATATTAATTACTATAATATGAACATGAAGTGCTTCATCTAGTTGAATACTTGACCATTGGATGGCAGAGTAGTCATTATTTCCCTATAAGCGCTATATTAATTACTACAATATGAACATGTCAAATGTAGCCAAGCGTTGAATGTGATTGATGCAACAAAAAACCATTGGATGGCAGAGTAGTCATTATTTCCCTATAAGCGCTATATTAATTACTACAATATGAACATGTCAAATGTAGCCAAGCGTTGAATGTGATTGATGCA
Source organism: Citrus mangshanensis (assembly GCA_030449895.1). Taxonomy (NCBI): domain Eukaryota; kingdom Viridiplantae; phylum Streptophyta; class Magnoliopsida; order Sapindales; family Rutaceae; genus Citrus; species Citrus mangshanensis. The sequence continues at coordinate 25,737 of JASUUJ010000114.1, read as the reverse complement.
ACAAAACAATGTATCCTAAAAGTAAAACAAGGAAAGAGCAGAAACAGTTAGTTTAACACAATTCGGGAACCATCCCTTTCAGGTAAAGTGATGATGAGAAAGGTACCATGAAACATATCCCAAACTTGAAATCTAGCTTTAATACAATGGGATACCTTGTTGCATTTCTTTTACAGAGTTAAGATGCCATTCCCTTCATATAAACTAGCTAACAAGAGATGATGTCAAATGGACTCACATTTCATTGCATCTAGGAATCTGTGAGACAAGGCATCTTGGTGCAGCTTCATTCGATGAATGCTACAGCAATTGCATATGAAAATGAATAGATTATGCAGGACCTAGTTTCTCTAACCTATCATTGAATTAGGTTACAGCAGCAGAGACATTACTAACATAAAGGAAAAGAATCTGAATCCTGGCTTGAGGACATACCTATTGCTAGGCTAATTAACTTCCCAGTTTAAAAGCATCCACAAAGAGGCCTAAGCACACACCGGCTTTCCAATAGTTCATCATCACCACAAAGGATTGCAGCCTCCCAGTTGACGACGGTGGCTTTTTGTACATAAGCATACCTATACCTTCAATGGCAGCAACTACAACACCTGCAACCAGTACATCCCAGTCACCTGTCTGTCCAAGGATCGTAGCTAGAGCATTTGCTGTGTAGAAACCCAATAGCAGGAGAAATATCTTCATTGGAAGGTTCTTTCTCGCTATGTTCAGCTTCTCCAGTAGCTGTCTACCACCTGCACTAACTATCCTTCCCAATCTAGTGCCACCAAGATCAGGACCATCACCATTGAGGCTCTCTTGTCCGCCACTCCCAGATATTCCACCTGTGTCCAACGCAAATGCTATTTTCCAGCCATGTCTTCTCATCAGAAAACTATGTTAGCAAAAAGAACACAAATGCCAAGTTCAGAGGCAATCAACATCAACAAGCTAACACGTAAAGATTTAAAATATCTTGGACCATTTCAATCAATTCCATCTCAGAATGGGCGCATAACTACACAAACCATTGCAAGTTACCACAATAGAATAGAAATGAGGTCCCTAATTGAAATTATCCTCATTTATTTGGAGAAGTGTTCAAGACTCATTAAAATGCAATTGAAAAATCACATACAAAAATCTAAGCTGAAGTAACACAATCGGATCTGTATTTCGGAGGACTCCTGAATGCCAATTAAGACTTTGAAACAGACTGAACTAGTTCCAAATGATCAAAACAGATCTTGTGTCAGATAGGAATCTAACATTCTAAATTTCTAATATCACTGCCAGTTAAGCATACATAGAAAGAGCTCCACATAATATAGCAGAAAATTCAAAATTAGTATTGAGTCCACAACATTCTCCAAGATCAAAGCTGCTGGATAAAAACAAGAACAATATATATATGAACCTAAGAAAGAGCTTGAGAGAAATATGGCAATACATTCCAGCACAGAAAGGATGGGAACTGAACATAAATTGGAAAGTGCATGAGTAGTCCAGGCTATTCACAAAGGAAGATACTTTACCACAATAAAATTAAAAGAAAAGAGCTATATCACATTATCGTGCATACTAAAGAGAGAAACAGAACAATAGTTTAGTTCATATGCTGATGTTTGAGGTCTGTTAAGAGAATTTTGAGTTCATTCTAATAAGACTAGCTCATGATCAGGGTTCCATGGGAAAATAGAAGACACTATACAATTAAAATTCTGATAAAGTTCAAAATTACCTCTTTCCGAGAAAACAAGCAGACTTTGAACTGATCTTTGAAGTCTGTCCACTTGTACTAGGTTCATTTTTCCACTTCTGGTTTGCACTAACTGCAAGCCTTATATAAGAACTTTCAAAGACATCTCTCTCTAGTATCAACAAACTTGAGTGCAATGGCAGTGCTCCCATTTGACGCCAGCTACAAGCATATAAACTTAGGAAACCAATACAATGAAATAGAAGTCAATACACCGCATTAAAAAGTAATAATATAGAAAATTTTACACCATTTTTTGTATGCAAACCCTCAATCTTACTAGTGCTTAAACCTGAACGCTTGTACAGATTGATAATTATGAGCCCATAATCAGTGAAACTCATGCTCGTTTTAAAATGTTCATCGGATCACCAATGCAAGATAGAGTTATAGCCCTAGATAACAATGCAAGAATAACTCGCAGGATCTTCATAATTGTGTTCTATGCATGATAACAGTTGACAATACCCTAATTCAAAAAATTTAGCATGGCAGTTACTGCAGAATTATGAATATACCCAGTGTGATGACAAACAAATTGATGAAGTTCAGGAACAAGCTACAATGCATTAGATTAAAATCATCCTATCAGTCCAAGTACTAAGCAACAGCACTAAAAGTTTAGAGTGTAACACCCTTATCATGTAAAAGATTCAAATTCCAGTTGTATGTAGCAAATGCTTCTCTCAACTAAAACAAACACCAGCAAAGCAGTATGTCGATCAAGTCCAAGCAGCCAACTGTTTAACAGTTCCACATTTCATCCACAATCCCAGACTGCCCCCACAAACCATGGAATCCTAAAAAGAAAAAAAAAAAATCTTGCTCATTGTATTAACGATCGATTCTTTGCCTTTAGTTCTTTATAATAGGAACTAAGCACTACTCTGATTAATTACTATCACCACATGGTTGTTTTCTAAAAGCAAAAACAAGTTCGTCTAAGGAAAAGCCTTGGCGATTGCCACATATGATGTAAAATTATCAGCTCATTTTTTTAGACAAAAAATTATTTAGACTAAAACTTGAAACTGTATAAAGCAACTACTTCCAACATGTAGCCATCCTTTTAGAAACTAATTTCACAAATAAGATGAAAAATTATCAACAACCCAGATGGCCAAAAAAAAGAAAATGGTAGAAAATAAAATTCACGTCAAGCCTAAAATTGAACGTAAAAGACACTGATTCAATCAAGGCCGAGTTGGTAAAAAAATAAAATAAAATAACAGAGCAAAAAGAAAACAAAGCTAAGCACTTTCATGTAATATCGATACCCGCATAAAGAAAGTCGGTCTATGAATTTAAAAAAGAGAATAAAAAAATAAGAAGAAATAATGATGAATGAAGATGCCATTAACATTCTATTAAGCTTCAATTTTTATTCTTGTTTTACATTTTTTGTTTATGGAAAAGAGTATATATACAGAGAAATTCAAGAATATTACAAGAAAATGAAACAAAAATGAAGAAAATTGAAGCACTAACCTTGACAATTGAGATTTTGTTTATATGTACTGCCACCACATGCGCGCGCACACGGAGATGAGTTAATAATAGGTGTGGTTCAGAAAGAAGCCTGGAGACCGCAGACGCTTACAAATGAAATGAGATAATAACATGTGGGTCCCTAATTTTCTTAAATCAGAATTTTGGACATAGATAATATCTTTCTTTACGAAGGTTTCCGTTGTCAAATTCCAATACTATTTTATTAGTAAAACCGATCATTTTTATGTTCTCAAAAGATGGGTTTGGTTGTCTACAATGCCGGGATGGTGCGTGAGAGCCCGGCTGGCAGCCAAACAAAACCGGTTGCACCTTTTTTTTTTAATTTAAGAAATTAAATTAAAATAATATATTAATTTAAAAATTATGGGAAAAATAATATTAATAGTAAAAATTTAATAAATAGAAAATAAAATAAAGATATAATGTTGTCAAAATCAAGAGAAAAAAATTATATAATAAAGGAGAAATATTTGTTTCATATATTTATCATATGTGATGTGTCGTATTTAAACTCAAATTTTTTATGTATTTTGTTATTTGTCTCAATTTTATTATTTTAAATACCCCAAAATGTTCTCCCCCCTTTCCTGTTTCATGTTTGATATCTTTGTTGCATATTTGATTACTTTTGTGAATTGTTGCATTTTGACGTGGTTTTCATGTTTAACATCATATGTTGCATGTTTAACCTTAGGTGTTGTATGTTTTAATGTGGCCTTTTTACATGTAAATTTTTAATTGCATGTTGGACCTCTCTTGTTGTAGTTTCACGTGGATTGTTGCATATCTTGAATAAAGTCAAAAAATAAAAATTTTCCCGACCGTTTCATGTTGCACGTCCGTATTCCATATTTATCCTCCGTTGTTGCATCTTTCACATGAACGATTGCATGTTGATGTGATTATGATGTTTGATCTCAAGTGTTGCATGTTTTACGTGACCTTTTTACGTGTAAATTTTATGTTGTATGTTTGACCACTTATTGCATGTTTCGCGTGGATTATTGCATGTCTTGAATAAAGTGAAAAAAATAAAAATTTTCTTGCCTATTTCATGTTTCATGTTTCATGTCCGTGTTGCATATTTGATCTCTGTCATTACATCTTTCACGTGAACTGTTGCATGTTGACGTGGTTCTTATGTTTAACTTCATTTATTGCATGTTTGACCCTATGTTGCATGTTTTACGTGATCCTTTTACATGTAAATTTCATGTTGCATGTTTCACGTGGATTATTGCATGTCTTGAATAAAGTCAGAAAAATGAAAATTTTCCGGCCTGTTTCATGTTTCACGTCTGTGTTGCATATTTGATCTCCGTCGTTACATCTTTCACGTGAATTGTTGCATGTTGACGTGGTTCACATGTTTAACCTCATTTGTTGCATGTTTGACCCATAGGTGTTGTATGTTTTACGTGACCTTTTTACATGTAAATTTCAAGTTGTATGTTTAACATCACTTGTTGCATGTTTCACTTGGATTGTTGCATGTCTTGAATAAAGCTAAAAAATGAAAATTTTCCCACATGTTTCATGTTTCACATCCGTGTTGCATGTTTGACCTCCATTGTTACATCTTTCACGTGAATTATTGCATGTTGACGTAGTTCTCATATTTAACCTCAGTTGTTACATGTTTAATCTCAGGTGTTGCATGTTTGACATAACCTTTTTACATGTAAATTTCATGTTGCATGTTTGACCTCACTTGTTGCGTGTTTCACTTGAATTGTTCGGTGTCTTGAATAAAGACAAAAATTGAAAATGGATGAGGAAGACGAAGTAATAGTGCATATAATTAATCATGAAGCCGGCTAGCCGGCTTATTTAATAATAAATCAAACGGTTAACCGCTTCCACTCTAGACAGACCAAACAATGAAACAGCTAACCAGTTGATTTAAGGAATAATTAAACAGATAACCGCTTCCACTCCAGAGACACCCAACAATGAAACGATTAGTCGGCTAATTTAACGAAGAATTAAGTGGTTTACTGTTTCCACTCCAGAAAACACCCAGAAAGGAAATGGTTAGCTAGCTAATTTAACAAGGAATCAAGCAGTTAACTGCTTGCACTCTAGAAATAGCTAACAACGAAACGGTTAGCCGGATTGTTAAGCAAAAGAATTAAGCGGTTAACCGCTTCCACTCCAAAAATAGCTAAGTGTGAAATGGTTAGCCGGCTTATTTGACAATGAATGAAGCGGTTAATCGATACAATGAATGTTTGATATTGATATTTCATGTATCACATCGCCTAACACATGTATAAAATATCATGTTGCATTTCAAAATTTCTTGAATTCAAGTGATAATTTATAATCAAAATTATTTTTTTTCGTTTCATATTCTTTTAATTATTAATTACGTTTAATTAAGCCCCATCTATTAAGAAAAAAAATATAAAAATGTTGCATTAAAATTATTTGATAAATTAAGTGATCATTATTACTCCAAGTAATAATTTATCATTTTAATTATTATTTATTTCATTATTTTGTAATTTGTTTAATTTTTCAAACGAAAATAACTATGGTGACAATTTTAAATTACCAAATAACTTTCGTGCACGTGGTAATTTAGTAATTTTTTATTTTAAAGATCAAATAATACGTATAGCACTTTAATGATTTTGGATTAATTTCATCAAAGCTTGTAAATGAAACCCATAAACAAAGGCATCTCAAACTTTATAATTACAAAAAAAAATGTGTAAAGAAGAGAATTGACGGAGGCACGCCATACATGAATTAATTTTAATCATCATCTTCCACTATATATGTCATGAGCAATGGAGGCTTTCCCTCCCCATTACCATTACAAAAAAGTTGTCGACCTGTGTAACACCCCCATCCAAGAAGTGAGCTAAAAAGTATGAAACTCCAAAGCATTGTCTAAGCATATCACACAAACTACTTCCATCATCTCCATTGACAACATACCCAAAAAAATCCAGGTATACGCTATTAGCCCATACACTTTTAAGCATAATAATTCTCATCACATCTCATTTATCCAAGAGGCCATGAAAACATGCTCAAAGATTCCAAAAGAAAATTGACAATTAAACACATAAGAATCAATCTCAAGAATCCATTAAGTTCGCAATCAAGTGAAAACAATGTCAATCTCTTATTTATAAAACCAAACTTCAAACTCTATAATTTTATTCATTGACTAACAAATGATGTACATATAAAATTCATGGAAATCTGTAGAAACCTTCGGGACTATTTTAGAGCATGTAATAAGGATAGGCCTTGTTCAATAATCCCTTTTTATTGTGTTTATTTTTTGGAGTAGGAGTGAGAAATGTAAATTTCTCCCACTTAGTGTTTATTTGCAAATTTTAAAGGGGGAGTGAGAATCTCACTTTGCGGGCCCCACTTAAATTTGGAGTGGGCAGTGGGATTCCTACTCCCATAGGGGAGGTAGGAGTGGGAATTCACTCATTCCTCTTCCCTTTTTACCCTTATATTTAATAAAATAAAATAAATAATATCATATTTATTTAAATAATAATATCATATTATTTTATAAATTACATTTATTAAAAATAATAATATTAAATATATTTAAGTATAATATTATTATATTTAGTTAAAAATAATAACTTACATTGATTCTAAATTAAAATTACTTAAAAATAATATTATTATACTCATAGAGAATTAATAATATTACTATATACTATCTTTATTTGAAAATATAATATTATTATATTTATTTAAAAATAATAGTATTATATTTATTTAATATTAGTAATTAATAATAATAAATATTTTATTCTAAGAACATATCAATTTTGTACAATATTATTAATAATAATGTTTCATTTATCTTGCGTTTATTAATAATTTTTTATTTGCACAATTAAAATTAAAATTAATAAAAATTTGTGATTTACATAATTAAGAATATGAATAATAATTATTAATTTACAAATATAATAAAATAAATATTTTATTTTTCAAATATATTTTTTTATTAATTTTGTAATTAAAAATTATAATTCTTTAAATACGGGTAAAACTGTAATTTGAGACCATTTGCTCCCAATCCAAGATAATTGTTGGTTATTTTTATAATCAAATGCTATTGATGCAATGCGAGTGTCTGTGACAATAATAAAGTGATAAATATTAAGATGGTATCAGGGTTGATGTCTTAGAAATCTCTGACAATCACAATAGTAAAAATCTACTTAGCTCGTGCCACCCTCACCTGCCCCGACTCGGCCGCCGCACAATTTATCCCTGTGCGGCCCTTTCCCCGCTCCTCGGTGGGTCCGAGATGCCACGGAGAATACAATGCCGGCGATCGAAAACCGCTAACGCACGCAAAAGTGAAGGCGTCGGCAGCGAAAAGAGGATTAACCGGCTTAAAAGATAAAAGGAGGGGTGCAACACGAGGACTTCCCAAGAGGTCACCCATCTTAGTACTGCTCTGAGCATGAAAGTGCGGAGTTAATGGGATCTGGTGCATTAGTCTTTGGTAAGTCGTGGCATGTGCCTTTGCTTAAATTCTTGCTCATAAGGCTGCCTGATTCATCTGCCCTGCTCCCGTGTCGAGGTGCCAGGGGATCTGCCTACCATGCCGCCAAAGTAAAGGCGTATGAAGAAGGATGCTTAGGTGAAAAGATTAAAGGAGGAGTGCAGCGAGGACTTCCCGAAGGTCACTATGCCGCGCTTGAGCTGCGGAGTTACGATGGGATCAGGTGCATTAGTCTTCTTATGGTCGCACCCATGTGCAAATCTAGCCCCTACTGCTTGCTCGCGCGCCGATTCATCCTCCTGCGGCCCTTTCCCAGCTCGGCCCGAGTAATTTGCCGGAGAAGCGGCTGATCAAAAAAGCATGAAGTGCAGCGGCAGAGGATTAGCAGGTGAAAAAGATAAAAGGAGGGTGCAACACGAGGACTTCCCAAGAGGTCACCCGTGCCGTCTTGCCCTCGCCCAGCTCGCTTAGCTGGCGGAGTTGATGGGATGGTGCGTTAGTCTTTGGTATGGTCGCACCCTGCATGCTGCGTGCCCCATGCTGACTCGGCCGCCTGCGATTCACTCTCTGCCCGGCCACTCCAGCTCCCCCGTGAGTCTGTAGGAGACCCCCTGCAGCCGTGCCATGAAAAAGTGAAAGCCGCGAGGATTAACGGTGAAAGATAAAAGGAGGGTGCGGCACGAGGACTTGAGAGGTCACGAAACCCATGCTTGCTTAAGCGGAGTTACGATGGGATCAGGTGCATTAGTCTTTGGTATGGTCCATCGGCATGTGCAAATCTACTTAACCGTGCCCCCTGGGCTGCCCATGCACAATTCATCCTCTGCGGCCCTTTCCCGCTCCCGTGGCGGACCCAGGAGACCCCGCCGTGATGGCGCAGGACAAAGGATTAAGCGGCTGAAAAAGATAAAAGGATGGGTGCAAACAGAGGATTTCCCCAAGAGGCCGAAAGTGCTTAGTCTTCACTGCGCCCAAGACAGTCGCCTGTGGGATGAGCGGTGCATTAGTCTGGTTGGTATGGTCGCGCATGTGCCTTTGCAAATCTACTTAACGTGCCCCCACTACTTTGCCAGAGCTCGGTCGCGCACAATTCATCCCTCTGCGGCCCTTTCCCGCTCCGGCGGCCTGATGTGCCGGAGACCCGCGATCAAAACCATTGCGCGCGCAAAAGTGAAGCGCGATGAAAAGATTAACGGCTGAAAAGATAAAAGGAGGGGTGCAACACGAGGACTTCCCAAGAGGTCACCCATCTTGCTCTGCCCTCGCATGGCTTGCGGAGTTGATGGGATCCGGTGCATTAGTCCTGGTATGGTCGCACCCATCAGCATGTGCACTGCAAATCTATAACCGTGCCCCCTACTTTGCCAGGCTCGGCCGCCACAGTTCATCCTCTGCAGCCCTTTCCAGCTCCGTGGGTAGATGTGCCAGGAGACCCCATGCGATCAAAATTGCATAAAAGTGAAGGCGTAAAATGATTAGCTTTGAAAAGATAAAAGGAGGGGTGCATCACGATGACTTCCCGGAGGTCACCTGGCGTCTGAGAGATTACAGTGGGATCCGGTGCATTAGTGCTGGTATGGTCGCACCCATCAGCATGTGCACTGCAAATCTACTTAACCCGTGCCCCCTACTTTGCCCAGGCTAAACCTGATTCATACTTTGCCCGCTCCCGGCGTGATCTGAGTGTGGAGAGTGCCCACCGTGCCTTTCAGGAGGATTCAGGTGAAAAGATAAAGGAGGGTGAAACACGAGGGTATGGTCACAGTCTTCTTAAATCGCTGGCGCATATAAATGTGGAGCCCCCGCTGCCATGTGCCCCGCGCAGCTGCCAAAAGATAAAAGGAGGGTGCAACAAGACTTCCCAGTCACGCCACTCGGCGGTGCCGCGCACATGTTCATCCCTCTGCGTGGCCATACTTTCCGCTCCCCGAGTGGCTCTGATGTGCCGGAGATCCATGTAGCGTGATCGAAAAGCCCTTAGTGAAAGCGCAAAGGAGATTAACTTGTGAAAGATAAAAGGAGGGGTGAAACACGAGGACTTCCCAAGAGGTCACCCATCTCTTGCTCTCGCCAGCAGCTGCGGAGTTACGATGGGATCCGGTGCATTAGTCTTTGGTATGGGCACCCATCGGCATGTGCCTGCAAATCTATAACCGTGCCCCCTACTTTGCCCGAGCTAGGCCGCGCAATTCATCCCTCTGCGGCCATTTCCCCGCTCCCAGTGTCTGCGGAGACCCCGCCCGATCAAAACCCGATAACGAGCGAGAAAGTGAAGGCGCCGGCCGCGCAAAGAGGATTAAAAGGCTGAAAAGATAAAAGGAGGGGTGAAACACGAGGACTTCCCGAGGTCATCTTGTCTTGCTGCTCGCCTTAAGCTGCGGAGTTACGGTGGGATCAGTGCGTTAGTCTTGGTATGGTCAAGCACGAAGTGCATGTGATATATCTACTGTAGTGCCCCCCTACTTTGCCAGGCTGACCGCCGCAATTCATCCCCCTGCACGGCCCATTTTCCCGAAACTCCCGTGGCGAGAGGTCTGGAAGATGTGCCCAGGAGACACACCGTCATGCGCGATCATTACTTTGTGGCGTGCCTATAGTACCCCAAGTACCCGGCAGGAGACCCCATGTGACATTAACTTCTTGGTGAAAAGATAAAAGGAGGGTGCTGTGAGGACTTAGGTCACCACGTGCTGCTTCCACCTTTGACTTAAGCTGCGGAGTTACGGTGGGATCCAGGTGCATTAGTCTTTGGTATATCGGCATGTGCACTAATCTACTTAACAGTGCCCACTTTGCCAGGCTAAGCGCACTGTTCATCCCTGCACGGCCTTTCCCAGCTGGTGCCGGAGACCCGCGTGATCAAAACGCAAGCACCCGCGCATAAAAGTGAAGGCCAAGCGCATGAAAAGATAAAAGGAGGGTGCAAGAGGACTTGCTAGCTCCTGACGCTTAAGCCCGGGTTGATGGGATCAGTGCATTCAGTTGTCTTACCGCAGCATGTGTACTGCAAATCCAGTAATGCCCGGCCAGCGCCTCTGCGGCTCCAGCGGACTTGATGTCTTCCGGAGACCGCCTTTCCGCTGCACTTGACCAGTGAGCAAAGTGAAGGCGGCCAAAGAGATGCAGGTGAAAAGATAAAGGAGGGGTGCCACGAGGACTTCCCAGGTCACCATCTAATCTTCCCGCACGCTTACGAGTTACGATGGGATGCGGTGCATTAGTGCAGTATGGTCGCACCGGCTGCCAGCTGTCACCTTAACCGTGCCCTGCGCGCCAGGCTCGGCGCGCACAATTCATCCCTCTGCGGCCCTTTCCCCGCTCCCCGGCGGGTACGATGTGCCCCGGAGACCCCGCGACGGAGATCAAAACCAGTAGCACTTGCGCAAAAGTGAAGGCGGCCGCAGAAAAGTTAAATTTGAAAAGATAAAAGGAGGGGGTGCAACACGAGGACTTCCCAAGAGGTCACCGTCTTGTGCTTTGCTCTGCCCAGCGCTTAACTGCGGAGTTCTGATGGGATCCGGTGCATTAGTGCTGGTATGGTCGCACCCATGGCATGTGCTGCAAATCTGCTAACGTGCCCCCAGCTTTGCCCAGGCTCGCGCGATTCATCCCTCTCTGCGGCCCTTTCCGCATTTCGGCGGGTCTGTGCCAGGAGACAGGCGATCAAAACCCTTGCTGCGCACCAAAGTGAAGGCGCCGCAGAGGATGCTTAACTTGTTTGAAAGATAAAAGGAGGTGCGGCACGAGGACTTCCCGAGGTCACCAGCGATGCCGTCTTGCTCATGGCAACTTAGCTGCGGAGGTTAGGATCCGGTGCATTAGTCTTGGGTAATTCAGCACCCATTCAAGCATGTGCTGCAAATCTACTTAACCGTGCCCCACTGCTGGGCTCGGCGCAGCGCACAATTCATCCCTCTGCGGCCCTTTCCCCGCTCTCCGGCGGGTACGTGCCCGGAGAAACCCGCGCGCCAGAGGGTTAAGGTGAAAAGATAAAAGGAGGGTGCAACGAGAGGACTTCCCAGAGGTCACCAATGCCCTTGCTCTCGCTGAGTTACGTGGGATGGTGCATTAGTCTTTGGTATGAAATTCGCACCCATCGGCATGTGCGCTGAAATCTCTTTGCCATAATTCATCCCTGCTGCCCTTTCCCGGCTCCCGTGAGTCGGTTGCCAGGAGGCGCATTGTAAAAGTGAGAAATAGAGGATTAACAGGCTGAAAAGATAAAAGGAGGTCTGTGCGAGGACTTCCCGAGGTCACGTGCCAGTGCTCTCTCGCACGCTTAACTGCGGAGTTCTGATGGGATCCGGTGCATTAGTGCTGGTATGGTCGCACCCATCAGCATGTGCACTGCAAATCTACTTAACCCGTGCCCCCTCGCTTGCCAATTAAATTCGTCCCTCTCTGCGGCCGCTCCGCTCCCGTGAGTCTGATGTCCGGAGACCTTGGCCGTGATCATTAACGGCGCAGGGTCCGGACTTTCGAGGTCACCCACAAATCTTCTTTCTCGCTTGCTTGGGAGTTGGAGTGGGATCCGGTGCGAGCATTAGTCTGTCTGCAACCTCAGTGTTGTGCAATTCATCCCTCTGCGGCCACTCCGCTCCCGGAGGTGCCCAGGAGACCATGGCGATCAAAACAAAAGTGAAGGCGCGGCGCCGGCTGAAAAAGATAAAGGAGGTGGAGGACTTCCCAAAGGGTTGCCCAATCTTTGCTCGCGAAGCACGCTTAACTGCGGAGTTCTGATGGGATCCGGTGCGTTAAGTCTTGGTAAGTCGCAGGCATGTGCTGTGCAAAATCTATAACCGTGCCCCCCACTGCCAGGCTCCCGGCGCCTGATTCCCCTCTGCGGCCCTTTTCCACCCGTGGTCTGATGTCTCGGAGACCCCATGGCGATCAAAACCCCTTAGCGCAAAAGTGAAATGAGGAGTAACCGGCTGAAAAGATAAAAGGAGGGGTGCAACACGAGGACTTCCCAAGAGGTCACCCATCTTAGTAAAGCTATCGCCAAAGCACGCTTAACTGCGGAGTTCTGATGGGATCCGGTGCATTAGTCTTTGGTATGGTGCACCCTTCGGCATGTGCATAATCTATAACAGTGCCCCCCTGCTTTGCCAGGCTCGGCGCCGCGTTCATTCCCTGCTGCGGCCACCCTTTCCCGGCGGGGATGTGCCGGAGACCTGTCAAAACCTGATGGCGCCAAAAGTGAAGAAAGCGGCGCAAAAAAGGATTAACCTGAAAAAGATAAAGGAGCAGGTGCGACTTTCACCCATCTTGCCTGCTGGCGGCTCGCCCGGCAAGCTGCGTGAGTTGAGTGGGATCTGGTGCATTGGTTCTTCGCACCCGTCGGCAGTGGCCGAGCGCCATCTGCTCCCCGGAGATGTGCCAGGAGACCCGCGTTCAGCGATGCCTTGTCACCACCCTGCAGCGCATGGCCGATCGTAGTGCGATGTCATCGGCGTGCAGGCCTGCCCGACTCTGGTACGCCCCCCGTGATAAAAAGTGAGGCGGACCGAAACGCATGAAGGGTTAAGCATAGGCTGAAAGATAAAAGGAGGGTGCAACACGAGGACTTCCCGAGGTCACCCGTGCCCAATCTTGCTCGCTTAAACACGCTTAAGCTGCGGAGTTATGGGATCGGTGCATTAGTCTTTGGTATGGTCGCACCATCGGCATGTGCCTGCTGCAAATCTATAACCGTGCCCTGCTTTGCCAGCTCGGCAGCGCGCCGATTCACGTCCACTCTGCGGCGGCCTTTCGCTCCCGTGGTCTGATGTGCCAGGAGACCACGGCGATCAAAAGCCCTTGTACTTGCGTGCAAAAGTGAAGGCGTAGCCAAGGTGAAAAGATAAAAGGAGGAGTCAACACGAGGACTTCAGAGGTCACCCCCGTCTTGCTCACCGCCTGCTTTGCGAGTTGATGGGATCAGGTGCGTTAGTTGGTATGTAGTCGCACCCGGCATGTGTAATCTACTTAACGTGCCCCGCTTTGCCCCAGGCTCGGCCGCGCGATTCATCCTCTGCGGCCCTTTCCAGCTCCCCCGGCGAGGAGTCGATGTGCCAGGAGACCATGGCGATCAAAAACCCATTACTTGGCGCAAAAGTGAAGGCGCCGGCCGCAAAAAGAGGATTAACCGGCTGAAAAGATAAAAGGAGGGGTGCAACACGAGGACTTCCCAAGAGGTCACCAGAAATGCTTCTGCCCTGGCACGCTGCTGCGGAGTTCTGATGGGATCCGGTGCATTAGTCTTTGTGTATTCGCACCATCAAGCATGTGCCACTGCAAATCTTAACCGTGCCCCCTCGCAGCCCAGGCTGTTGGCCGCGCGCATTAAATTCATCTCTGCGGCCCTTTCCGCTCCCCGCGGCGGGTGATCGAGATGTGCCAGGAGACCCATCGGCCGTGATCAAAACCCATTGCCTTAAAAGTGAAGCGTGCCGGCCATGAAGATTAACCTGAAAAGATAAAAAGGAGGTCTGCAACCGAGGACTTCCCGAGGAGGTCACCCCATCTTGTCTTGCTCTACCATGACCAGCTTATTTGCGAGTTACGATGGGATCCCGGTGCATTAGTCTTTGTATAATTAGCCCATGGCATGTGCTGCAAAATCATAACCGTGCCCCACTGCATGCCGACTCGGCGCAGCGCGATTCATCCTGTCCCTCTGCGGCCGCCCGCACTCCGGCCCGGATGTGCCAGGAGACCGCCGTGATCAAAACCCAGCTAACGCGCAAAGAAGTGAAGGCGCCACGCGAAGGATTAAGGCTGAAAAGATAAAAGGAGGGTGCAACACGAGGACTTCCCAAGAGGTCACCCGAAATCTTCTGCTAACCCTTAAAGCGCGAGCTGCGGAGTTACAGTGGGATCAGTGTGAATTAGTTGGTAGTCGCACCCATCGGCATGTGCCGCTGAAATCTCTTAACGTGCCCCCTACACTTTGCCTTTGGGAAACTCGGCGCCGCGCAAATTCGTCCCTCTGTGGCCCTTTCTTCCCAGCCACCCAGGTCAGATGTGATCTACCCAGGAGACCAGGTCTGTGTGGCGATCAAAAACCTTGGCAACAAAGTGAAGGCGCCACGCAAGCAAAGGATCTTAAGGCTGAAAAGATAAAAGGAGGTCACAGTGAGGACTTCCCGAGAGGTCACCAATCTGCAATGCCCAATAAGCATCTGCTCCATGAAACGGCTTAGCTGCAGATTCGATGGGGATCACGGTGCGTTAGTCTTTTATGAAGTCGCGTCGCATGTGAGCTATAAATCTACTTAACGTGCCCCTTTGCTGCCCGGCCGCGGGTCATCCTCTGCGGCCCTTTCCGCTCCGGCGTGCAGTCTGATGTCACCGGAGACCGGGTCGAGCGATCAAACCCTTCATTAGCAGCATAAAAAAGTGAAGCCAGCAAAAAATGAGAGGATGCTTGGCTGAAAAGATAAAGGAGGGTGCAACACGAGGACTTCCAGGTCACCCGTGTCTTGCTCTCGCCCAGCATTGGCTGCGGAGTTGAGTGGGATCCGGTGCGTTAGTCTTTGGTATGGTCGCACCCAGCATGTGCTGGCAACTTAACCGTGCCCCCTCGCTGCCCAGGCTAAGCGGCTGGTCGTCTCTGCGGCCACTTTCCATTTCCCGGCGGTGATGTCTCCCCAGGGACCCCTGTGGCGTGCCAAAATCTCCGCAAAAGTGAGGATTAGCTGAAAAAGATAAAAGGAGGGTGCAACCACGAGGACTTTCCCAGTCACCCATGCCGCTGCTCGCCACGCTTAACGGAGTTCAGTGGGATCGATGCGTAGTCTTGTCAGTGCACCCTTCGACCAATGTCGGCATGTATACAAATCTACTTAACCGGTGCCCCCAGCTGCACCGGCTCGGCACAGTTCGTCCCTCTGCTGACCCGCTCCGTGGAGTGTGTCTGCCCGGCGTCGAAAAACCCTTCTTGGCGGCGAAAGTGAAGCGCGGCGCATGAAGGAGTTCGGCTGAAAAGATAAAAGGAGGGTGCAAGAAGGACTTTGCCCAATGCGTCTGCTCTGCTCGCCCGAAGCACGCTTAAGCTGCGGAGTTCGGTGGGATCGGTGCGTTAGTCTTGAGTATGGTGACCAATCGGCATGTGCCGCAAATCACAGTGCCCTGTGCCTGCACGCCCAGGCTACGTGTGCTGGTCGACCACTCCTACCCTCCCACTCCGGCAGTGATGTTCCCCACGGAGACCCGTGGCGTGATCAAAACCTTGCATTAGCAGCCTTGAAAGTGGTAAATGGCAAGAAGGCCCGCAAAGAGCCTTGATTAACATTAGGTGAAAAGATAAAAGGAGGGTTCAACACGGGACTTCCCAAGAGGTCAAAATGCCCATGCTAGTCTGCCATGACCAAGCAAGCTGCGGGTTACGATGGGATCACGGTGCGTTAGTCTTGGTGTAATCGCCGATGATATTGGCATGCCGCGCAAATCTATAAGCGTGCCCCCCCACTTTGCCAGGCTGGCGCGCGCGATTACCGTCCCTGCGGCCGCTTTCCAGCTCCGAAGGCCCAGTCAGTGTCTCCCGGAGACTTGCCAGGCAGTCGAAACCCTATGCGGGCCTTAAAAGTGAAGTGGAAGGCTTCGTATAAAAAAGAGGATTCGGTGAAAAGATGATAAAGGAGGTGCAAACGAGACTTCCAAAGGTCACCAATGCAATGCCTCTCTCAGACCCCAGCACGCCTTCAACTGCGCGAGGTTGATGGGATCGTGCGTTAATCAGTCTTTTATGGTATGGTGCCCAGTCAGCGTATGTGCCTGTAAATCTCATAACGTGCCCCTCGCGCCTACTTTGCCCAGGTCAAAGCCACGCCTGAACCAACCTCTGCCCGGCTTCCGGGCTCCTAAAGCAGCGGAGATTCTCCTAGGGACCCATCGATCAAATACACATGTGTCAGCCGTGCTGTAGCAAAGTATGAAAGTGGCAAGCATGAGAGAGGATTAGCAAGTGAAAAGATCAAAGGAGGGTGTGCAACACGGGGACTTCCGAAATGTCGCCGGCGTGCATCTTGTCGCCGCTCGCTTGACAGCACGCTTTTGGAGTTAGTGGGTCCAGTGGTTGATTAATTAGTCTTCGCATGTGCCTTCAAATCTACTTAACCGTGCCCCGCAAAGCACCTTTTATGCTCTGCGCTGTGCCTCCCTGTGGAGTGATCCCCAAGTAGTCTGGTATGCCAGGAGACCAGCAGGTGATCAAAACCATGTAACTGCATAAAAGTGAAGGCGCCGGCCGCAAAAAGAGGATTAACCGGATGAAAAGATAAAAGGAGGGGTGCACGGGAACTTCGAGGGTCACCCGTGCGATGCTGCTTCTTTCGGCCATGAAACCACGCTTAAGCTGCGGAGTTAAGTGGGATCAAGTTGCATTAGTCTTTGCTGGTATGGTGCTTTAACTCCAACATGTCCACTTTTACTCATCTATAACATGCCTGCTTTCCGACTCGCGCCACGATTGGTCATCCCTCTGCAGCCACTTTCCAGCTCCCCAGTGAGTCTGATGTCACCCGGAGACCCGCGAGCGGCGATCAACCATTACTTCAGTGAAGGCGCAAAAAAAGGTCTTGCCCCGTGCATGGGCTGAAAAAGATAAAAAGGAGTGCAATGTGCAACGAGGACTTTGTCTTGCGTCTGCTCTGTGAGCACGCCGCTTCTTCGCGGAGTTACGATGGGATCAGGATGCGTTAGTGCTGGTATGGTCGCACCAATACAGCATACACATAATGCCAACGTGCCCCTGCTGCCCACTTCGGCGCCGCTGCAATTCATCCCCTCTGCCGGCTTTCCAGCCGTGAACGATGTGCCAGGACCTATGTGGCGATCAAAACCGCGAAGTGAAAGCTGGCGCGCCCGTAAAAAGAGGTTAACTGAAAAGATGGAGGTGCGAGGACTTCCCGAGGTCACCCACTCGCCTGCCTCTGCTCGCGAAAGTGCATGGCTGCGGAGTTCGGATGGGATGCGGTGCATTAGTCTTTGGCAGTACCATTCCTGTGCATGAAATCCTATAACCGTGCCCCCACTTTGCCCAGGCTACGCCATGTGTAATTCATCCCCTCTAAAAGCCCTTTCCCAGCTCTCCGGCGTGAGATACGAGTGTTCCCGGAATACCACGTCCGGCGATCAAAACCCAGCCAGCACATTAACGTAACAAAAGAGTGGCCCGAAGCCTTGAGCAACGTTTGAAAAGATAAGAAGGTGTGAGGTACGCAAGAGGTCACCCGTGCAAAATCCTCTTTCTGCCGCACTCAAGCAAGCACGCTTTGGAGTTCTGATGGGATCAAATTGGCATTCGTCTTGCTGATGCACCCCATTTGATCTTTGTTTCGTACTACTTAACCCGTGCCTCCGCACCGCCAGGCTTGGCAGTAGCGCGCATTCCATCCTGCCCATTGCCAGCTCCAGTAGATACGATTTTCCCGAGGACCCGTTCGGCGATCCGGCTCCCGCTAGCGCGCAAAAACACAAAGCGTAGACGCGAAAGAGATTAAGCAGTGAAAAGATAAAGGAGGGTCACAGCCTGAGGACTTCCGAGGTCCACAATGCCCAGAAATGCTGCTCGCGAAGCACGCCATGCGAGAGTTACGGTGATGGGATCTATGCGTTAGTTACGAGTGTGGTCGCACCCATCAGCATATGTCACGCAAATCTATATGCTTGAGCCCCTACTTTGTGACCTAAGCCGCCCGCCTGATTATGCTCTGGCCCTTTCCACCATCCCCGTGGTCATTCTTTCCAAGACCTGCCTTGGGAGTGATCAAAACCAACTACAAAAAGGGCGCAAAAGTGAAGCCGCCGTCCGCAAACAGAGGATTAACCGTTGAAAAGATAAAAGGAGGGGGTGCAGAGATTTCAGGTGTGAAAATCTCTGCCAATCACTACTGTCCCAGTATGCGGCTGCTGGGTTCTGATGGGATCCGTTCTGGTATTAGTCTTGGTATAGTGCAGCACCATCCATGTGCACTGCAAATCTACTTAACCCGTGCCCCCTACTTTGCCGACTCGGCGCCACCTGATTCGTCCCTCTGCTGACCGCTTTCCACTCGCTCCCCGGCCAGGTCTGATGTACCAGGAGACCAGTGTGATCGAAAACTATTCATAGCCTTTTTAAAAGTGAAGGCGCCGGCCGCAAAGTTAACATTTGAAAAGATAAAGGAGGGTTACCTTTGAGACTTCCAAAGAGGTCACCCATGCCCAATCTTGCTCTCGCCCAACCAGCTGCGGGTTAAGTGGGGATCCAGGGTGCGTTAGTGCTGTGAGAACATGGTCGCACCGTCGGCATGTGCCGCTGCCGTCTGCTTAACACAGTGCCCTAACTTGCTTTACGACTCGGCGCCGCTTCGTTCATCCCCTCTGCATTTTTTCCGCTCCAGTGAGTCCTGGTGTCCTCCCCCAGGACCACGCCAGTGATCGAAACAGCATTACTTAACGTGAGAAGTGAGCGCGATCCATGAGAGGATTAGCAAGCTGAAAATAAAAGGGAGGTGCAACGAGGACTTTAAGAGGTCACCCCATCACCGTCTGCTCCTTGACCACGGCAAGCTGGAGTTACGATGGGATCCCGGTCGTTAGTCTTTGGTATGGTACTTTTAACAATCGGCATGTGCCCAACTGCCAAGTCACCCAACGTGCCCCGCCGCTTTGCCCAGGCTAGAAGCGCGCCTGTTGATTTCATCCCTCTGCGGCCCTTTCCCCGCTCCGTGAATACAGTGCCGGACCACGCGTGCGGCGGTAAAACCCGCTAACCGCCCAGCATGTAAAAGTGAAAGCGGCAGAAACGCAAAAGTTATGGCTGAAAAGATAAGGAGGTGACAGGGACTTCAAGAGGTCACCACTCTTCCGTCTGCTCTACTTCCTTCCATGTATTTCGGGTTAAGTGGGATCAAATTCACGTTAGTCTTTAGTATGAGTAAGCACCCTTCGGCATGTACCTTTGCAAATCTACTTAACAGTACCCCCTACTTTGCCCAGGCACAAGCGCGCACAATTCGCCTGGGCCGCTTTTGCGCTCCCAGGCGGAGTACGGTGTCTTGGAGACCGCGCGACGTCAAAACCATGCCGCGCGCCAAAAGTGAAAGGCGCCCGACGCAAGAGGATTAACGGCTGAAAAAGATATAAAAGGAGGGTGCAACACGAGGACTTCCAAGTGGTCACCGTGCCAAGTCACACTCTGCATGACAGCTTACTTCGGGTTACAGTGGGATCGATGCGTTTGTTAGTGCGCGTATGATCGCACCATCGGCATGCCTTTGCCGTCTAGCAACCGTGCCCCTACACTTTGCCAGGCTCGGCGCGCTGATTCGTCCACTCCTGCCGGCCACTTTCCCGCTCCCGAGGCGGGTGCGGTGGCTGCCAGGAGACCTGTGGTGATCAAACCCGCTAAAGGCGCAAAATTACCAAACCACCGTTCGCAAACGGAAGAGTTAACGGGCCGAGAATCTAAAAGGAGGGTGCATGAGGATTTTAAGAGGTCACCACATGCCGTCACCCCCTTTCGGCCGGCACGCTTAGCTGCTGGGGATTCACAGTGGATCAGTTGCAGTAGTCTTTAGTATAGTCACTACAATCGCATGTCAGCTAAATGCTAACCGTGCCCCCCTGCTTTGCCAGGCTCGGCGCGCACAATTCATCCCTCTGCGGCCCTTTCCACCGACTCCCGTGGGTCCCCGATTCTGGAGATACCGCGCGCGATGGCTTGTACTGCAACTACTTGTGTATGAGAGTGAAGATTACACATTATGAAAGTTAACAATTTGAAAAGATAAAAGGAGGGTGCTGCCACAAGGACTTCAAAGAGGGTCATGTGCCAATCTTACCCTCGCCCAATATATGACCGCTGCGGAGTTCCCAGTGGGATCCAGGTGCATTAGTCTTTGATATGGTCTTACCAATGTTGACATGTGCCTTTATAAATCACTGCTGTGCCCACATACCGCCTGCCCGACTCGGCCGCACTTTTGTGGGTCTCTCCCTCTGCGGCCCCTTTCCAGCTCTCGGTGATCGATGTCTTAGGAGACCACACTTCGGCTGATCAAAGCCAGCTTACAGCGCCAAAAGTGATGGCGCGACATGAGATTAGCAGTGAAAAAAGATAAAGGAGGAGTGCATGACGAGGACTTCCAAGAGGTCACCCACGTACCGTCTTTGCCTCTACCGCCCGACACGGCTTAGTGCGGGGGTTGATGGGGGATCAGTAATTAGTCTTTGGTATAGTCGCTTTTGCGTCCCTTATGTACTAGCAATCTACTTAACACGGGCCCCTGCTTTGCCAATAAGCGCGCTGATTCATCCTCTGCTGACCCTTTCCCACAGCTCTCCCGGCCCGAATTACGATGTCTTCCCCCAGGAGACCCCTGGCAGCGATCAAAATCCAGCTAACGCGCCTTAAGTATATAAGCCTTAAACCCCATGAAGGATGCTTAGGCTGAAAAAGATGAAAGGAGGGGTGCTACACGAGGACTTCCCAAGAGGTCACCCGTACTTGTGCATGCCTCGCCCAGGCAAGCAATTGCGGGTTCGGTGGGATCACGGGTGCATTAGTGCTGGTATGGTACACTTTTAATCGGTATGTACCTTTTATAAATCTACTTAACATTACCCCTACTTTGCCGGAAGCTCAAGCGCCTGAAGATTCACTCCTGCGGCCCTTTCCGCTCCCGGCGAGATCCTGATGAAACCCCAGGAGACCCCATCCCGGCGATCAAAACCCATACTTGCGCAAAAGTTAAAGCGTAAGCCCATAGTTAACCGGCTGAAAGATAAAAGGAGGTGCGACAGGGATTTCAGAGGTCACGCCGTCTTGCTCTCAGCCCAGCACGCTTACTTGCGGGTTGATGGGATCGGTGCGTGAGTGCGGTATGGTCGCACCCATCCATGTTGCTATGACTCCCTATGCAGTCCCCCTGCCTTTGCCAGGCTAAAGGCGCGCACAATTAAGTCCCTACTGGCCCTTTCACCGCTCTCCGGCTTGAGTCTGATGTCTGGAGACCCGCCGCGCGTCAAGAAACCCCTTCTACGCAGCACATAAAAGTGAAGGCGACCGCAAAAAGAGGATTAGCAGGTGAAAAAGATAATAGGAGGGGGGAACCACGAGGACTTACCACGAGGTCACCCATCTTGTCTTATCTCTCGCCAACTGCAACAGTACGGAGTTGATGGGATCGGTGCATTGAAATGCTTAGTATAGTGCTACAAGTATTGTGTGTGCTTCTGAAATCTCGTAACTTGGTACCCCCTCGCACCCATGGGCTGAAGCCGCCATGGGTTCACTATAGGCCCTTTCCCCGCTCCAGCGGGTCTGATGGGCTTGAGGACCCCACTTGCGATCGAAAACCTTATATGCAGCAAAAATTAAAATTGGCAAGCCGCAGAAAGTTAAGGCGAAAAGAGATAAAAAGGAGGGGTGCAACACGAGGACTTCCCAAGAGGTCACCCGTACTTGTCTGCTCTACGCCCAGAAGCCAGCTTAAGCTGCGGGTTATGATGATGGGATGGTGCGTTATGCTGGTATGGTCGCACCATCGGCATGTGCCTTTATGAGCTCTATAACCCGTGCCCCTGCTTTGTGACTCGGCCGCCGCACAATTCATCCCTCTGCGGCCGCCTCCACATCTCAGGCGGAGTGCAGTGTGCCCAGGGACAGCCCTGTGTGACGATCAAAACCCTACTTGCACGCAAAAGTGAAGGCGCGCACGCGAAGGATTAGCAGCTCAAAGATAAAAGGAGGGTTTTAACCCGAGGACTTTAGGTGCCAATGCCAATCTTGCTACGCCCAATGCCTTGTTAGGAGTTCTGATGGGATCCGGTGCATTAGTGCTGGTATGGTCGCACCCATCAGTATGCCACTTTGCAAATCTACTTAACGTGCCCCCTGCTTTGCCCACAGGCTACGGCGCGCGCGGTTCACTCCTCTGCGGCCGCTCCACGGCTCTCACGGCGGAGTGCGATATACCCGGAGACCCGTAGCCGGCGATGAAGCAAGCCATAACGGCGCAAAGAAGTATGTAAAGCGCTGACGCGAGATTGCCGTTTGCGAAAAAAGATAAAAAGGAGGAATTCGCGCTCGGACTTCCAGGTGCCTCCCAATGCACTTTTTCTTAATGCAGCTTATGCGGGTTGATGGGATCACGGTCGTTAGTCTTTGTTATATTCGCCTGCTGGCATAGCGCTGCCATTACCGCCATTTCCTCGCCTGCGGGCTAAGCCCCTTGCGCAGTCCTACTGCGGTCCTCCGCTCCGTGGTCCCGATGTGCCGTGAAGCGCATGCGGCGATGAAACCAACCTGTGTAAGAGGCAGAACTGCCGGCATGAGGATCATGGTGGTAAGGAGAGTTTACTTTGAGGACTTCGAGGGTCACCCATGCGAAATGCCCACTTTCATGAGCACGCTTAAGCTGCCGGAGTTACAGTGAGATCGGTGCATTAGTGCTGGTATGGTCACTGTCTTCAGCGTGGCCACCTTGCAAATCTACTTAACCATTACCACCTCGCACCGCCGAGCTAAGCGCGCCACGATTCATCTGCGGCCCTTTCCGCAGCTCTGGCCGAGTGCGATGTCTCGAGACGCGGCGATCGGCACCATCTTTTGCACCAAAGTGGCGGCGGCGCAAAAAGATTGCCAGCCGAAAGATAAAGGAAGACACCGCTGCTGAGGACTTCGAGGTCACCAAATATTTAATCTTTCTACCATGTGCGCGCTTAGTGCGGGTTAAGTGGGATGGGTTGCAATGGTCTTTAGTATGGAGTGCTTCCATCGGTCATGTGTACCTTTGCAAATCATAACAGTGCCCCTCACTTGCCCGGCTAAGCCAGCACTGATTCTAAATACTCTGCCGGCCTTTCCGCTCCCGTGGTCCCAGTGGGCCCCAGGAGACCCCATACAAGCGATCAAAAAGCCACTCATGTGGCACTTAAAAAGTGAAGGTCACAAGCTGAAAAGGATTAACGTGAAAGATAAAAGGAGGTTACTAACGAGATTCCCAAGAGGTCACCATGCAATCTTACTCCTTGGCGTGGCAGCGGGAGTTACGATGGGATCGGTGCATTAGTCTTGTTATAGTGCTGGCTTATTCAGCATATACCCAGCATCCACCAACCATTTTTCTGCGCTTTAGGCTAAGCGCTTGCACAGTTCATCCTGCCATTTGCTTTCCCATTTCTGGAAATATGCGATGCATCACCAAGGAGACCCGTACTTCATGATCTCAAAAACCTTCCATTAGCAACATGTAAGTGGCCTTAGAAGCGCGAAGGATGCGCCTGAAAAGATAAAGGAGAGGGTGCAACAAGGACTTCCCAAGAGGTCACCCATGCCCCAGTCACACCCTTTCATGGCTCAAATGAAAGCTTAGCTGTGCAGTTGCAGTAGGATCACAGGTGAGATTGATGTTGGTGGTCACTTTATCAATGTTATACAAATCTCTTGTATGCCCACCAGCTGCTTTAGGCACTCGGTGCTTCAGCACAATTCAGCCCCTCTGTGGCCTTTCCCACAGCTCCGGCCCAGTCCCCCGATGTGCCGAGACCTCAGTAGATGATGAAACCTGAAAAGAATGCTTAAAAGTAAATGGCCATGATCATGGCGGTTAACGTTGAAAGACTCGGAGGGTGTATCGAGGTTTCCCAAGAGGTCCCGCCATCCGCCCCGCGTCTTTACTTTCGGCCCAAACACGCTTAACGCAGCAATACGTAACAGTGAGATCGGTGCATTAGTGCTGGTATGGTCACTGTCTTCAGCGTGGCCACCTTGCAAATCTACTTAACCATTACCACCTCGCACCGCCGAGCTAAGCGCGCCACGATTCATCTGCGGCCCTTTCCGCAGCTCTGGCCGAGTGCGATGTCTCGAGACGCGGCGATCGGCACCATCTTTTGCACCAAAGTGGCGGCGGCGCAAAAAGATTGCCAGCCGAAAGATAAAGGAAGACACCGCTGCTGAGGACTTCGAGGTCACCAAATATTTAATCTTTCTACCATGTGCGCGCTTAGTGCGGGTTAAGTGGGATGGGTTGCAATGGTCTTTAGTATGGAGTGCTTCCATCGGTCATGTGTACCTTTGCAAATCATAACAGTGCCCCTCACTTGCCCGGCTAAGCCAGCACTGATTCTAAATACTCTGCCGGCCTTTCCGCTCCCGTGGTCCCAGTGGGCCCCAGGAGACCCCATACAAGCGATCAAAAAGCCACTCATGTGGCACTTAAAAAGTGAAGGTCACAAGCTGAAAAGGATTAACGTGAAAGATAAAAGGAGGTTACTAACGAGATTCCCAAGAGGTCACCATGCAATCTTACTCCTTGGCGTGGCAGCGGGAGTTACGATGGGATCGGTGCATTAGTCTTGTTATAGTGCTGGCTTATTCAGCATATACCCAGCATCCACCAACCATTTTTCTGCGCTTTAGGCTAAGCGCTTGCACAGTTCATCCTGCCATTTGCTTTCCCATTTCTGGAAATATGCGATGCATCACCAAGGAGACCCGTACTTCATGATCTCAAAAACCTTCCATTAGCAACATGTAAGTGGCCTTAGAAGCGCGAAGGATGCGCCTGAAAAGATAAAGGAGAGGGTGCAACAAGGACTTCCCAAGAGGTCACCCATGCCCCAGTCACACCCTTTCATGGCTCAAATGAAAGCTTAGCTGTGCAGTTGCAGTAGGATCACAGGTGAGATTGATGTTGGTGGTCACTTTATCAATGTTATACAAATCTCTTGTATGCCCACCAGCTGCTTTAGGCACTCGGTGCTTCAGCACAATTCAGCCCCTCTGTGGCCTTTCCCACAGCTCCGGCCCAGTCCCCCGATGTGCCGAGACCTCAGTAGATGATGAAACCTGAAAAGAATGCTTAAAAGTAAATGGCCATGATCATGGCGGTTAACGTTGAAAGACTCGGAGGGTGTATCGAGGTTTCCCAAGAGGTCCCGCCATCCGCCCCGCGTCTTTACTTTCGGCCCAAACACGCTTAACGCAGCAATACGTAAC
>JASUUJ010000113.1:0-71131 GCA_030449895.1 Citrus mangshanensis | reverse complement strand
GGCCCTGGGCCCTGAGGCCCTGGGCCTAGGCCCTGGGCCCTAGGCCCTGGGCCTGGGCCCTGGGCCTGGGCCTAGGCCTGGGCCTCGGCCTGGGCCTGGGCCTAGGCCTGGCCCTGGGCCTAGGCCTGGGCCTGGGCCCTAGGCCTAGGCCTGGGCCTGGGCCCTAGGCCTAGGCCCTGGGCCCTAGGCCTGAGGCCCCTGCCTAGGCCTGCCTAGGCCCTGGGCCTAGGCCTCTGGGCCCTAGGCCTGGGCCTGGGCCCTGGCCTAGGCCTGGGCCTGGGCCTAGCCTGGGCCTAGAGCCCTGGCCTGGGCCCTGGGCCTGGCCCTAGGCCCTGGGCCCTGGCACAAGCCCTGGGCCTCGGCCCTGGGCCTGCCTAGGCCTAGGCCCTAGGCCTGGGCCTGCCCTAGGCCTGGGCCCTGGGCCTAGGCCTAGGCCTGCCTAGGCCCTGGGCCCTAGGCCTGGGCTGGGCCTGCCTCGGCCTAGGCCTAGGCCTGGGCCCTGGGCCCTGGGCCTGGGCCTGAGGCCCTGGGCCCTGGGCCTAGGCCTGGGCCTAGGCTGGCCTGGCCTAGGCCTAGGCCTAGGCCTAGGCCTGGGCCTCAGGCCTAGCCTGGGCCTGGGCCTAGGCCCTGGGCCCTAGGCCTGGGCCTGGGCCTGGGCCTAGGCCCTAGGCCTAGGCCCTGGGCCCTAGGCCTGGCCTGGCCCTAGGCCTGGGCCTGGGCCTGAGGCCCTGGGCCCTGGGCCTAGGCCTGGGCCCTAGAGCCTGGGCCTAGGCCCTGCCTAGGCTAGGCCTGGGCCTGGGCCTAGGGCCTGCCCTAGGCCTGCCCTGGCCCTGGGCCTGGGCCCTAGGCCCTAGGCCCTGGGCCTGCCTAGGCCTGGGCCTAGGCCCCCTGGCCTGGCCCTGGGCCTAGGCCCTAGGCCTGGCCTGGGCCTGGGCCTGCCTGGCCTGGGCCCTGAGCCTGGGCCT
The DNA here is from genome assembly GCA_030449895.1 of Citrus mangshanensis. Lineage (NCBI taxonomy): Eukaryota > Viridiplantae > Streptophyta > Magnoliopsida > Sapindales > Rutaceae > Citrus > Citrus mangshanensis. Next base: position 70,166 of record JASUUJ010000113.1, on the reverse strand, counting down.
GGGCCTGGGCCCTGCCTAGGCCCTGGGCCTAGGGGCCCTGGGCCTGGAGGCCTGGGCCCTAGGCCCTGGGCCCTGGGCCTGGGCCTAGGCCTGGGCTGGGCCTGGGCCTGGGCCTGGGCCTAGGCCTGGGCCTGGGCCTAGGCCTGGGCCTGGGCCTAGGCCTGGGCCCTGGGCCTGGGCCTGGGCCTAGGCCTAGGCCTGGGCCTGGGCCCTGGGCCTAGGCCCTGGGCCTGGGCCTAGGCCTAGGCCCTGGGCCTGGGCCCTGGGCCCTGGGCCCTGGGCCTGGGCCTGGGCCTGGGCCTGGGCCTAGGCCTAGGCCTGGGCCTAGGCCTGGGCCTGGGCCTGGGCCCTGGGCCTGGGCCTGGGCCTGGGCCTGGGCCTGGGCCTCAGGCCCTAGGCCTGGGCCTGGGCCCTGGGCCTGGGCCTGGGCCTGGGCCTAGGCCTGGGCCTAGGCCTGGGCCCTGGGCCTGGGCCTAGGCCTGGGCCTGGGCCTGGGCCCTGGGCCTAGGCCTGGGCCTGGGCCTAGGCCTGGGCCCTGGGCCTGAGGCCTGGGCCTGGGCCCTGGGCCCTAGGCCTAGGCCCTGGGCCTGGGCCTGGGCCTGGGCCCTGGGCCCTAGGCCTAGGCCTAGGCCTAGGCCTAGGCCTGGGCCCTAGGCCTGGGCCTAGGCCTGGGCCCTAGGCCTGGGCCTGGGCCTAGGCCTGGGCCTGGGCCTAGGCCTGGGCCTGGGCCTAGGCCTGGGCCTGAGGCCTGGGCCTGGGCCTGGGCCTAGGCCTGGGCCTAGGCCTGGGCCTAGGCCCTAGGCCTGGGCCTGGGCCTGGGCCTGGGCCTGGGCCTGGGCCTGGGCCTAGGCCTGGGCCCTGGGCCTGGGCCTGGGCCTGGGCCCTGGGCCTAGGCCTGGGCCTGGGCCTGGGCCTGGGCCTGGGCCTGGGCCTGGGCCTGGGCCTGGGCCTGGGCCCTGGGCCTGGGCCTGGGCCTGGGCCCTGGGCCTGGGCCTAGGCCTGGGCCTGGGCCTGGGCCTGGGCCTAGGCCCTGGGCCTGGGCCTGGGCCTGGGCCTGGGCCTGGGCCTAGGCCTGGGCCTGGGCCTGGGCCTGGGCCCTGGGCCTGGGCCTGGGCCTGGGCCTGGGCCTGGGCCTGGGCCTGGGCCTGGGCCTGGGCCTGGGCCTGGGCCCTGGGCCTGGGCCTGGGCCCTAGGCCTGGGCCTGGGCCTGGGCCTGGGCCTGGGCCTGGGCCTGGGCCTGGGCCTGGGCCTGGGCCTGGGCCTGGGCCTGGGCCTGGGCCTGGGCCTGGGCCCTGGGCCTAGGCTGGGCCTAGGCCTGGGCCTGGGCCTGGGCCTGGGCCTGGGCCCTGGGCCTGGGCCTGGGCCTGGGCCTGGGCCTGGGCCTGGCCTGGGCCTGGGCCTGGGCCTAGGCCTGGGCCCTAGGCCTGGGCCTGGGCCTGGGCCTGGGCCTGGGCCTGGGCCTGGGCCTGGGCCTGGGCCTGGGCCTGGGCCTGGGCCTGGGCCTGGGCCTGGGCCTAGGCCTGGGCCTGGGCCTGGGCCTGGGCCTGGGCCTGGGCCCTGGGCCTGGGCCTAGGCCTGGGCCTGGGCCTGGGCCTGGGCCTGGGCCTGGGCCTGGGCCTGGGCCTAGGCCTGGGCCTGGGCCTGGGCCTAGGCCTGGGCCTGGGCCTGGGCCTGGGCCTGGGCCTGGGCCTGGGCCTGGGCCTAGGCCTGGGCCCTGGGCCTGGGCCTAGGCCCTGGGCCTGGGCCTGGGCCTGGGCCTGGGCCTGGGCCTGGGCCTGGGCCTAGGCCTGGGCCCTGGGCCTGGGCCTGGGCCTAGGCCTAGGCCTGGGCCTGGGCCTGGGCCTGGGCCTGGGCCTGGGCCTGGGCCTGGGCCCTGGGCCTGGGCCTGGGCCCTAGGCCTGGGCCCTGGGCCTGGGCCTGGGCCTGGGCCTAGGCCTGGGCCTGGGCCTGGGCCTGGGCCTGGGCCTGGGCCTAGGCCTAGGCCTGGGCCTGGGCCTGGGCCTGGGCCTGGGCCTGGGCCTGGGCCTGGGCCTGGGCCTGGGCCTGGGCCTGGGCCCTGGGCCTGGGCCTGGGCCCTGGGCCTGGGCCTGGGCCTGGGCCTGGGCCTGGGCCTGGGCCTGGGCCTAGGCCTAGGCCTGGGCCTGGGCCCTGGGCCTGGGCCTGGGCCTGGGCCTGGGCCCTGGGCCTGGGCCTGGGCCTGGGCCTGGGCCTGGGCCTGGGCCTGGGCCTGGGCCTGGGCCTGGGCCCTGGGCCTGGGCCTGGGCCCTGGGCCTGGGCCTGGGCCTGGGCCTAGGCCTGGGCCTGGGCCTGGGCCTGGGCCTGGGCCTAGGCCTGGGCCCTGGGCCTGGGCCTGGGCCTGGGCCTGGGCCTGGGCCTGGGCCTGGGCCTGGGCCTGGGCCTGGGCCTGGGCCCTGGGGCCCTGGGCCTGGGCCCTGGGCCTAGGCCTGGGCCCTGGGCCTGGGCCTGGGCCTGGGCCTAGGCCTGGGCCTGGGCCTGGGCCTAGCCTGGGCCTGGGCCTGGGCCTGGGCCTAGGCCCTGGGCCTGGGCCTGGGCCTGGGCCTGGGCCTGGGCCTGGGCCTGGGCCTGGGCCCTGGGCCTGGGCCTGGGCCTGGGCCCTGGGCCTGGGCCTGGGCCTGGGCCTGGGCCTGGGCCTGGGCCTGGGCCTGGGCCTGGGCCTGGGCCTGGGCCTGGGCCTGGGCCTGGGCCTGGGCCTGGGCCTGGGCCTAGGCCTGGGCCTGGGCCTAGGCCTGGGCCTGGGCCTGGGCCTGGGCTGGGCCTGGGCCTGGGCCTGGGCCTGGGCCTGGGCCTGGGCCTGGGCCTGGGCCTGGGCCCTGAGGCCTGGGCCTGGGCCTGGGCCCTGGGCCTAGGCCTGGGCCTGGGCCTGGGCCTGGGCCTGGGCTGGGCCTGGGCCTGGGCCTGGGCCTGGGCCCTGGGCCTGGGCCTGGGCCTGGGCCTGGGCCTGGGCCTGGGCCTGGGCCTAGGCCTGGGCCTGGGCCTGGGCCTGGGCCTGGGCCTGGGCCTGGGCCTGGGCCTGGGCCTGGGCCTGGGCCTGGGCCTGGGCCTGGGCCTGGGCCTAGGCCTGGGCCTGGGCCTGGGCCTAGGCCTAGGCCTGCCCTAGGCCTAGGCCTGGGCCTAGGCCTGGGCCTGGGCCTGGGCCTGGGCCTGGGCCTAGGCCTGGGCCTGGGCCTGGGCCTGGGCCTGGGCCTGGGCCTGGGCCTGGGCCTGGGCCTGGGCCTAGGCCTGGGCCTGGGCCTGGGCCTGGGCCTGGGCCTGGGCCTGGGCCTGGGCCTGGGCCTGGGCCCTGGGCCTGGGCCTGGGCCTGGGCCTGGGCCTGGGCCTGGGCCTGGGCCCTGGGCCTGGGCCCTGGGCCTGGGCCTGGGCCTGGGCCCTGGGCCTGGGCCTGGGCCTAGGCCTAGGCCTGGGCCTGGGCCTGGGCCTGGGCCTGGGCCTGGGCCCTGGGCCTGGGCCTGGGCCTGGGCCTGGGCCTGGGCCCTGGGCCTGGGCCTGGGCCCTGGGCCTGGGCCTGGGCCTGGGCCTGGGGCCTGGGCCTGGGCCTGGGCCTGGGCCTGGGCCTGGGCCTGGGCCTGGGCCTGGGCCTGGGCCTGGGCCTAGGCCTGGGCCTGGGCCTAGGCCTAGGCCTGGGCCTGGGCCTAGGCCTGGGCCTGGGCCTGGGCCTGGGCCTGGGCCTGGGCCTGGGCCCTGGGCCTGGGCCTGGGCCTGGGCCCTGGGCCTGGGCCTGGGCCTGGGCCTGGGCCTGGGCCTGGGCCTGGGCCTGGGCCTGGGCCTGGGCCTGGGCCTAGGCCCTGGGCCCTGGGCCTGGGCCTGGGCCTGGGCCTGGGCCTGGGCCTGGGCCTGGGCCTGGGCCTGGGCCCTGGGCCTGGGCCTGGGCCTGGGCCCTGGGCCTGGGCCTGGGCCTGGGCCTGGGCCTAGGCCTGGGCCTGGGCCTGGGCCCTGGGCCTGGGCCCTGGGCCTGGGCCTGGGCCTGGGCCTGGGCCTGGGCCTGGGCCTGGGCCTAGGCCCTGGGCCTGGGCCTGGGCCTGGGCCTGGGCCTGGGCCTGGGCCTGGGCCTAGGCCTGGGCCTGGGCCTAGGCCCTGGGCCTGGGCCTGGGCCTGGGCCTGGGCCTGGGCCTGGGCCTGGGCCTGGGCCTGGGCCTGGGCCTGGGCCTGGGCTGGGCCTGGGCCTGGGCCTGGGCCTGGGCCTGGGCCTGGGCCTGGGCCCTGGGCCTGGGCCTGGGCCCTGGGCCTGGGCCTGGGCCTGGGCCTGGGCCTGGGCCTGGGCCTGGAGGCCTGGGCCCTGGGCCTGGGCCTGGGCCCTGGGCCTGGGCCTGGGCCTGGGCCCTGGGCCTAGGCCTGGGCCTGGAGGCCTGGGCCTGGGCCTGGGCCTGGGCCTGGGCCTGGGCCTGGGCCTGGGCCTGGGCCTGGGCCTGGGCCTGGGCCTGGGCCTGGGCCTGGGCCTGGGCCCTGGGCCTGGGCCTGGGCCTGGGCCTGGGCCTGGGCCCTGGGCCTGGGCCCTAGGCCTGGGCCTGGGCCTGGGCCTGGGCCTGGGCCTGGGCCCTGGGCCTGGGCCTGGGCCTGGGCCTGGGCCTGGGCCTGGGCCTGGGCCTGGGCCTGGGCCTGGGCCTGGGCCCTGGGCCTGGGCCTGGGCCTGGGCCTGGGCCTGGGCCCTGGGCCTGGGCCTGGGCCCTGGGCCTGGGCCTGGGCCTAGGCCTGGGCCTGGGCCTGGGCCTGGGCCTGGGCCTGGGCCTGGGCCTGGGCCTGGGCCCTGGGCCTGGGCCTGGGCCTGGGCCTGGGCCTGGGCCTGGGCCTGGGCCTGGGCCTGGGCCTGGGCCCTGGGCCTGGGCCTAGGCCTGGGCCTGGGCCTGGGCCTGGGCCTGGGCCTGGGCCTGGGCCTGGAGGCCTGGGCCCTGGGCCTGGGCCTGGGCCTGGGCCTGGGCCTGGGCCTGGGCCCTGGGCCTGGGCCTGGGCCTGGGCCTGGGCCTGGGCCTGGGCCTGGGCCCTGGGCCTGGGCCTGGGCCTGGGCCTGGGCCTGGGCCTGGGCCTGGGCCTGGGCCTGGGCCTGGGCCTGGGCCTGGGCCCTGGGCCTAGGCCTGGGCCTGGGCCTGGGCCTAGGCCTGGGCCTGGGCCCTGGGCCTGGGCCTGGGCCTGGGCCTGGGCCTGGGCCTGGGCCTGGGCCTGGGCCTGGGCCTGGGCCTGGGCCTGGGCCTGGGCCTGGGCCTGGGCCTGGGCCTGGGCCTGGGCCTGGGCCTAGGCCTGGGCCTGGGCCTGGGCCTGGGCCTGGGCCTGGGCCTGGGCCCTGGGCCTGGGCCTGGGCCTGGGCCTGGGCCTGGGCCTGGGCCTGGGCCTGGGCCTGGGCCCTGGGCCTGGAGGCCTGGGCCTGGGCCTGGGCCTGGGCCTGGGCCTGGGCCTGGGCCCTGGGCCTGGGCCTGGGCCTGGGCCTGGGCCTGGGCCTGGGCCTGGGCCTGGGCCTGGGCCTGGGCCTGGGCCTGGGCCCTGGGCCTAGGCCTGGGCCTGGGCCTGGGCTGGGCCTGGGCCTGGGCCTGGGCCTGGGCCTAGGCCTGGGCCTGGGCCTGGGCCTGGGCCTGGGCCTGGGCCCTGGGCCTGGGCCCTGGGCCTGGGCCTGGGCCTGGGCCTGGGCCTGGGCCTGGGCCTGGGCCTGGGCCTGGGCCCCCTGGGCCTGGGCCTGGGCCCTGGGCCTGGGCCTGGGCCTGGGCCTGGGCCTGGGCCTGGGCCTAGGCCTGGGCCTGGGCCTGGGCCTGGGCCTGGGCCTGGGCCTGGGCCTGGGCCTGGGCCTGGGCCTGGGCCTAGGCCCTAGGCCTGGGCCTGGGCCTGGGCCTGGGCCTGGGCCCTGGGCCTGGGCCTGGGCCTGGGCCTGGGCCTGGGCCTGGGCCTGGGCCTGGGCCTGGGCCCTGGGCCTGGGCCTGGGCCTGGGCCCTGGGCCTGGGCCTGGGCCTGGGCCTGGGCCTGGGCCTGGGCCTGGGCCTGGGCCTGGGCCTAGGCCTGGGCCCTGGGCCTGGGCCTAGGCCTGGGCCCTGGGCCTGGGCCCTGGGCCTGGGCCCTGGGCCTGGGCCTGGGCCTGGGCCTGGGCCTGGGCCTGGGCCTGGGCCCTGGGCCTGGGCCTGGGCCCTGGGCCTGGGCCTGGGCCTGGGCCCTGGGCCTGGGCCTGGGCCTAGGCCTGGGCCTGGGCCTGGGCCTGGGCCTGGGCCTGGGCCTAGCCTGGGCTGGGCCTGGGCCTGGGCCTGGGCCTAGGCCTGGGCCTGGGCCTGGGCCTGGGCCTGGGCCTGGGCCTAGGCCTGGGCCTGGGCCTGGGCCTGGGCCTGGGCCTGGGCCTGGGCCTAGGCCTGGGCCTGGGCCTGGGCCCTGGGCCTGGGCCCTGGGCCCTGGGCCCTGGGCTGGGCCTGGGCCTGGGCCTGGGCCTGGGCCTGGGCCTGGGCCTGGGCCTGGGCCTGGGCCTGGGCCTGGGCCTGGGCCTGGGCCTAGGCCTGGGCCTGGGCCTGGGCCTGGGCCTGGGCCTGGGCCTGGGCCTGGGCCCTGGGCCTGGGCCCTGGGCCTGGGCCCTGGGCCTGGGCCTGGGCCTGGGCCTGGGCCTGGGCCTGGGCCTGGGCCTGGGCCTGGGCCTGGGCCTGGGCCTGGGCCTGGGCCTAGGCCTGGGCCCTGGGCCCTGGGCCTGGGCCTGGGCCTGGGCCTGGGCCCTGGGCCTGGGCCTGGGCCTGGGCCTGGGCCTGGGCCTGGGCCTGGGCCTGGGCCTGGGCCTGGGCCTGGGCCTGGGCCCTGGGCCTGGGCCTGGGCCTGGGCCTGGGCCCTGGGCCCTGGGCCTGGGCCTGGGCCTGGGCCTGGGCCTGGGCCTGGGCCTGGGCCTGGGCCCTGGGCCTAGGCCTGGGCCTGGGCCCTGGGCCTAGGCCTAGGCCTGGGCCTGGGCCTGGGCCTAGGCCTGGGCCTGGGCCTGGGCTGGGCCTGGGCCTGGGCCTGGGCCTGGGCCTGGGCCTGGGCCTGGGCCTGGGCCTGGGCCTGGGCCTGGGCCTGGGCCTGGGCCTGGGCCTGGGCCTAGGCCTGGGCCTGGGCCCTGGGCCCTGGGCCTGGGCCTGGGCCTGGGCCTGGGCCTGGGCCCTGGGCCTGGGCCTGGGCCTGCCCTGGGCCTGGGCCTGGGCCTGGGCCTGGGCCTGGGCCTGGGCCTGGGCCTGGGCCCTGGGCCTAGGCCTGGGCCTGGGCCTGGGCCTGGGCCTGGGCCTGGGCCTGGGCCTGGGCCTGGGCCTGGGCCCTGGGCCTGGGCCTGGGCCTGGGCCTGGGCCTGGGCCTGGGCCTGGGCCTGGGCCCTGGGCCTAGGCCTGGGCCTGGGCCCTGGGCCTAGGCCCTGGGCCTGGGCCTGGGCCTGGGCCTGGGCCCTGGGCCTAGGCCTGGGCCTGGGCCTAGGCCTGGGCCTGGGCCTGGGCCCTGGGCCCTGGGCCTGGGCCTGGGCCTGGGCCTGGGCCTGGGCCCTGGGCCTGGGCCTGGGCCTGGGCCTGGGCCTGGGCCTGGAGGCCTGGGCCTGGGCCTGGGCCTGGGCCTAGGCCTGGGCCCTGGGCCTGGGCCTGGGCCTGGGCCTGGGCCTGGGCCTGGGCCTGGGCCTGGGCCTGGGCCTGGGCCTAGGCCTGGGCCCTGGGCCTGGGCCTGGGCCCTGGGCCTGGGCCTGGGCCTGGGCCTGGGCCTGGGCCCTGGGCCTGGGCCTGGGCCCTGGGCCTGGGCCTGGGCCTGGGCCTGGGCCTGGGCCTAGGCCTGGGCCTGGGCCTAGGCCTGGGCCTGGGCCTGGGCCTGGGCCTGGGCCTGGGCCTGGGCCTGGGCCTGGGCCTGGGCCTGGGCCTGGGCCTGGGCCTGGGCCTGGGCCTGGGCCTAGGCCTGGGCCTGGGCCTGGGCCTGGGCCTGGGCCTGGGCCTGGGCCTGGGCCTGGGCCCTGGGCCTGGGCCTGGGCCTGGGCCTGGGCCTGGGCCTGGGCCTGGGCCTAGGCCTGGGCCTAGGCCTGGGCCTGGGCCTGGGCCCTGGGCCTGCCTAGGCCTGGGCCCTGGGCCTGGGCCTGGGCCTGGGCCTGGGCCTGGGCCTGGGCCTGGGCCTGGGCCTGGGCCTGGGCCTGGGCCTGGGCCTGGGCCTGGGCCTGGGCCTGGGCCTGGGCCTGGGCCTGGGCCTAGGCCCTGGGCCTGGGCCTGGGCCTGGGCCTGGGCTGGGCCTGGGCCTGGGCCTGGGCCTGGGCCTGGGCCTGGGCCTGGGCCTGGGCCTGGGCCTGGGCCTGGGCCTGGGCCTGGGCCTGGGCTGGGCCTGGGCCTGGGCCTGGGCCTGGGCCTGGGCCTGGGCCCTGGGCCTGGGCCTGGGCCTGGGCCTGGGCCTGGGCCCTGGGCCTGGGCCCTGAGGCCTGGGCCTAGGCCTGGGCCTGGGCCTGGGCCTGGGCTGGGCCTGGGCCTGGGCCTGGGCCCTGGGCCTGGGCCTGGGCCTAGGCCTGGGCCTGGGCCTGGGCCTGGGCCTGGGCCTGGGCCTGGGCCTGGGCCTGGGCCTGGGCCCTGGGCCTGGGCCTGGGCCTAGGCCTGGGCCTGGGCCTGGGCCTGGGCCCTGGGCCTGGGCCTGGGCCTGGGCCTGGGCCTGGGCCTGGGCCCTGGGCCTGGGCTGGGCCTGGGCCTGGGCCTGGGCCTGGGCCTGGGCCCTGGGCCTGGGCCTGGGCCCTGGGCCTGGGCCTGGGCCTGGGCCTGGGCCCTGGGCCTAGGCCTGGGCCCTGGGCCTGGGCCCTGGGCCTGGGCCTGGGCCTGGGCCTGGGCCTGGGCCTGGGCCTGGGCCCTGGGCCTGGGCCTGGGCCTGGGCCTGGGCCTGGGCCCTAGGCCTGGGCCCTGGGCCTAGGCCTGGGCCTGGGCCTGGGCCTGGGCCTGGGCCTGGGCCTGGGCCTGGGCTGGGCCTGGGCCTGGGCCTGGGCCCTGGGCCTGGGCCTGGGCCTGGGCCCTGGGCCTGGGCCTGGGCCTGGGCCTGGGCCTGGGCCTGGGCCTGGGCCTGGGCCTGGGCCTGGGCCTGGGCCTGGGCCTGGGCCTGGGCTGGGCCTGGGCCTGGGCCTGGGCCTGGGCCTGGGCCCTGGGCCTGGGCCTGGGCCTGGGCCTGGGCCTGGGCCTGGGCCTGGGCCTGGGCCTGGGCCTGGGCCTGGGCCTGGGCCTGGGCCTGGGCCTGGGCCCTGGGCCCTGGGCCTGGGCCTGGGCCTGGGCCTAGCCTGGGCCTGGGCTGGGCCTGGGCCTGGGCCTGGGCCTGGGCCTGGGCCTGGGCCTGGGCCTGGGCCTGGGCCTGGGCCTGGGCCTGGGCCTAGGCCTGGGCCTGGGCCCTGGGCCTGGGCCTGGGCCTGGGCCTGGGCCTGGGCCTGGGCCTGGGCCTGGGCCTGGGCCTGGGCCTGGGCCTGGGCCTGGGCCTGGGCCTGGGCCTGGGCCTGGGCCTAGGCCTGGGCCCTGGGCCTGGGCCTGGGCCTGGGCCTGGGCCTGGGCCTGGGCCTGGGCCTGGGCCCTAGGCCTGGGCCTGGGCCCTGGGCCCTGGGCCTGGGCCTGGGCCTGGGCCTGGGCCCTGGGCCTAGGCTGGGCCTGGGCCTGGGCCTGGGCTGGGCCTGGGCCTGGGCCTGGGCCCTGGGCCTGGGCCCTGGGCCCTGGGCCCTGGGCCTGGGCCTGGGCCTGGGCCTGGGCCTGGGCCTAGGCCTGGGCCCTGGGCCTGGGCCTGAGGCCTGGGCCTGGGCCTAGGCCTGGGCCTGGGCCTGGGCCTGGGCCTGGGCCTGGGCCTGGGCCTGGGCCTGGGCCTGGGCCTGGGCCTGGGCCTGGGCCTGGGCCTGGGAGGCCTGGGCTGGGCCTGGGCCCTGGGCCTGGGCCTGGGCCTGGGCCTGGGCCTGGGCCCTGGGCCTGGGCCTGGGCCTGGGCCTGGGCCTGGGCCTGGGCCTGGGCCTGGGCCTGGGCCTGGGCCTGGGCCTGGGCCTGGGCCTGGGCCTGGGCCTGGGCCTGGGCTGGGCCTGGGCCCTAGGCCTGGGCCTGGGCCCTGGGCCTGGGCCTGGGCCTGGGCCTGGGCCTGGGCCTGGGCCTGGGCCTGGGCCTGGGCCTGGGCCTGGGCCTGGGCCCTGGGCCTGGGCCTGGGCCTGGGCCTGGGCCTGGGCCTGGGCCTGGGCCTGGGCCTAGGCCTGGGCCTGGGCCTGGGCCTGGGCCTGGGCCTAGGCCTGGGCCTGGGCCTGGGCCTGGGCCTGGGCTGGGCCTGGGCCTGGGCCTAGGCCTGGGCCTGGGCCTGGGCCTGGGCCTGGGCCTGGGCCTGGGCCTAGGCCTGGGCCTGGAGGCCTGGGCCTGGGCCCTGGGCCTGGGCCTGGGCCTGGGCCTGGGCCTGGGCCTAGGCCTGGGCCTGGGCCTGGGCCTGGGCCTGGGCCTGGGCCTGGGCCTGGGCCTGGGCCTGGGCCCTGGGCCTGGGCCTGGGCCTGGGCCTGGGCCTGGGCCTGGGCCTGGGCCTGGGCCTGGGCCTGGGCCTAGGCCTGGGCCTGGGCCTGGGCCTGGGCCTGGGCCTGGGCCTGGGCCTGGGCCTGGGCCTGGGCCTGGGCCTAGGCCTGGGCCTGGGCTGGGCCTGGGCCTGGGCCTGGGCCTGGGCCTGGGCCTGGGCCTGGGCCTGGGCCTGGGCCTGGGCCTGGGCCTGGGCCTGGGCCTGGGCCTGGGCCTGGGCTGGGCCTGGGCCTAGGCCTGGGCCTGGGCCTGGGCCTGGGCCTGGGCCTGGGCCTGGGCCTGGGCCTGGGCCTAGGCCTGGGCCCTGGGCCTGGGCCTGGGCCTGGGCCTGGGCCTGGGCCTGGGCCTGGGCCTGGGCCTGGGCCTGGGCCCTGGGCCTGGGCCTGGGCCTGGGCCTGGGCCTGGGCCTGGGCCTGGGCCTGGGCCTAGGCCTGGGCCTGGGCCTGGGCCTGGGCCTGGAGGCCTGGGCCTGGGCCTGGGCCTGGGCCCTAGGCCTGGGCCTGGGCCTGGGCCTGGGCCTGGGCCTAGGCCTGGGCCTAGGCCTGGGCCTGGGCCTGGGCCTGGGCCTGGGCCTGGGCCTGGGCCTAGGCCTGGGCCTGGGCCTGGGCCTGGGCCTGGGCTGGGCCTGGGCCTGGGCCTGGGCCTGGGCCTGGGCCTGGGCCTAGGCCTAGGCCTGGGCCTGGGCCCTAGGCCTGGGCCTGGGCCTGGGCCTGGGCCTGGGCCTGGGCCTGGGCCTGGGCCCTGGGCCTGGGCCTGGGCCTAGGCCTGGGCCTGGGCCTGGGCCTGGGCCTAGGCCTGGGCCTGGGCCTGGGCCTGGGCCTGGGCCTGGGCCCTGGGCCTGGGCCCTGGGCCTGGGCCTGGGCCTGGGCCTAGGCCTGGGCCTGGGCCTGGGCCTGGGCCTAGGCTGGGCCTGGGCCTGGGCCTGGGCCTGGGCCTGGGCCTAGGCCTGGGCCCTGGGCCTGGGCCCTGGGCCTAGGCCTGGGCCTGGGCCTAGGCCTGGGCCTAGGCCTGGGCCTGGGCCTAGGCCTGGGCCCTGGGCCTGGGCCTGGGCCTAGGCCTGGGCCTGGGCCTGGGCCCTAGGCCCTGGGCCTAGGCCCTAGGCCTGGGCCTGAGGCCTCGGCCTGGGCCTAGGCCCTGGCCCTGGGCCTGGGCCTGAGGCCTAGGCCTGGGCCTGGGCCTAGGCCCTAGGCCTAGGCCTAGGCCCGATTCGGGGTGCCAAAACCCCCCAGCGGAAAAATGGCCAAAAATCGGGTGGACTATAGCCTCTGTGGGGGGCGTGCGCGAAGTTCGTCTGCCGGACTCAGAATGGCCCGAGACTTTGCGGGCAGCCTCCGTGTGCCAAAAATAGGCCACGGGCACAGCCGCACCAAAAAATTAGCGCCCGAAGGTCGGGGTGCCAAAACTCCCCAGCGGAAAAACGGCCAAAAATCTGGTGGGCTATAGCCTTGGTGGGGGGCGTGGGCGAAGATCGTCCGCCGGACTAGGAATGGCACGAGACTTTGCGGGCGGCCTACGTGTGCCAAAAATAGGCCACGGGCACAGCCGTACCCAAAACTTAGCAACCGAAGGTCGGGGTACCCAAACCCCCCAAATGGCCAAAAAACGGGTGGGCTATAGCCTTGGTGGGGGGCGTGGGCGAAGTTCGTCCGCCGGACTCAGAATGGCCCGAGACTTTGCGGGCGGCCTCCATGTGCCAAAAATAGGCCACAAGCACAGCCGCGCCCAAAAATTAGCGCTCGAAGGTCGGGGTGCCAAAACCCCCCAAATGGCCAAAAAACGGGTGGGCTATTGCCTTTGTGGGGGGAGTGGGCAAAGTTCGTCCGCCGGACTCGGAATGGCCCGAGACTTTGCGGGCGGCCTCCGTGTACCAAAAATAGGCCACGGGCACAGCCGCGCCCAACAATTAGTGCCCGAAGGTCGGGGTGCCAAAACTCCCCAGCGGAAAAATGGCCAAAAATCGGGTGGGCTATAGCCTTGGTGGGGGTCGTGGGCGAAGTTCGTCCGCCGGACTAGGAATGGCACGAGACTTTGCGGGCGGCCTCCGTGTGCCAAAAATAGGCCACGGGCACAGCCGCACCCAAAACTTAGCAACCGAAGGTCGGGGTACCCAAACCCCCCAAATGGCCAAAAAACGGCTGGGCTATAGCCTTGGTGGGGGGCGTGGGCGAAGTTCGTCCGCCGGACTCAGAATGGCCCGAGACTTTGCGGGCGGCCTCCATGTGCCAAAAATAGGCCACGGGCACAGCCGCACCTAAAAATTAGTGCCCGAAGGTCGGGGTGCCAAAACCCCCCAAATGGCCAAAAAACGGGTGGGCTATAGCCTTGGTGGGGGGCGTGGGCGAAGTTCATCCGCCGGACTCGGAATGGCCCGGGACTTTGCGGGTGGCCTCCGTATGCCAAAAATAGGCCACGGGGACAGCCGCGCCCAAAAATTAGCGCCCGAAGGTTGGGGTGCCAAAACCCCCCAAATGGCCAAAAAACGGGTGGGCTATAGCCTTGGTGGGGGGCGTGGGCGAAGTTAGTCCGCCGGACTCGGAATGGCCCGAGACTTCGCGGGCGGCATCCATGTGCCAAAAGTAGGCCACGGCCATAGCCGCGCCCAAAAATTAGCGCCCGAAATTCGGGGTGCCAAAACCCCCCAGCGGAAAAATGGCCAAAAATCGGGTGGGCTATAGCCTTGGTGGGGGGCGTGGGCGAAGTTTGTCCGCCGGACTCGAAATGGCCCGAGACTTTGCGGGTGGCCTACGTGTGCCAAAAATAGGCCACGGGGACAGCCGCGCCCAAAAATTAGCCCCCAAAGGTCGGGGTGCAAAACCCCCCAAATGGCCAAAAAACGGGTGGGCTATAGCCTTGGTTGGGGGCGTGGGCGAAGTTCGTCCGCCGGACTCGGAATGGCCCGAGACTTTGCGGGCGTCCTCCATGTGCAAAAAATAGGCCACGGGCATAGCCGCGCCTAAAAAGTAGCTCCCGAAGGTCGGGGTGCCAAAACCCCCCAAATGGCCAAAAAACGGGTGGGCTATAGCCTTGGTGGGGGGCGTGGGCGAAGTTCGTCCGCCGGACTCGGAATGGCCCGGGACTTTGCGGCCGGCCTCCATGTGCCAAAAACAGTCCATTGGCACAGCCGCGCCCAAAAATTAGCGACTGAAGTTCGGGGTGCCAAAACCCCCCAAATGGCCAAAAAACGGGTGGCCTATAGCCTTGGTGGGGGGCGTGGGCGAAGTTCATCCGCCGGCTCGGAATGGCCCGAGACTTTGCGGGCGGCCTCCGTGTGCCAAAAATAGGCCACGGGCACAGCCGCGCCCAAAAATTAGCGCCCGAAGGTCTGGGTGCCAAAACCCCCCAGCGGAAAAATGGCCAAAAATCGGGTGGGCTATAGCCTTGGTGGGGGGTGTGGCCGAAGTTCGTCCGCCGGACTCGGAATGGTCCGAGACTTTGCGGGCGGCCTCCATGTGCCAAAAATAGGCCACGGGCACAGCCGCGCTCAAAAATTAGCGCCCGAAGGTCGGGGTGCCAAAACCCCCCAAATGGCCAAAAAACGGGTGGGCTATAGCCTTTGTGGGGGGCGTGGGCGAAGTTTGTCCGCCGGACTCAGAATGGCCCGAGACTTTGCGGGCAGCCTCCGTGTGCCAAAAATAGGCCACGGGCACAGCCGCGCCCAAAAATTAGTGCCCGAAGGTCGGGGTGACAAAACCCCCCAAATGGCCAAAAAATGGGTGGGCCATAGCCTTGGTGGGGGGCGTGGGCGAAGTTCGTCCGCCGGACTCGGAACGGCCCGAGACTTTGCGGGTGGCCTCCGTATGCCAAAAATAGGCCACGGGCACAGCCGCGCCCAAAAATTAGCGCCCGAAGGTTAGGGTGCAAAAACCCCCCAAATGGCCAAAAAACGGGTGGGCTATAGCCTTGGTGGGGGCCGTGGGCGAAGTTCGTCCGCCGGACTCGGAATGGCCCGAGACTTTGCGGGCGGCCTCCGTGTGCCAAAAATAGGCCACGGGCACAGCCGCGCCCAAAAATTAGCACCCGAAGGTCGGGGTGCCAAAACCCCCCAGCGGTAAAATGGCCAAAAATCGGGTGGACTATAGCCTTGGTGGGGGTTATGGGCGAAGTTCGTCCGCCGGACTCGGAATGGCCCGAGACTTTGCGGGCGGTCCCCGTGTGCCAAAAATAAGCCACGGGCATAGCCGCGCCCAAAAATTAGCGCCCGAAGGTCGGGATGCCAAAACCCCCCAGCGGAAAAATGGCCAAAAATCGGGTGGGCTATTGCCATGGTGGGGGGTGTGGGCGATGTTCGTCCGCCGGACTCGGAATGGCCCGAGACTTTGCGGGTAGCCTCCGTGTGCCAAAAATAGGCCACGGGTACAGCCGCGCCCAAAAATTAGCGCCCGAAGATCGGGGTGCCAAAACCCGCCAGTGGAAAAATGGCCAAAAAACGGGTGGGCTATAGCCTTGGTGGGGGGCGTGGGCGAAGTTCGTCCGCCGGACTCGGAATGGCTCGAGACTTTGCGGGCGGCCTACGTGTGCCAAAAATAGGCCACGGGCACAGCCGCGCCCAAAAATTAGCGCCCGAAGGTCGGGGTGCCAAAACCCCCCAAATGGCCAAAAAACGGGTGCGCTATAGCCTTGGTGGGGGGCGTGGGCTAAGTTCGTCCGCCGAACTCGGAATGGGCCGAGACTTTGCGGGCGGTCTCCGTGTGCCAAAAATAGGCCACGGGCACAGCCGCACCCAAAAATTAGCAACTGAATTTCGGGGTGCCAAAACCCCCCAAATGGCCAAAATACGGGTGGGCTATAGCCTTGGTGGGGGGTGTGGGCGAAGTTCATCCGCCGGCTCGGAATGGCCCGAGACTTCGCGGATGGCCTCCGTGTGCCAAAAATAGGCCACGGGCACAGCCGCGCCCAAAAATTAGCACCCGAAGGTCGGGGTGCCAAAACCCGCCAGCGGAAAAATGGCCAAAAAACGGGTGGGCTATAGCCTTGGTGGGGGGCGTGGGCGAAGTTCGTCCGCCGGACTCGGAATGGCCCGAGATTTTGGGGGCGGCCTCCGTGTGCCAAAAATAGGCCACGGGCACAGCCGCGCCCAAAAATTAGCCCCCGAAGTTTGGGGTGCCAAAATACCCCAAATGGCCAAAAAACGGGTGGGCTTTAGCCTTTGTGGGGGGCGCGGGCGAAGTTCGTCCGCCGGACTTGGAATGGCCCGAGACTTTGCGGGCGGCCTCCGTGTGCCAAAAATAGGCCACGGGCACAATTGCGCCCAAAAATTAGAACCCGAACGTCGGGGTGCCAAAACCCCCCAAATGGCCAAAAAACGGGTGGGCTATAGCCTTGGTGGGGGGCGTGGGCGAAGTTCGTCCGCCGGACTCGGAATGGACTGAGACTTGGCGGGAGTTCTCCGTGAGCCAAAAATGGGCCACGGACACAGCCGCGCCCAAAAATTATCGCCCGAAGGTCGGGGTGCCAAAACCCCCCAGCGGAAAAATGGCCAAAAATCGGGTGGGCTATAGCCTTGGTGGGGGGAGTGGGCGAAGTTCGTCCGCCGGACTCGGAATAGCCCGAGACTTTGCGGGCGGCCTCCGTGTGCCAAAAATAGGCCACAGGCATGCGCCCAAAAATTAGCCCCGAAGGTCGGGGTGCCAAAACCCCAGCGGAAAAATGGCCAAAAATGGGGTGGGATATAGCCTTGATGGGGGGCGTGGGCGAAGTTCGTCCACCGGACTAGGAATGGCCCGAGACTTTGCGGGCGGCCTCCATGTGAAAAAAATAGGCCACAGGCACAGCCACGTCCAAAAATTAGCCCCCGAAGGTCGGGGTGCCAAAACCCCCCAAATGGCCAAAAAACGGGTGGGCTATAGCCTTGGCGGGGGGCGTGGGCGAAGTTCGTCCGCTGGACTCGGAATGGCCCGAGACTTTGCGGGCGGCCTCCGTGTGCAAAAAAAAAGGCCACAGGCATAGCCGCGCCGAAAAATTAGAGCCTGAAGGTCGGGGTGCCAAAACCACCCAGCGGAAAAATGGCCAAAAATCCGGTGGGCTATAGCCTTGGTGGGGGGCGTGGTCGAAGTTCGTCCGCCGGACTCGGAATGGCCCGAGACTTTGCGGGCGGCCTCCGTGTGCCAAAAATAGGCCACGGGCACAGCCGCGCCCAAAAATTAGCACCCGAACGTCGGGGTGCCAAAACCCCCCAGCGGTAAAATGGCCAAAAATCGGGTGGACTATAGCCTTGGTGGGGGGCGTGGGCGAAGTTCGTCCGCCGGACTCGGAATGGACTTAGACTTTGGGGGCGGCCCCCGTGTGCCAAAAATAAGCCACGGGCATAGCCGCGCCCAAAAATTAGCGCCCGAAGGTCGGGGTACCAAAACCCCCCAGCGGAAAAATGGCCAAAAAACGGGTGGGCTATAGCCTTGGTGGGGGGCGTGGGCGAAGTTCGTCCGCCGGACTCGGAATGGCTCGAGACTTTGCGGGCGGCCTACGTGTGCCAAAAATAGGCAACGGGCACAGCCGCGCCCAAAAATTAGCGCCCGAAGGTCGGGGTGCCAAAACCCCCCAAATGGCCAAAAAACGGGTGCGCTATAGCCTTGGTGGGGGGCGTGGGCTAAGTTCGTCCGCCGAACTCGGAATGGGCCGAGACTTTGCGGGCGGTCTCCGTGTGCCAAAAATAGGCCACGGGCACAGCCGCACCCAAAAATTAGCAACTGAATTTCGGGGTGCCAAAACCCCCCAAATGGCCAAAATACGGGTGGGCTATAGCCTTGGTGGGGGGTGTGGGCGAAGTTCATCCGCCGGCTCGGAATGGCCCGAGACTTCGCGGATGGCCTCCGTGTGCCAAAAATTGGCCACGGGCACAGCCGCGCCCAAAAATTAGCACCCGAAGGTCGGGGTGCCAAAACCCGCCAGCGGAAAAATGGCCAAAAAACGGGTGGGCTATAGCCTTGGTGGGGGGCGTGGGCGAAGTTCGTCCGCCGGACTCGGAATGGCCCGAGATTTTGGGGGCGGCCTCCGTGTGCCAAAAATAGGCCACGGGCACAGCCGCGCCCAAAAATTAGCCCCCGAAGTTTGGGGTGCCAAAATACCCCAAATGGCCAAAAAACGGGTGGGCTTTAGCCATTGTGGGGGGCGTGGGCGAAGTTCGTCCGCCGGACTTGGAATGGCCCGAGACTTTGCGGGCGGCCTCCGTGTGCCAAAAATAGGCCACGGGCACAATTGCGCCCAAAAATTAGAACCCGAACGTCGGGGTGCCAAAACCCCCCAAATGGCCAAAAAACGGGTGGGCTATAGCCTTGGTGGGGGGCGTGGGCGAAGTTCGTCCGCCGGACTCGGAATGGACTGAGACTTGGCGGGAGTTCTCCGTGAGCCAAAAATGGGCCACGGACACAGCCGCGCCCAAAAATTATCGCCCGAAGGTCGGGGTGCCAAAACCCCCCAGCGGAAAAATGGCCAAAAATCGGGTGGGCTATAGCCTTGGTGGGGGGAGTGGGCGAAGTTCGTCCGCCGGACTCGGAATAGCCCGAGACTTTGCGGGCGGCCTCCGTGTGCCAAAAATAGGCCACAGGCATAGCCGCGCCCAAAAATTAGCCCCCGAAGGTCGGGGTGCCAAAACCCCCCAGCGGAAAAATGGCCAAAAATGGGGTGGGCTATAGCCTTGATGGGGGGCGTGGGCGAAGTTCGTCCACCGGACTAGGAATGGCCCGAGACTTTGCGGGCGGCCTCCATGTGAAAAAAATAGGCCACAGGCACAGCCACGCCCAAAAATTAGCCCCCGAAGGTCGGGGTGCCAAAACCCCCCAAATGGCCAAAAAACGGGTGGGCTATAGCCTTGGCGGGGGGCGTGGGCGAAGTTCGTCCGCTGGACTCGGAATGGCCCGAGACTTTGCGGGCGGCCTCCGTGTGCAAAAAAAAAGGCCACAGGCATAGCCGCGCCGAAAAATTAGAGCCTGAAGGTCGGGGTGCCAAAACCACCCAGCGGAAAAATGGCCAAAAATCCGGTGGGCTATAGCCTTGGTGGGGGGCGTGGTCGAAGTTCGTCCGCCGGACTCGGAATGGCCCGAGACATTGGGGGCGGCCTCCGTGTGCCAAAAATAGGCCACGGGCACAATTGCGCCCAAAAATTAGCACCCGAACGTCGGGGTGCCAAAACCCCCCAAATGGCCAAAAAACGGGTGGGCTATAGCCTTGGTGGGGGGCGTGGGCGAAGTTCGTCCGCCGGACTCGGAATGGACTTAGACTTTGGGGGCGGCCTCCGTTTGCCAAAAATAGACCACGGGCATAGCCGCGCCCAAAAATTAGCGCCCGAAGGTCGGGGTACCAAAACCCCCCAGCGGAAAAATGGCCAAAAATCGGGTGGGCTATAGCCTTGGTGTGGGCGTGGGCGAAGTTCGTCCGCCGGACTCGGAATGGCCCGAGACTTTGCGGGCGCTCTCCGTGTGCCAAAAATAGGCCACGGACACAGCCGCGCCCAAAAATTATCGCCCGAAGGTCGGGGTGCCAAAACCCCCCAGCGGAAAAATGGCCAAAAATCGGGTGGGCTATAGCCTTGGTGGGGGGAGCGGGCGAAGTTCGTCCGCGGGACTCGGAATAGCCCGAGACTTTGCGGGCGGCCTCCGTGTGCCAAAATTAGGCAACGGGCATAGCCGTGCCCAAAAATTAGCGCCCGATTGTCGGGGTGCCAAAACACCCCAGCGGAAAAATGGCCAAAAATCGGGTGGGCTATAGCCTTGGTGGGGGGTGTGGGCGAAGTTCGTCCGCCGGACTCGGAATGGCCCGAGACTTTACGGGCGGCCTCCGTGTACCAAAAATAGGGCACGGGCACCGCCGCGCTAAAAAATTAGCGCCCGAAGGCTGGGGTGCCAAAGCCCCCCAAATGGCCAAAAAACGGGTGGGCTATAGCCTTGGTGGGGGGCGTGGGCGAAGTTCGTCTGCCGGACTCGGAATGGCCCGAGACTTTGCGGACGGCCTCCGTGTGCCAAAAATAGGCCACGGACATAGCCGCGCCCAAAAATTAGCACCTGAAGGTCGGGGTGCCAAAACCCCCCAAATGGCTAAAAAACGGGTGGGCTATAGCCTTGGTGGGGGGCGTAGGCGAAGTTCGTCCGCCAGACTCGGAATGCCCTGAGACTTTGGGGTCGGCCTCCGTGTGCCAAAAATAGGCAACGGGCATAGCCGCGACCAAAAATTCGAACCCGAATGTCGGGGTGCCAAAACCCCCCAGCGGAAAAATGGCCAAAAATCGGATGGCTATAGCCTTTGTGGGGGTTGTGGGCGAAGTTCATCCGCCGGACTTGGAATGGCCCGAGACTTTGCGGGCGGCCTACGTGTGCCAAAAATAGGCCACGGGCAGAACCGCGCCCAAAAATTAGAGCCCGAAGGTCGGGGTGCCAAAACCACCCAGCGGAAAAATGGCCAAAAATCCGGTGGGCTATAGCCTTGGTGGGGGGCGTGGGCGAAGTTCGTCCGCTGGACTAGAAATGGCCCGAGACTTTGCAGGCGGCCTCCATGTGCCAAAAATAGGCCACGGGCACAGCCTCGCCCAAAAATTAGCGCCCGAAGGTCGGGGTGCCAAAATCCCCCAAATGACCAAAAAACGGGTGGGCTATAGCCTTGGTGGGGGGCGTGGGCGAAGTTTGTTCGCCGGACTCGGAATAGCCTGAGACTTTGCGGGCGGCCTCCATTTGCCAAAAATAGGCCACGGGCACAGCCGCGCCCAAAAATTAGCACCCGAAGGTCGGGGTGCCAAAACCCCCCAAATGGCCAAAAAACGGGTGGGCTATAGCCTTGGTGGGGGGCGTGGGCGAAGTTCGTCCGCCGGACTCAGAATGGCCCGAGACGTTGGGGGCGGCCTCCGTGGGCCAAAAATAGGCCACGGGCATAGCCGCGCCAAAAAATTAGCGTCCGAAGGTCGGGGTGCCAAAACCCCCCAGCGGAAAAATGGCCAAAAATCGGGTGGGCTATAGCCTTGGTGGGGGGCGTGGGCGAAGTTCGTCCGCCGGACTCGGAATGGCCCGAGACTTTGGGGGCGGCCTCCGTGTGCCAAAAATAGGCAACGGGCATAGCCGTGCCCAAAAATTAGCGCCCGATGGTCGGGGTGCCAAAACACCCCAGCGGAAAAATGGCCAAAAATCGGGTGGGCTATAGCCTTGGTGGGGGGTGTGGGCGAAGTTCGTCCGCCGGACTCGGAATGGCCCGAGACTTTGCGGGGGGCCTCCGTGTACCAAAAATAGGGCACGGGCACAGCCGCGCTCAAAAATTAGCGCCCGAAGACTGGGGTGCCAAAGCCCCCCAAATGGCCAAAAAACGGGTGGGCTATAGCCTTGGTGGGGGGCGTGGGCGAAGTTCGTCTGCCGGACTCGGAATGGCCCGAGACTTTGCGGGTGGCCTCCGTTTGCCAAAAATAGGCCACGGACATAGCCGCGCCCAAAAATTAGCACCTGAAGGTCGGGGTGCCAAAACCCCCCAAATGGCTAAAAAACGGGTGGGCTATAGCCTTGGTGGGGGGCGTAGGCGAAGTTCGTCCGCCAGACTCGGAATGGCCTGAGACTTTGGGGTCGGCGTCCGTGTGCCAAAAATAGGCAACGGACATAGCCGCGACCAAAAATTAGCACCCGAAGGTCGGGGTGCCAAAACCCCCCAGCGGAAAAATGGCCAAAAATCGGATGGCTATAGCCTTGGTGGGGGTTGTGGGCGAAGTTCATCCGCCGGACTTGGAATGGCCCGAGGCTTTGCGGGCGGCCTACGTGTGCCAAAAATAGGCCACGGGCACAGCCGCGCCCAAAAATTAGCGCCCGAAGGTCGGGGTACAAAAAGCCCCCAAATGGCCAAAAAACGGGTGGGCTATAGCCTTGGTGGGGGGCGTGGGCAAAGTTCGTCCGCCGGACTCGGAATGGCCCGAGACTTTGCGGGCAGCCTCCGTGTGCCAAAAATAGGCCACGGGCACAGCCGCGCCCAAAAATTAGCACCCGAAGTTCGGGGTGCCAAAACTCTCCAAATGGCCAAAAAACGGGTGGGCTTTAGCCTTTGAGGGGGGCAAGGGCGAAGTTCGTCCGCCGGACTCGGAATGGCCCGAGACTTTGCTGGTGGCCTCCGTGTGCCAAAAATAGACCACGGGCACAGCCGCGCCCAAAAATTAGCGCCCGAAGGTCGAGGTGCCAAAACCCCCAAATGGCCAAAAAACGGGTGGGCTATAGCCTCGGTGGGGGGCGTGGGCGAAGTTCGTCCGCGGGACTCGGAGTACGAAGGCCACCCGCAAAGTCTCGGGCCATTCCGAGTCCGGCGGACGAACCGCCACGCCCCCACCAAGGCTATAGCCCACCCGTTTTTGGCCATTTGGGGGTTTTGGCACCGAGGGCTAAGCGGCTGTGCCCGTGGTCTATTTTTGGCACACGGAGGCAGCCGCAATGTCTCGGGCCATTCTGAGTCCGGCGGACGCCCCCACCAAGGCTATAGCCCACCGTTTTTGGCCATTTGGGGGTTTTGGTACCCGACCTTGGTGCTAATTTTTGGCGCGGATGTGCCGTGGCCTATTTTTGGCACATGGAGGCTGCCCGCAAAGTCTCGGGCCATTCGAGTCGGCGGACAAACGCCCCCACAAAGGCTATTGCCCACCCGTTTTTGGCCATTTGGGGTTTTGGCACCCGGGTGCTAATTTTTGGGCGGCTGTGTCCGTGGCCTATTTTGGCACACGGAGGCCGCCCGCAAAGTCTCGGGCCATTCGAGTACGCCACGCCCCCACCAGGCTATAGCCCACCGTTTTTGGCCATTTGGGGTTTTGGCTCCCGACCTTCGTGCGCTAATTTTTGGGTGCGGCTGTGCCCGTGGCCTATTTTTGGCATCGGAGGCCACCTGCAAAGCGGGGCCCATTGGGGGGCCAGCTAACGGATGTGCCCGCAAAGTCTCGGGCCATTCGCTATAGCCCACCCGTTTTTGGCCATTTGGGGTTTTGTGCTAATTTTTGGCGCGGCTGTGCCCGTGGCCTATTTTTGGCACACATAGGCTGCCCGCAAAGTCTCGGGCCATTCGAGTCCGGCGGACAAACGCCCCCACAAGGCTATAGCCCACCCGTTTTTGGCCATTTGGGGGTTTTGGCTCCCGAGCGCTAATTTTTGGGTGCGGCTGTGCCCGTGGCCTATTTTTGGCACACGGAGGCCCTGCAAAGTCTCGGGCCATTCCGAGTAAGGCTATAGCCCACCGTTTTTGGCCATTTGGGGGTTTTGGCACCCCGACCTTGGGCGCTAATTTTTGGCGCGGCTGTGCCCGTGGCCTATTTTGGCCGCCCGCAAAGTCTCTGGCCTATTCCGAGTCGGCGGACGCGCCACGCCCCCAAAGGCTATAGCCCATTTTTGGCCATTTAAGTCTCGGGCCATTTGGCTATAGCCCACCCGTTTTTTGGCCATTTTTCCGCTGGGGGGTTTCGGCACCCCACCTTCGGGCGCTAATTTTGGTGCGCGGCTGTGCCCGTGGCCTATTTTTGCCACACTGAGGCCGCCCGCAAAGTCTCGGGCCATTCCAAGTCCCGCGGACAAACTTCGCCAACGCCCCCCACAAAGGCTATAGCCCACCCGTTTTTTGGCCATTTGGGGGGTTTTGGCACCCGAACTTCGGGTGCTAATTTTTGGGTCCGGCTGTGCCCATGGCCTATTTTTGGCACACGGAGGCCGCCCGCAAAGTCTCGGGCCATTCCGAGTCCGGCGGACAAACTTCGCCCACGCCCCCCACAAAGGCTATAGCCCACCCATTTTTTGGCCATTTTTCCGCTGGGGGGGTTTTGGCACACCACCTTCGGGCGCTAATTTTGGGGAGTGGCTGTGCCCGTGGCCTATTTTTGGCACACGGAGGCCACCCGCAAAGTCTCGGGCCATTCCAAGTCCCGCGGACGAACTTCGCCCACGCCCCCCACCAAGGCTATAGCCCACCCGTTTTTTGGCCATTTGGGGGGTTTTGGCACCCGAACTTCGGGGGCTAATTTTTGGGTGCGGTGTGCCCGTGGCCTATTTTTGGCACACGGAGGCAGCCCGCAAAGTCTCGGGCCATTCTGAGTCCGGCGGACGAACTTCGCCCACGCCCCCCACCAAGGCTATAGGCCACCCGTTTTTTGGCCATTTGGGGGGTTTTGGCACCCCGACCTTCGGGCGCTAATTTTTGGGCGCGGATGTGCCCGTGGCCTATTTTTGGCACACGGAGGCTGCCCGCAAAGTCTCGGGCCATTCCGAGTCCGGCGGACAAACTTCGCCGACGCTCCCCACAAAGGCTATAGCCCACCCGTTTTTTGGCCATTTGGGGGGTTTTTCGGGTGCTAAGGCGGCTGTGCCCGTGGCCTATTTTTGGGACACGGAGGCAGCCCGCAAAGTCTCGGGCGATTCTGAGTCCGGCGGACGAACTTCGCCCACGCCCCCCACCAAGGCTATAGCCCACCCGTTTTTTTGCCATTTGGGGGGTTTTGGCACCCCGACCTTCGGGCGATAATTTTTGGGCGCGGCTGTGCCCGTGGCCTATTTTTTTGGCATACGGAGGCCACCCGCAAAGTCTCGGGCCATTCCTACTCCGGCGGACGAACTTCGCGCACGCCCCCCACAAAGGCTATTGCCCACCCGTTTTTTGGCCATTTGGGGGGTTTTGGCACCCGAACTTTGGGTGCTAATTTTTGGGCGCGGCTGTGACCGTGGCCTATTTTTGGCACACGAAGGCCGCCCGCAAAGTCTCGGGCCATTCCGAGTCCGGCGGACAAACTTCGCCCACGCCCCCCACAAAGGCTATTGCCCACCCGTTTTTTGGCCATTTGGGGGGTTTTGGCACCCGAACTTCGGGTGCTAATTTTTGGGCGCGACTGTGACCGTGGCCTATTTTTGGCACACGGAGGCCGCCCGCAAAGTCTCGGGCCATTCCGAGTCCGGCGGACAAACTTCGCCCACGCCCCCCACAAAGGCTATTGCCCACCCATTTTTTGGCCATTTGGGGGGTTTTGGCACCCGAACTTCGGGTGCTAATTTTTGGGCGCAGCTGTGCCAGTGGCCTATTTTTGTCACATGAAGGCCGCCCGCAAAGTCTCGGGCCATTCCGAGTCCGGCGGACGAACTTCGCCCACGCCCCCCACCAAGGCTATAGCCCACCAGTTTTTTGGCCATTTGGGGGGTTTTGGCACCCCGACCTTCGGACGCAAAATTTTGGGTGCGGCTATGCCCGTGCCCTATTTTTTTGGCATATGGAGGCCACCCTCAAAGTCTCGGGCCATTCCGAGTTTGGCGGACGAACTTCGCCCACGCCCCCCACCAAGGCTATAGTCCACCCGATTTTTGGCCATTTTTGCGCTGGGGGGTTTTGGAACCCCAACCTTCGGGCGCTAATTTTTGGGCACGGCTGTGCCCGTGGCCTATTTTTGGCACACGGAGTCCGCCCGTAAAGTCTCGGGCCATTCCGAGTCCGGCGGACAAACTTCGCCCACGCCCCCACAAAGTCTATAGCCCACCCGTTTTTTGGCCATTTGGGGGGTCTTGGCACCCGAACTTCGGGTGCTAATTTATGGGCACGGCTGTGCCCGTGGCTTATTTTTGGCACACGGAGGCCGCCCGCAAAGTCTCGGGCCATTCCGAGTCCGGCGGACGAACTTCGCCCACGCCCCCCACCAAGGCTATAGCCCACCCGTTTTTTGGCCATTTGGGGGGTTTTGGCACCCGAACTTCGGGGGCTAATTTTTGGGCGCGGCTGTGCCCGTGGTCTATTTTTGGCACACGGAGGCAGCCGCAATGTCTCGGGCCATTCTGAGTCCGGCGGACGAACTTCGCCCACGCCCCCCACCAAGGCTATAGCCCACCCGTTTTTTGGCCATTTGGGGGGTTTTGGTACCCCGACCTTCGGGTGCTAATTTTTGGGCGCGGATGTGCCCGTGGCCTATTTTTGGCACATGGAGGCTGCCCGCAAAGTCTCGGGCCATTCCGAGTCCGGCGGACAAACTTCGCCCACGCCCCCCACAAAGGCTATTGCCCACCCGTTTTTTGGCCATTTGGGGGGTTTTGGCACCCGAACTTCGGGTGCTAATTTTTGGGGGCGGCTGTGTCCGTGGCCTATTTTTGGCACACGGAGGCCGCCCGCAAAGTCTCGGGCCATTCCGAGTCCGGCGGACGAACTTCGCCCACGCCCCCCACCAAGGCTATAGCCCACCCGTTTTTTGGCCATTTGGGGGGTTTTGGCTCCCCGACCTTCGTGCGCTAATTTTTGGGTGCGGCTGTGCCCGTGGCCTATTTTTTTGGCATACGGAGGCCACCTACAAAGTCTCGGGCCATTCCGAGTCTGGCGGACGAACTTCGCCCACGCCCCCCTCCAAGGCTATAGCCCACCCGTTTTTTGGCCATTTGGGGGGTTTTGGCACCCGAACTTCGGGGGCTAATTTTTGGGCGCGGCTGTGCCCGTGGCCTATTTTTGTCACATGAAGGCCGCCCGCAAAGTCTCGGGCCATTCCGAGTCCGGCGGACGAACTTCGCCCACGCCCCCCACCAAGGCTATAGCCAACCCGTTGTTTGGCCATTTGGGGGGTTATGGCACCCCGACCTTCGGGCGCTAATTTTTGGACGCGGCTGTGTCCGTGGCCTATTTTTGGCACACGGAAGCCGCCCGCAAAGTCTCGGGCCATTCCGAATCCGGCGGACGAACTTCGCCCACGCCCCCCACAAAGGCTATAGCCCACCCGTTTTTTGGCCATTTGGGGGGTTTTGGCACCCCGACCTTCGAGCGCCAATTTTTGGGCGCGGCTATGCCCGTGGCCTATTTTTGGCACACGGAGGCCACCCGCAAAGTCTCGGGCCATTCCGAGTCCGCCGGATGAACTTCGCCCACGCCCGCCACCAAGGCTATAGCCTCCCCGATTTTTGGCCATTTTTCTGCTGGGGGGTTTTGGGACCCCGACCTTCGGGCGCTAATTTTTGGGCGTGGCTATCCCCGTGTCCTATTTTGGCACACAGAGGCCGCCCGCAAAGTCTCGGGCCATTCCGAGTCCGGCGGACGAACTTCTCCCACGCTCCCCACCAAGGCTATAGCCCACCCATTTTTTGGCCATTTGGGGGGTTTTGGCACCCCGACCTTCGAGTGCTAATTTTTGGACGCGGCTATGCCCGTGGCCTATTTTTGGCACACGGAGGCCGCCCGCAAAGTCTCGGGCCATTCCGAGTCCGGCGGACAAACTTCGCCCACGCCCTCCACCAAGGCTACAGCCCACCCGTTTTTTGGCCATTTGGGGGGTTTTGGCACACCGACCTTCGGGCACTAATTTTTGGGCGCGGCTGTGTCCGTGGCCTATTTTTGGCACACGGAGGCCGACCGCAAAGTCTCGGGCCAATCCGAGCCCGGCGGACGAACTTCGCCCTCCCCCCCCGCCAAGGCTATAGCCCACCCGTTTTTTGGCCATTTGGGGGGTTTTGCACCCCGACCATCGGGCGCTAATTTTTGGGCGCGGCTGTTCCCGTGGCCTATTTTTTCGCACACGGGGGCCGTCCGCAAAGTCTCGGGCCATTCCGATTCCGGCGGACGAACTTCGCCCACTCCCCCCACCAAGGCTAAAGCCCACCCGATTTTTGGCCATTTTTCTGCTGGGGGGTTTTGGTACCCCGACCTTCGGGCGCTAATTTTTGGATGCGGCTGTGCCCGTGGCCTATTTTGGCACACAGAGGCTGCCCACAAAGTCTCGGGCAATTCCGAGTCGAACTTTGCGCCCCCAAGGCTATAGCCCACCCATTTTTGGCCATTTGGGGGTTTTGCACCCCGACCATCGGGCGCTAATTTTTTTGGTGGCCTATTTTTGGCACACGGAGGCCAGCCGCAAAGTCTCGGGCTATTCCGAGTCCGGCGGACGAACTTCGCCCACGCCCCCCACCAAGGCTAAAGCCCACCCGATTTTTGGCCATTTTTCCGCTGGGGGGTTTTGGTACCCCGACCTTCGGGTGCTAATTTTTGGATGCGGCTGTGCCCGTGGCCTATTTTGGCACACAGAGGCTGCCCACAAAGTCTCGGGCAATTCCGAGTCCGGCGGACGAACTTTGCCCACGCCCCCCACCAAGGCTATAGCCCACCCGTTTTTTGGCCATTTGGGGGGTTTTGGCACCCCACCTTCGGCCCTAATTTTTGGACGCGGCTGTGCCCGTGGCCTATTTTTGGTACACGGAGGCCGCCCGCAAAGTCTCGGGCCATTCCGAGTCCGGCGGACGAACTTCGCCCACGCCCCCCACCAAGGCTATAGCCCACCCATTTTTTGGCCATTTGGGGGGTTTTGGCACCCCACCTTCGGCCCTAATTTTTGGACGCGGCTGTGCCCGTGGCCTATTTTTGGCACACGGAGGCCGACCGCAAAGTCTCGGGCCAATCCGAGTCCGGCGGACGAACTTCGCCCACGCCCCCCGCCAAGGCTATAGCCCACCCGTTTTTTGGCCATTTGGGGGGTTTTGCACCCCGACCATCGGGCGCTAATTTTTGGGCACGGCTGTTCCCGTGGCCTATTTTTCACACACGGAGGCCGCCCGCAAAGGCTCGGGCCATTCCGAGTCCGGCGGACGAACTTCGCCCACGCCGCCCACCAAGGCTACAGCCCACCCGATTTTTGGCCATTTTTTTGCTGGGGGGTTTTGGCAGCCCGACCTTCGGGCGCTAATTTTTGGTCGCGGCTACGCCTGTGGCCTATTTTTGGCGCACGGAGGCTGCCGGCAAAGTCTCGGGCCATTCGGAGTCCGCCAGACGAACTTCGCCCACGCCCCCCACCAAGGCTATAGCCCACCCTATTTTTGGCCATTTTTCCGCTGGGGGGTTTTGGCACCCCGACCTTCGGGCGCTAATTTTTGGGTGCGGCTGTGCCCGTGGCCTATTTTGGCACACAGAGGCCGCCCGCAAAGTCTCAGGCCATTCCGAGTTCGGCGGACGAACTTCGCCCACGCCCCCCACCAAGGCTATAGCCCACCCGATTTTTGCCCATTTTTCTGCAGGGGGGTTTTGGAACCCTGACCTTCGGGCGCTAATTTTTGGGCGCGGCTGTGACCGTGGCCTATTTTTGGCACACGGAGGCCGCCCGCAAAGTCTCGGGCCATTCCGAATCCAGCAGACGAACTTCGCCCACGCACCCCACCAAGGCTATAGCCCACCCGTTGTTTGGCCATTTGGGGGGTTATGGCACCCCGACCTTCGGGCGCTAATTTTTGGGCGCGGCTGTGTCCGTGGCCTATTTTTGGCACACGGAGGCCGCCCGCAAAGTCTCGGGCCATTCCGAATCCGGCGGACGAACTTCGCCCACGCCCCCCACAAAGGCTATAGCCCACCCGTTTTTTGGCCATTTGGGGGGTTTTGGCACCCCGACCTTCGAGCGCCAATTTTTGGGCGCGGCTATGCCCGTGTCCTATTTTGGCACACAGAGGCCGCCCGCAAAGGCTCGGGCCATTCCGAGTCCGGCGGACGAACTTCGCCCACGCCGCCCACCAAGGCTATAGCCCACCCGATTTTTGGCCATTTTTTTGCTGGGGGGTTTTGGCACCCCGACCTTCGGGCGCTAATTTTTGGTCGCGGCTGTGCCCGTGGCCTATTTTTGGCACACGGAGGCCGCCCGCAAAGTCTCGGGCCATTCCGAGTCCGGCGGACGAACTTCGCCCACGCCCCCCACCAAGGCTATAGCCCACCCGATTTTTGGCCATTTTTCTGCTGGGGGGTTTTGGCACCCTGAACTTCGGGCGCTAATTTTTGGTCGCGGCTATGCCCGTGGCCTATTTTTGGCACACGAAGGCCGCCCGCAAAGTCTCGGGCCATTCCGAATCCGGCGGACGAACTTCGCCCACGCACCCCACCAAGGCTATAGCCCACCCGTTGTTTGGCCATTTGGGGGGTTATGGCACCCCGACCTTCGGGCGCTAATTTTTGGGCGCGGCTGTGTCCGTGGCCTATTTTTGGCACACGGAGGCCGCCCGCAAAGTCTCGGGCCATTCCGAATCCGGCGGACGAACTTCGCCCACGCCCCCCACAAAGGCTATAGCCCACCCGTTTTTTGGCCATTTGGGGGGTTTTGGCACCCCGACCTTCGAGCGCCAATTTTTGGGCGCGGCTATGCCCATGTCCTATTTTGGCACACAGAGGCCGCCCGCAAAGGCTCGGGCCATTCCGAGTCCGGCGGACGAACTTCGCCCACGCCGCCCACCAAGGCTATAGCCCACCCGATTTTTGGCCATTTTTTTGCTGGGGGGTTTTGGCACCCCGACCTTCGGGCGCTAATTTTTGCTCGCGGCTGTGCCCGTGGCCTATTTTTGGCACACGGAGGCCGCCCGCAAAGTCTCGGGCCATTCCGAGTCCGGCGGACGAACTTCGCCCACGCCCCCCACCAAGGCTATAGCCCACCCGATTTTTGGCCATTTTTCTGCTGGGGGGTTTTGGCACCCTGAACTTCGGGCGCTAATTTTTGCTCGCGGCTATGCCCGTGGCCTATTTTTGGCACACGGAGGCCGCCCGCAAAGTCTCGGGCCAATCCGAGTCCGGCGGACGAACTTCGCCCACGCCCCCCACCAAGGCTATAGCCCACCCGATTTTTGGCCATTTTTCCGCTGGGGGGTTTTGGCACCCCGACCTTCGAGCGCTAATTTTTTGGCGCGGCTATGCCCGTGGCCTATTTTTGGCACATGGAGGCCCCCTGCAAAGTCTCGGGCCATTCCGAGTCCGCCGGACGAACTTCGCCCACGCCCGCCACCAAGGCTATAGCCCACCCGATTTTTGGCCATTTTTCTGCTTGGGGGTTTTGGCACCCCGACCTTCGGGCGCTAATTTTTGGGCGCGGCTATGTCCGTGTCCTATTTTGGCACACAGAGGCCACCCACAAAGTCTCGGGCCATTCCGAGTCCGGCGGACGAACTTCTCCCACGCTCCCCACCAAGGCTATAGCCCACCCATTTTTTGGCCATTTGGGGGGTTTTGGCACCCCACCTTCGGCCCTAATTTTTGGACGCGGCTGTGCCCGTGGCCTATTTTTGGCACACGGAGGCCGCCCGCAAAGCCTCGGGCCATTCCGTGTCCGGCGGACGAACTTCGCCCACGCCCCCCACCAAGGCTATAGCCCACCCATTTTTTGGCCATTTGGGGGGTTTTGGCACCCCACCTTCGGCCCTAATTTTTGGACGCGGCTGTGCCCGTGGCCTATTTTTGGCACACGGAGGCCGCCCGCAAAGTCTCGGTCCATTCCGAGTCCGGCGGACGAACTTCGCCCACGCCCCCCACCAAGGCTATAGCCCACCCATTTTTTGGCCATTTGGGGGGTTTTGGCACCCCACCTTCGGCCCTAATTTTTGGACGCGGCTGTGCCCGTGGCCTATTTTTGGAACACGGAGGCCGACCGCAAAGTCTCGGGCCAATCCGAGTCCGGCGGACGAACTTCGCCCACGCCCCCCGCCAAGGCTATAGCCCACCCGTTTTTTGGCCATTTGGGGGGTTTTGCAGCCCGACCATCGGGCGCTAATTTTTGGGCGCGGCTGTTCCCGTGGCCTATTTTTCGCACACGGAGGCCGCCCGCAAAGGCTCGGGCCATTCCGAGTCCGGCGGACGAACTTCGCCCACGCCGCCCACCAAGGCTATAGCCCACCCGATTTTTGGCCATTTTTTTGCTGGGGGGTTTTGGCACCCCGACCATCGGGCGCTAATTTTTGGGCGCGGCTGTTCCCGTGGCCTATTTTTCGCACACGGAGGCCGACCGCAAAGTCTCGGGCCAATCCGAGTCCGGCGGACGAACTTCGCCCACGCCCTCCACCAAGGCTATAGCCCACCCGATTTTTGGCCATTTTTCTGCTGGGGGGTTTTGGCACCCCGACCTTCGGGCGCTAATTTTTGGGCGCGGCTATGCCCGTGTCCTATTTTGGCACACGGAGGCCGCCCGCAAAGTCTCGGGCCATTCCGAATCCGGCGGACGAACTTCGCCCACGCCCCCCACCAAGGCTATAGCCCACCCATTTTTTGGCCATTTGGGGGGTTTTGGCACCCCACCTTCGGCCCTAATTTTTGGACGCGGCTGTGCCCGTGGCCTATTTTTGGAACACGGAGGCCGACCGCAAAGTCTCGGGCCAATCCGAGTCCGGCGGACGAACTTCGCCCACACCCCCCGCCAAGGCTATAGCCCACCCGTTTTTTGGCCATTTGGGGGGTTTTGCAGCCCGACCATCGGGCGCTAATTTTTGGGCGCGGCTGTTCCCGTGGCCTATTTTTCGCACACGGAGGCCGCCCGCAAAGTCTCGGACCATTCTGAGTCCGGCGGACGAACTTCGCCCACGCCCCCCACCAAGGCTATAGCCCACCCGATTTTTGGCCATTTTTCTGCTGGGGGGTTTTGGCACCCTGAACTTCGGGCGCTAATTTTTGGTCGCGGCTATGCCCGTGGCCTATTTTTGGCACACGGAGGCCGCCCGCAAAGTCTCGGGCCATTCCGAGTCCGGCGGACAAACTTCACCCACGCCCTCCACCAAGGCTATAGCCCACCCGATTTTTGGCCATTTTTCTGCTGGGGGGTTTTGGCACCCCGACCTTCGGGCGCTAATTTTTGGGCGCGGCTATGCCCGTGTCCTATTTTGGCACACGGAGGCCGCCCGCAAAGTCTCGGGCCATTCCGAATCCGGCGGACGAACTTCGCCCACGCCCCCCACCAAGGCTATAGCCCACCCATTTTTTGGCCATTTGGGGGGTTTTGGCACCCCACCTTCGGCCCTAATTTTTGGACGCGGCTGTGCCCGTGGCCTATTTTTGGAACACGGAGGCCGACCGCAAAGTCTCGGGCCAATCCGAGTCCGGCGGACGAACTTCGCCCACGCCCCCCGCCAAGGCTATAGCCCACCCGTTTTTTGGCCATTTGGGGGGTTTTGCAGCCCGACCATCGGGCGCTAATTTTTGGGCGCGGCTGTGCCCGTGGCCACACGGAGGCCGCCCGCAAGGCTCGGGCCATTCCGAGTCCGGCGGACGAACGCCGCCCACCAAGGCTATAGCCCACCCGATTTTTGGCCATTTTTTTGCTGGGGGGTTTTGGCACCCCGACCATCGGGCGCTAATTTTTGGGCGCGGCTGTTCCCGTGGCCTATTTTTCGCACACGGAGGCCGCCCGCAAAGTCTCGGGCCAATCCGAGTCCGGCGGACGAACTTCGCCCACGCCCCCCGCCAAGCCTATAGCCCACCCGTTTTTTGGCCATTTGGGGGGTTTTGCACACCGACCATCGGGCGCTAATTTTTGGGCGCGGCTGTTCCCGTGGCCTATTTTTGGCACACGGAGGCCGCCCACAAAGTCTCTGGCCATTCCGAGTCCGGCGGACGAACTTCGCCCACGCCGCCCACCAAGGCTATAGCCCACCTGATTTTTCTCCATTTTTCTGCTGGGGGGTTTTGGCACCCCGACCTTCAGGCGCTAATTTTTGGTCGCGGCTATGCCCGTGGCCTATTTTTGGCACAAGGAGGCCGGCCGCAAAGTCTCGGGCTATTCCGAGTCCGGCGGACGAACTTCGCCCACGCCCTCCACCAAGGCTACAGCCCACCCGTTTTTTCGCCATTTGGGGGGTTTTGGCACCCCGTCCTTCGGGCGCTAATTTTTGGGCGCGGCTGTGCCTGTGGCCTAGTTTTGGCATACGGAGGCCCCCCGCAAAGTCTCGGGCCATTCCGAGTCCGGCGGACGAACTTCGCCCACGCCCCCCACCAAGTCTATAGCCCACCCGATTTTTGGTCATTTTTCCGCTGGGGAGTTTTGGCACCCCGACCTTCGGGCGCTAATTTTTGGTAACGGCTATGCCCGTGGCCTATTTTTGGCACACGGACGCCGCCCCCAAAGTCTCGGGCTATTCCGAGTCCGGCGGACGAACTTCGCCCACGCCCCCCACCTAGGCTATAGCCCACCCGTTTTTTGGCCATTTGGGGGGTTTTGGCACCCCGACCTTCGGGCACTAATTTTTGGGCGAGGCTGTGCCCGTGGCCTATTTTTGGCACACGGAGGCCGCCCACAAAGTCTCTGGCCATTCCGAGTCCGGCGGACGAACTTCGCCCACTCCCCCCGCCAAGGCTATAGCCCACCCGTTTTTTGGCCATTTGGGGGGTTTTGCACCCCGACCATCGGGCGCTAATTTTTGGGCGCGGCTGTTCCCGTGGCCTATTTTTCGCACACGGAGGCCGCCCGCAAAGGCCGGGCCATTCCGAGTCCGGCGGACGAACTTCGCCCACGCCGCCCACCAAGGCTATAGCCCACCCGATTTTTGGCCATTTTTTTGCTTGGGGGTTTTGGCACCCCGACCTTCGGGCGCTAATTTTTGGTCGCGGCTACGCCCGTGGCCTATTTTTGGTGCACGGAGGCTGCCGGCAAAGTCTCAGGCCATTCCGAGTCCGGCGGACGAACTTCGCCCACGCCCCCCACCAAGGCTA
This sequence comes from Citrus mangshanensis, assembly GCA_030449895.1. Lineage (NCBI taxonomy): Eukaryota > Viridiplantae > Streptophyta > Magnoliopsida > Sapindales > Rutaceae > Citrus > Citrus mangshanensis. The sequence goes on along the minus strand of JASUUJ010000113.1, from coordinate 36,348 downwards.
TAGCCCACCCGATTTTTGCCCATTTTTCTGCAGGGGGGTTTTGGCACCCTGACCTTCGGGCGCTAATTTTTGGGCGCGGCTGTGACCATGGCCTATTTTTGGCACACGGAGGCCGCCCGCAAAGTCTCGGGCCATTCCGAATCCGGCGGACGAACTTCGCCCACGCACCCCACCAAGGCTATAGCCCACCCGTTGTTTGGCCATTTGGGGGGTTATGGCACCCCGACCTTCGGGCGCTAATTTTTGGGCGCGGCTGTGTCCGTGGCCTATTTTTGGCACACGGAGGCCGCCCGCAAAGTCTCGGGCCATTCCGAATCCGGCGGACGAACTTCGCCCACGCCCCCCACAAAGGCTATAGCCCACCCGTTTTTTGGCCATTTGTGGGGTTTTGGCACCCCGACCTTCGAGTGCCAATTTTTGGGCGCGGCTATGCCCGTGTCCTATTTTGGCACACAGAGGCCGCCCGCAAAGGCTCGGGCCATTCCGAGTCCGGCGGACGAACTTCGCCCACGCCCCCCACCAAGGCTATAGCCCACCCGATTTTTGGCCATTTTTCCGCTGGGGGGTTTTGGCACCCCGACCTTCGGGCGCTAATTTTTGGTCGCGGCTGTGCCCGTGGCCTATTTTTGGCACACGGAGGCCGCCCGCAAAGTCTCGGGCCATTCCGAGTCCGGCGGACGAACTTCGCCCACGCCCCCCACCAAGGCTATAGCCCACCCGATTTTTGGCCATTTTTCTGCTGGGGGGTTTTGGCACCCTGAACTTCGGGCGCTAAGTTTTGGTCGCGGCTATGCCCGTGGCCTATTTTTGGCACACGGAGGCCGCCCGCAAAGTCTCGGGCCAATCCGAGTCCGGCGGACGAACTTCGCCCACGCCCCCCACCAAGGCTATAGCCCACCCGATTTTTGGCCATTTTTCCGCTGGGGGGTTTTGGCATCCCGACCTTCGAGCGCTAATTTTTGGGCGCGGCTATGCCCGTGGCCTATTTTTGGCACATGGAGGCCCCCTGCAAAGTCTCGGGCCATTCCGAGTCCGCCGGACGAACTTCGCCCACGCCCGCCACCAAGGCTATAGCCCACCCGATTTTTGGCCATTTTTCTGCTGGGGGGTTTTGGCACCCCGACCTTCGGGCGCTAATTTTTGGGCGCGGCTATGCCCGTGTCCTATTTTGGCACACAGAGGCCGCCCGCAAAGTCTCGGGCCATTCCGAGTCCGGCGGACGAACTTCTCCCACGCTCCCCACCAAGGCTATAGCCCACCCATTTTTTGGCCATTTGGGGGGTTTTGGCACCACGACCTTCGAGTGCTACTTTTTGGACGCGGCTATGCCCGTGGCCTATTTTTGGCACACGGAGGCCGCCCGCAAAGTCTCGGGCCATTCCGAGTCCGGCGGACAAACTTCACCCACGCCCTCCACCAAGGCTATAGCCCACCCGATTTTTGGCCATTTTTCTGCTGGGGGGTTTTGGCACCCCGACCTTCGGGCGCTAATATTTGGGCGCGGCTATGTCCGTGTCCTATTTTGGCACACGGAGGCCGCCCGCAAAGTCTCGGGCCATTCCGAATCCGGCGGACGAACTTCGCCCACGCCCCCCACCAAGGCTATAGCCCACCCATTTTTTGGCCATTTGGGGGGTTTTGGCACCCCACCTTCGGCCCTAATTTTTGGACGCGGCTGTGCCCGTGGCCTATTTTTGGAACACGGAGGCCGACCGCAAAGTCTCGGGCCAATCCGAGTCCGGCGGACGAACTTCGCCCACGCCCCCCGCCAAGGCTATAGCCCACCCGTTTTTTGGCCATTTGGGGGGTTTTGCAGCCCGACCATCGGGCGCTAATTTTTGGGCGCGGCTGTTCCCGTGGCCTATTTTTCGCACACGGAGGCCGCCCGCAAAGGCTCGGGCCATTCCGAGTCCGGCGGACGAACTTCGCCCACGCCGCCCACCAAGGCTATAGCCCACCCGATTTTTGGCCATTTTTTTGCTGGGGGGTTTTGGCACCCCGACCATCGGGCGCTAATTTTTGGGCGCGGCTGTTCCCGTGGCCTATTTTTCGCACACGGAGGCCGCCCGCAAAGTCTCGGGCCAATCCGAGTCCGGCGGACGAACTTCGCCCACGCCCCCCGCCAAGCCTATAGCCCACCCGTTTTTTGGCCATTTGGGGGGTTTTGCACACCGACCATCGGGCGCTAATTTTTGGGCGCGGCTGTTCCCGTGGCCTATTTTTGGCACACGGAGGCCGCCCACAAAGTCTCTGGCCATTCCGAGTCCGGCGGACGAACTTCGCCCACGCCGCCCACCAAGGCTATAGCCCACCTGATTTTTCTCCATTTTTCTGCTGGGGGGTTTTGGCACCCCGACCTTCGGGCGCTAATTTTTGGTCGCGGCTATGCCCGTGGCCTATTTTTGGCACAAGGAGGCCGGCCGCAAAGTCTCGGGCTATTCCGAGTCCGGCGGACGAACTTCGCCCACGCCCTCCACCGAGGCTACAGCCCACCCGTTTTTTGGCCATTTGGGGGGTTTTGGCACCCCGTCCTTCGGGCGCTAATTTTTGGGCGCGGCTGTGCCCGTGGCCTAGTTTTGGCATACGGAGGCCCCCCGCAAAGTCTCGGGCCATTCCGAGTCCGGCGGACGAACTTCGCCCACGCCCCCCACCAAGTCTATAGCCCACCCGATTTTTGGTCATTTTTCCGCTGGGGAGTTTTGGCACCCCGACCTTCAGGCGCTAATTTTTGGTAACGGCTATGCCCGTGGCCTATTTTTGGCACACGGACGCCGCCCCCAAAGTCTCGGGCTATTCCGAGTCCGGCGGACGAACTTCTCCCACGCTCCCCACCAAGGCTATAGCCCACCCATTTTTTGGCCATTTGGGGGGTTTTGGCACCACGACCTTCGAGTGCTACTTTTTGGACGCGGCTATGCCCGTGGCCTATTTTTGGCACACGGAGGCCGCCCGCAAAGTCTCGGGCCATTCCGAGTCCGGCGGACAAACTTCACCCACGCCCTCCACCAAGGCTATAGCCCACCCGATTTTTGGCCATTTTTCTGCTGGGGGGTTTTGGCACCCCGACCTTCGGGCGCTAATATTTGGGCGCGGCTATGTCCGTGTCCTATTTTGGCACACGGAGGCCGCCCGCAAAGTCTCGGGCCATTCCGAATCCGGCGGACGAACTTCGCCCACGCCCCCCACCAAGGCTATAGCCCACCCATTTTTTGGCCATTTGGGGGGTTTTGGCACCCCACCCATCGGGGGCTAATTTTTGGGCGCGGCTGTGCCCGTGGCCTATTTTTGGCACACGGACGCCGCCCGCAAAGTCTCGGGCTATTCCGAGTCCGGCGGACGAACTTCGCCCCCACCCGTTTTTTGGCACTTTGGGGGGTTTTGGCACCCCGTCCTTCGGGCGCTAATTTTTGGGCGCGGCTATGCCCGTGGCCTATTTTTGGCACACGGACGCCGCCCGCAAAGTCTCGGGCCATCCCGAGTCCGGCGGACGAACTTCGCCCACTCCCCCCACCTAGGCTATAGCCCACCCTTTTTTTGGCCATTTGGGGGGTTTTGGCACCCCGACCTTCGGGCGCTAATTTTTGGGCGCGGCTGTGCCCGTGGCCTAGTTTTGCCATACGGAGGCCCCCCGCAAAGTCTCGGGCCATTCTGAGTCCGGCGGACGAACTTCGCCCACGCCCCCCACCAAGTCTATAGCCCACCCGATTTTTGGTCATTTTTCCGCTGGGGAGTTTTGGCACCCCGACCTTCGGGCGCTAATTTTTGGTAACGGCTATGCCCGTGGCCTATTTTTGGCACACGGATGCCGCCCCCAAAGTCTCGGGCTATTCCGAGTCCGGCGGACGAACTTCGCCCACGCCCCCCACCTAGGCTATAGTTTTTGGCCATTTGGGGTTTTGGCACCCGACCTTGCACTAATTTTTGGGCGAGGCTGTGCCCGTGGCCTATTTTTGGCACACGTAGGCCGCCCACAAAGTCTCTGGCCATTCCGAGTCCGGCGGACGAACTTCGCCCACGCCGCCCACCAAGGCTATAGCCCACCTGATTTTTCTCCATTTTTCTGCTGGGGGGTTTTGGCACCCCGACCTTCGGGCGCTAATTTTTGGTCGCGGCTATGCCCGTGGCCTATTTTTGGCACATGGAGGCCGGCCGCAAAGTCTCGGGCTATTCCGAGTCCGGCGGACGAACTTCGCCCACGCCCTCCACCAAGGCTACAGCCCACCCGTTTTTTGGCCATTTGGGGGGTTTTGGCACCCCGTCCTTCGGGCGCTAATTTTTGGGCGCGGCTGTGCCCGTGGCCTATTTTTGGCACACGGACGCCGCCCGCAAAGTCTCGGACCATTCCGAGTCCGGCGGACGAACTTCTCCCACGCCCCCCACCAAGGCTATAGCCCACCCGATTTTTGGCCATTTTTCTGCTGGGGGGTTTTGGCACCCCGAACTTCGGGCGCTAATTTTTGGTCGCGGCTACGCCCGTGGCCTATTTTTGGCGCACGGAGGCTGCCGGCAAAGTCTCGGGCCATTCGGAGTCCGCCAGACGAACTTCGCCCACGCCCCCCACCAAGGCTATAGCCCACCCTATTTTTGGCCATTTTTCCGCTGGGGGGTTTTGGCACCCCGACCTTCGGGCGCTAATTTTTGGGTGCAGCTGTGCCCGTGGCCTATTTTGGCACACAGAGGCCGCCCGCAAAGTCTCAGGCCATTCCGAGTCCGGCGGACGAACTTCGCCCACGCCCCCCACCAAGGCTATAGCCCACCCGTTTTTTGGCCATTTGGGGGGTTTTGGCACCCCGACCTTCGGGTGCTAATTTTTGTACGCGGCTGTGCCCGTGGCCTATTTTTGGCACACGGAGGCCGCCCGTAAAGTCTCGGGCCATTCCGAGTTCGGCGGACGAACTTCGCCCACGCCCCCCACCAAGGCTATAGCCCACCCATTTTTTGGCCATTTGGGGGGTTTTGGCACCCCGACCTTCGAGCGCTACTTTTTGGACGCGGCAAAGCCCGTGGCCTATTTTTTGCACACGGAGGCCGCCCGCAAAGTCTCGGGCCATTCCGAGTCCGGCGGACGAACTTCGCCCACGCCCTCCACCAAGGCTACAACCCACCCGTTTTTTGGCCATTTGGGGGGTTTTGGCACCCCGACCTTCGGGCGCTAATTTTTGGGCGCAGCTATGCCCGTGGCCTATTTTTGGCACACGGAGGCCACCCGCAAAGTCTCGGGCCATCCCGAGTCCGGCGGACGAACTTCGCCCACGCCCCCCACCTAGGCTATAGCCCACCCTTTTTTTGGCCATTTGGGGGGTTTTGGCACCCCGACCTTCGGGCGCTAATTTTTGGGCGCGGCTGTGCCCGTGGCCTAGTTTTGGCATACGGAGGCCCCCCGCAAAGTCTCGGGCCATTCTGAGTCCGGCGGACGAACTTCGCCCACGCCCCCCACCAAGTCTATAGCCCACCCGATTTTTGGTCATTTTTCCGCTGGGGAGTTTTGGCACCCCGACCTTTGGGCGCTAATTTTTGGTAACGGCTATGCCCGTGGCCTATTTTTGGCACACGGACGCCGCCCCCAAAGTCTCGGGCTATTCCGAGTCCGGCGGACGAACATCGCCCACGCCCCCCACCTAGGCTATAGCCCACCCGTTTTTTGGCCATTTGGGGGGTATTGTTACCCCGACCTTCGGGCACTAATTTTTGGGCGAGGCTGTGCCCGTGGCCTATTTTTGGCACACGGAGGCCGCCCACAAAGTCTCTGGCCATTCCGAGTCCGGCGGAAGAACTTCGCCCACGCCGCCCACCAAGGCTATAGCCCACCTGATTTTTGGCCATTTTTCTGCTGGGGGGTTTTGGCACCCCGACCTTCGTGCGCTAATTTTTGGTCGCGGCTATGCCCGTGGCCTATTTTTGGCACATGGAGGCCGGCCGCAAAGTCTCGGGCTATTCCGAGTCCGGCGGACGAACTTCGCCCACGCCCTCCACCAAGGCTACAGCCCACCCGTTTTTTGGCCATTTGGGGGGTTTTGGCACCCCGTCCTTCGGGCGCTAATTTTTGGGCGCGGCTGTGCCCGTGGCCTATTTTTGGCAAACGGACGCCGCCCGCAATGTCTCGGGCCATTCCGAGTCCGGCGGACGAACTTCTCCCACGCCCCCCACCAAGGCTATAGCCCACCCGATTTTTGGCCATTTTTCTGCTGGGGGGTTTTGGCACCCCGAACTTCGGGCGCTAATTTTTGGTCGCGGCTACGCCCGTGGCCTATTTTTGGTGAACGGAGGCTGCCGGCAAAGTCTCGGGCCATTCGGAGTCCGCCAGACGAACTTCGCCCACGCCCCCCACCAAGGCTATAGCCCACCCTATTTTTGGCCATTTTTCCGCTGGGGGGTTTTGGCACCCCGACCTTCGGGCGCTAATTTTTGGGTGCAGCTGTGCCCGTGGCCTATTTTGGCACACAGAGGCCGCCCGCAAAGTCTCAGGCCATTCCGAGTCCGGCGGACGAACTTCGCCCACGCCCCCCACCAAGGCTATAGCCCACCCGTTTTTTGGCCATTTGGGGGGTTTTGGCACCCCGACCTTCGGGTGCTAATTTTTGTACGCGGCTGTGCCCGTGGCCTATTTTTGGCACACGGAGGCCACCCGTAAAGTCTCGGGCCATTCCGAGTTCGGCGGACGAACTTCGCCCACGCCCCCCACCAAGGCTATAGCCCACCCGTTTTTTGGCCATTTGGGGGGTTTTGGCACCCCGACCTTCGGGCGCTAATTTTTGGACGCGGCTGTGCCCGTGGCCTATTTTTGGCACACGGAGTGCGACCGCAAAGTCTCGGGCCAATCCGAGTCCGGCGGACGAACTTCGCCCACGCCCCCCACCAAGGCTATAGCCCACCCGATTTTTGGCCATTTTTCCGCTGCGGGGTTTTGGCACCCCGACCTTCGGGCGCTAATTTTTGGAAGCGGCTATGCCCGTGGCCTATTTTTGGTACACGGAGGCCGCCCGCAAAGTCTCGGATCATTCCGAGTCCGGCGGACGAACTTCGCCCACGCCCCCCACCAAGGCTATAGCCTAACCGTTTTTTGGCCATTTGGGGGGTTTTGGCACCCCGACCTTCGGGTGCTAATTTTTGGGCGCGGCTGTGTCCGTGGCCTAGTTTTGGCACACGGATGCCCCCCGCAAAGTCTCGGGACATTCCGAGTCCGGCGGACGAACTTCGCCCACGTCCCCCACCAAGGCTATAGCCCACCCGATTTTTGGCCATTTTTCTGCTGGGGGGTTTTGGCACCCCGACCTTCGGGCGCTAATTTTTGGGTGCGGCTATGCCCGTGACCTATTTTTGGCACATGGAAGCCGCCCGCAAAGTCTCGGGCCATTCCGAGTCCGGCGGATGAACTTCGCCCACGCCCTCCACCAAGGCTATAGCCCACCCGATTTTTTGCCATTTTTCCACTGGGGGGTTTTGGCACCCCGACCTTCGGGCTCTAATTTTTGGGTGCGGCTGTGCCCGTGGCCTATTTTTGGGACACGGAGGCCGCCCGCAAAGTCTCGGGCCATTCCGAGTCCGGCGGACGAACTTCGCCCACGACCCCCACCAAGGCTATAGCCTAACCGTTTTTTGGCCATTTGGGGGGTTTTGGCACCCCGACCTTCGGGCGCTAATTTTTGGGCGCGGCTGTGCCCGTGGCCTAAATTTGGCACACGGAGGCCCCCCGCAAAGTCCCGGGACATTCCGAGTCCGGCGGACGAACTTCGCCCACGCCCCCACCAAGGCTATAGCCCACCCGATTTTTGGCCATTTTTCCGCTGGGGGGTTTTGGCACCCCGACCTTCGGGCGCTAATTTTTGGGCGCGGCTATGCCCGTGGCCTATTTTTGGCACAGGAGGCCGCCTGCAAAGTCTCGGGCCATCCCGAGTCCGGCGGACGAACTTAGCCCACGCCCCCCACCTAGGCTATAGCCCACCCGATTTTTGGCCATTTTTCCGCTGGGGGGTTTTGGCACCCCGACCTTCGGGCGCTAATTTTTGAGCTCGGCTACGCCCGTGGCCTATTTTTGGCACACGGAGGCCACCCGCAAAGTCTCGGGCCATCCCGAGTCCGGCGGACGAACTTCGCCCACGCCCCCCACCAAGGCTATAGCCCACCCGATTTTTGGCCATTTTTCTACTGGGGGGTTTTGGCACCCCGACCTTTGGGCACTAATTTTTGAGCGCGGCTATGCCCGTGACCTATTTTTGGCAAATGGAGGCCGCCCGCAAAGTCTCGGGCCACTCCGAGTCCGGCGGACGAACTTCGCCCACGCCCCCCACGAAGGCTATAGCCCACCCGTTTTTTGGCCATTTGGGGGGTTTTGGCACCCCGACCTTCGGGCGCTAATTTTTGGGCACGGCTGTGCCCGTGGCCTAGTTTTGGCACACGGAGGCCCCCCGCAAAGTCTCGGGACATTCCGAGTCCGGCGGACGAACTTCGCCGACGCCCCCCACCAAGGCTATAGCCCACCCGATTTTTGGCCGTTTTTCCGCTGGGGGGTTTTTGCACCCCGACCTTCGGGCACTAATTTTTGGGCTCGGCTATGCCCGTGGCCTATTTTTGGCACACGGAGGCCGGCCGCAAAGTCTCGGGCCATCCCGAGTCCGGCGGACGAACTTCGCCCACGCCCCCCACCAAGGCTATAGCCCACCCGATTTTTTGCAATTTTTCCACTGGGGGGTTTTGGCACCCCGACCTTCGGGTGCTAATTTTTGGGTGCGGCTGTGCCCGTGGCCTATTTTTGGCACACGGAGGCCACCCGCAAAGTCTCGGACCATTCCGAGTCCGGCGGACGAACTTCGCCCACGCCCCCCACCAAGGCTACAGCCTACTCGTTTTTTGGCCATTTGGGGGGTTTTGGCACCCCGACCTTCGGGCGCTAATTTTTGGGCGCGGCTGTGCCCGTGGCCTATTTTTGTCACACGGAGGCTGATCGCAAAGTCTCGGGCCAATCCGAGTCCGGCGGACGAACTTCGCCCACGCCTCCCACCAAGGCTATAGCCCACCCGATTTTTGGCCATTTTTCCGCTGGGGGGTTTTGGCACCCCGACCTTCGGGCGCTAATTTTTGCGCGCGGCTGTGCCCGTGGCCTAGTTTTGGAACACGGAGGCCCCCCGCAAAGTCTCGGGCCATCCCGAGTCCGGCGGACGAACTTCGCCCACGCCCCCCACCAAGGCTACAGCCTACTCGTTTTTTGGCCATTTGGGGGGTTTTGGCACCCCGACCTTCGGGCGCTAATTTTTGGGCGCGGCTGTGCCCGTGGCATATTTTTGTCACACGGAGGCTGATCGCAAAGTCTCGGGCCAATCCGAGTCCGGCGGACGAACTTCGCCCACGCCTCCCACCAAGGCTATAGCCCACCCGATTTTTGGCCATTTTCCCGCTGGGGGGTTCTGGCAACCCGACCTTCGGGCGCTAATTTTTGGGCGCGGCTGTGCCCGTGGCCTATTTTTGTCACACGGAGGCTGATCGCAAAGTCTCGGGCCAATCCGAGTCCGGCGGACGAACTTCGCCCACGCCCCCCACCTAGGCTATAGCCCACCCGTTTTTTGGCCATTTCGGGGGTTTTGGCACCCCAACCTTCGGGCGCTAATTTTTGGGCGCGGCTATGCCCGTGGCCTATTTTTGGCACAGGAGGCTGTCCGCAAAGTCTCGGGCCATCCCGAGTCCGGCGGACGAACTTCGCCCACGCCCCCCACCTAGGCTATAGCCCACCCGTTTTTTGGCCATTTCGGGGGTTTTGGCACCCCGACCTTCGGGCGCTAATTTTTGGGCGCGGCTGTGCCCGTGGCCTAGTTTTGGAACACGGAGGCCCCCCGCAAAGTCTCGGGCCATCCCGAGTCCGGCGGACGAACTTCGCCCACGTCCCCCACCTAGGCTATAGCCCACCCGTTTTTTGGCCATTTCGGGGGTTTTGGCACCCCGACCTTGGAGCACTAATTTTTAGGCGCGGCTGTTCCCGTGGCCTAGTTTTGGCACACGGAGGCCCCCCGCAAAGTCTCGGGCCATTCTGAGTCCGGCGGACGAACTTCGCCCACGCCCCCCACCAAGGCTATAGCCCACCCGTTTTTTGGCCATTTGGGGGGTTTTGCACCCCGACCTTCGGGCGCTAATTTTTGGGCGCGGGTGTTCCCGTGGCCTATTTTTCGCACACGGAGGCCGCCCGCAAAGTCTCGGGCCATTCCGAGTCCGGCGGACGAACTTCGCCCACGCCCCCCACCAAGGCTATAGCCCACCCGATTTTTGGCCATTTTTCCGCTGGGGGGTTTTGGCACCCCGACCTTCGGGCGCTAATTTTTGAGCTCGGCTATACCCGTGGCCTATTTTTGGCACACGGAGGCCACCCGCAAAGTCTCGGGCCATCCCGAGTCCGGCGGACGAACTTCGCCCACGCCCCCCACCAAGGCTATAGCCCACCCGATTTTTGGCCATTTTTCTACTGGGGGGTTTTGGCACCCCGACCTTTGGGCACTAATTTTTGAGCGCGGCTATGGCCGTGACCTATTTTTGGCAAATGGAGGCCGCCCGCAAAGTCTCGGGCCATTCCGAGTCCGGCGGACGAACTTCGCCCACGCCCCCCACCAAGGCTATAGCCCACCCGTTTTTTGGCCATTTGGGGGGTTTTGGCACCCCGACCTTCGGGCGCTAATTTTTGGGCGCAGCTGTGCCCGTGGCCTATTTTTGGCACACGGAGGCCGCCCGCAAAGTCTCGGGCCATCCCGAGTCCAGCGGACAAACTTCGCCCACGCCCCCCCCTAGGCTATAGCCCACCCGTTTTTTGGCCATTTCGGGGGTTTTGGCACCCCGACCTTCGGGCGCTAATTTTTGGGCGCGGCTGTGCCCGTGGCCTAGTTTTGGTACACAGAGGCCCCCCGCAAAGTCTCGGGCCATCCCGAGTCCGGCGGACGAACTTCGCCCACGCCCCCCACCAAGGCTACAGCCCACTCGTTTTTTGGCCATTTGGGGGGTTTTGGCACCCCGACCTTCTGGCGCTAATTTTTGGGCGCGGCTGTGCCTGTGACCTATTTTTGTCACACGGAGGCTGATCGCAAAGTCTCGGGCCAATCCGAGTCCGGCGGACGAACTTCGCCCACGCCCCCCACCAAGGCTATAGCCCACCCGTTTTTTGGCCATTTCGGGGGTTTTGTACCCCGACCTTCGGGCGCTAATTTTTGGTCGCGGCTTTTCCCGTGGCCTATTTTTCGCACACGGAGGCCGCCCGCAAAGTCTCGGGCCATTCCGAGTCCGGCGGACGAACTTCGCCCACGCCCCCCACCAAGGCTATAGCCCACCCGATTTTTGGCCATTTTTCCGCTGGGGGGTTTTGGCACCCCGACCTTCGGGCGCTAATTTTTGGGCGCGGCTCTGCCCGTAGCCTATTTTTGGCACACGGAAGCCACCCGCAAAGTCTCGGGCCATCCCGAGTCCAGCGGACGAACTTCGCCCACCCCCCCCACCTAGGCTATAGCCCACCCGTTTTTTGGCCATTTCGGGAGTTTTGGCACCCCGACCTTCGGGTGCTAATTTTTGGGCGCGGCTGTGCCCGTGGCCTAGTTTTGGCACACGGAGGCCCCCCGCAAAGTCTCGGGCCATTCTTAGTCCGGCGGACGAACTTCGCCCACGCCCCCCACCAAGGCTATAGCCCACCCGATTTTTGGCCATTTTTCTGCTGGGGGGTTTTGGCACCCCGACCTTCGGGCGCTAATTTTTGGGCGCGGGTGTGCCCATGGCCTATTTTTGGCACTCGGAGGCCGCCCGCAAAGTCTCGGGCCATTCCGAGTCCGGCGGACGAACTTCGCCCATGCCCCCCACCAAGGCTATAGCACACCCGTTTTTTGGCCATTTGGGGGGTTTTGGCACCCCAAACTTCGGTTGCTAATTTTTGGGCGCAGCTGAGCCCGTATCCTATTTTTGACACACGGAGGCCGCCCGCAAAGTCTCGGGCCATTCCGAGTCCGGCGGACGAACTTCGCCCACGCCCCCCACCAAGGCTATAGCCCACCCGTTTTTTGGCCATTTGGGGGGTTTTGGCACGCCGACCTTCGGGCGCTAATTTTTGGGCGCGGCTGTGCCCGTGGCCTATTTTTGACACACGGAGGCCGCCCGCAAAGTATCGTGCCATTCCGAGTCCGGCGGACGAACTTCGCCCACGCCCCCCACCAAGGCTATAGCCCACCCGTTTTTTGGCCATTTGGGGGTTTTCGCACCCCAAACTTCGGGTGCTAATTTTTGGGCGCGGCTGTGCCCGTGGACTATTTTTGGCACACGTAGGCCGCCCGTAAAGTCTCGTGCCATTCCGAGTCCGGCGGACGAACTTCGCCCACGCCCCCCACCAAGGCTATAGCCCACCCGTTTTTTGGCGATTTCGGGGGTTTTGGCACCCCGATCTTCGGCCGCTAATTTTTGGCCGCGGCTGTGCCCATGGCCCATTTTTGGCACACGGAGGCCGCCCGCAAATTCTCGGGCCATTCCGAGTCCGGCGGACGAACTTCGCCCACGCCCCCCACCAAGGCTATAGCCCACCCGATTTTTGGCCATTTTTCCGCTGGGGGGTTTTGGCACCCCGAACTTCGGGTGCTAATTTTTGGGCGCGGCTGTGCCCGTGGCCTATTTTTGGAACACGGAGGCCGCCCGCAAAGTGTCCGGCCATTCCGAGTCCGGCGGACGAACTTCGCCCACGCCCCCCACCAAGGCTATAGCCCACCCGTTTTTTGGCCATTTGGGGGTTTTCGCACCCCGAACTTCGGGCTCTAATTTTTGCGCGCGGCTGTGCCCGTGTACTATTTTTGGCACACGTAGGCCGCCCGCAAAGTATCGTGCCATTCCGAGTCCGGCGGACGAACTTCGCCCACGCACCCCACCAAGGCTATAGCCCACCCGTTTTTTGGCGATTTGGTGGGTTTTGGCACCCCGATCTTCGGGCGCTAATTTTTGGGCACGGCTGTGCCCGTGGCCTATTTTTGGCACTCGGAGGCCGCCCGCAAAGTCTCGGTCCATTCCGAGTCCGGCGGACGAACTTCGCCCACGCCCCCCACCAAGGGTATAGCCCACCCGTTTTTTGGCCATTTGGGGGGTTTTGGCACCCCTACCTTCGGGCGCTAATTTTTGGGCGCGGCTGTGCCCGTGGCCTATTTTTAGCACACGGAGGCCGCCCGCAAAGTCTCGAGCCATTCCGAGTACGGCGGACGAACTTCGCCCACGCCCCCCACCAAGGCTATAGCCCACCCGATTTTTGGCCATTTTTTAGCTGGGGGGTTTTGGCATCCCGACCTTCGGGCGATAATTTTTGGGCGCGGATGTTCCCGTGGCCTATTTTTGGCACACGGAGGCCGCCCGCAAAGTCCCGGGCCATTCCGAGTCCGGCGGGCGAACTTCGCCCACGCCCCCCACAAAGCCTATAGCCCACCCGTTTTTTTGCCATTTGGGGGGTTTTGGCACCCCGAACTTTGGGTGCTAATTTTTGGGAGCGGCTGTGCCCGTGGCTTATTTTTTGCACACGGAAGCCGCCCGCAAAGTCTCGGGCCATTCCGAGTCCGGCGGACGAACTTCGCCCACGCCCCCCACCAAGGCTATAGCCCACCTGATTTTTGGCCATTTGGGGGGTTTTGTCACCCCGACCTTCAGGTGCTAATTTTTGGGCACGGCTGTGCCCGTGGACTATTTTTGGCACACGGAGGCCTCCCGCAAAGTCTCGTGCCAATCCTAGTCCGGCGGACGAAGTTCGCCCACGCCCCCCACTAAGGCTATAGCCCACCCGATTTTTGGCCATTTGGGGGGTTTTGGCACCCCGACCATCGGGGGCTAATTTTTGTGCACGGCTGTGTCCGTGGCCTATTTTTGGCACATGGATGCCGCCCGCAAAGTCTCGGGCCATTCCGAGTCCGGCGGATGAACTTCGCCCACGCCCCCCACCAAGGCTATAGCCCACCCGTTTTTTGGCCATTTGGGAGGTTTTGGCACCCCGACCTTCGGGCACTAATTTTTGGGCACGGATGTGCCCGTGGCCTATTTTTGGCACACGGAGGCCGCCCACAATGTCTCGGGCCATTCCGAGTCCGGCGGACGAACTTCGCCCACGCCCCCCACCAGGGCTATAGCCCACCCGTTTTTTGGCCATTTGGGGGGTTTTGTCACCCCGACCTTCAGGTGCTAATTTTTGGGCGCGGCTGTGCCCTTGGCCTATTTTTGGCATACGGAGGCCGTCCGCAAAGTCTCGTGCCATTCCTAGTCCGGCGGACGAACTTCGCCCACGCCCCCCACCAAGGCTATAGCCCACCCGTTTTTTGGCCATTTGGGGGGTTTTGGCACCCCGAACTTCGGGTAATAATTTTTGGGTGCGGCTGTGCCCGTGGCCTATTTTTGGCACACAGACGCTGCCCGCAAAGTCTCGGGCCATTCCGAGTCCGGCGGACAAACTTCGCCCACGCCCCCCACCAAGGCTATAGCCCACCCGTTTTTTGGCCATTTGGGGGGTTTTGGCACCCCGACCTTCGGGCGCTAATTATTGGGCGCGGCTGTGTCCGTGGCCTATTTTTGGCACACGGAGGCCGTCTGCAATGTCTCGGGCCCTTCCGAGTCCGTTGGACGAACTTCGCCCACGCCCCCCACCAAGGCTATAACCACCCGATTTTTGGCCATTTTTCCGCTGGGGGGTTTTGGCACCCCAACCTTCGGGCGCTAATTTTTGGTCGCGTCTATGCCCGTGGCCTATTTTTGGCACACGGAGGCTGCCCGCAAAGTCTCGGGCCATTCCGAGTCCGGCGGACGAACTTCGCCCACGCCCTCCACCAAGGCTATAGCCCACCCGTTTTTTGGCCATTTGGGGGGTTTTGGCACCCCGACCTTCGGGTACTAATTTTTGGGCGTGGCTGTGCCCGTAGCCTATTTTGGTACACGAAGGCCGCCCGCAAAGTCTCGGGCCATTCCGAGTCCCGAGAACTTCGCCACGCCCTAACAAGGCTATAGTTTTTGGCCATTTGGGGCGTTTTGACCTTCGGGCGTGGGCACATTTTAGTCTCGGGCCATTCCAAGTCCTATAGCCCATGGCCTAGTCCGCTTTTGGCCATTTTTGGGGGTTTTGGCACCCGACCTTCGGGCGCTAATTTTTGCTATGCCCGTGGCCTATTTTTGGCACACGGAGGCCACCCCCAAAGTCTCGGGCCATTCCGAGTCCGGCGGACGAACTTCGCCCTCGCCCCACACCAAGGCTATAGCCCACGCGATTTTTGGCCATTTTTCCGCGGTGGGGTTTTGGTGCCCCGACCTTTGGGCGCTAATTTTTGGGCGCAGCTGTGCCCGTGGCCTTTTTTTGGCAGACGGAGGCCGCCCGCAAAGTCTCGGGCCATTCCAAGTCCGGCGGACGAACTTCGCCCACGCCCCCCACCAAGGCTATAGCCCACCCGTTTTTTGGCCATTTGGGGGGTTTTGGCACCCCGACCTTCGGGTGCTAATTTTTGGGCGCGGCTATGCCCGTGGCCTATTTTTGGAGCCGCCCCCAAAGTCCTGCCCACGCCCCCCCCCAAGGCTATAGCCCACGCGATTTTTGGCCTTTTTTCCGCGGTGGGGTTTTGGTGCCCCGACCTTCGGGCGCTAATTTTTGGGCACAGCTGTGCCCGTGGCCTTTTTTTGGCAGACGGAGGCCGCCCGCAAAGTCTCGGGCCATTCCAAGTCCGGCGGACGAACTTCGCCCACGCCCCCCACCAAGGCTATAGCCCACCCGTTTTTTGGCCATTTGGGGGGTTTTGGCACCCCGACCTTCGGGCGCTAATTTTTGGGCACGGCTGTGCCTGTCGCCTATTTTTGGCACACGGAGGCCACCCTCAAAGTGTCGGGCCATTCCGAGTCCGGCGGACGAACTTCGCCCACGCCCCCCACCAAGGCTCTAGCCCATCCGCTTTTTGGCCATTTTTCCGCAGGGGGGTTTTGGCACCCCGACCTTTGGGCGCTAGTTTTTGGGCGCGGCTATGCCCGTGACCTATTTTTGGCACACGGAGGACGCCCCCAAAGTCTCGGGCCATTCCGAGTCCGGCGGACGAACTTCGCCCACGCCCCCCACCAAAGTTATAGCCCACCCGATTTTTGGCCATTTTTTCGCTGGGGGGTTTTGGCACCCCGACCTTCGGGTGCTAATTTTTATGCGCGGCTGTCCCCGTGGCCTATTTTTGGCACACGGAGGCCGCCCGCAAAGTCTCGGGCCATTCCGAGTCCAGCGGACGAACTTCGCCCACGCCCCCCACCAAGGCTATAATCCACCCGTTTTTTGGCCATTTGGGGGGTTTTGGCACCCCGAACTTCGGGTGCTAATTTTTATGCGCGGCTGTCCCCGTGGCCTATTTTTGGCACACGGAGGCCGCCCGCAAAGTCTCGGGCCATTCCGAGTCCGGCGGACGAACTTCGCCCACGCCCCCAACCAAGGCTATAGCCCACCCGTTTTTTGGCCATTTGGGGGGTTGTGGCGCCCCGACCTTCGGGTTCTAATTTTTGGGCGCGGCTGTGCCCGTGGCCTATTTTTGGCACATGGAGGCCGCCCGCAAAGTCTCGGGCCATTCCGAGTCCGGCGGACGAACTTCGCCCACGCCCCCACCAAGGCTATAGCCCACCCGTTTTTTGGCCATTTGGGGGGTTTTGGCACATCGACCTTCGGATGCTAATTTTTGGGCGCGGCTGCGCCCGTGGCCTATTTTTGGCACACGGAGGCCGCCCGCAAAGTCTCGGGCCATTCCGAGTCCGGCGGACGAACTTCGCCCACGCCCCCCACCAAGGCTATAATCCACCCGTTTTTTGGCCATTTGGGGGGTTTTGGCACCCCGAACTTCGGGTGCTAATTTTTGGGCGCGGCTGTCCCCGTGGCCTATTTTTGGCACACGGACGCCGCCCGCAAAGTCTCGGGCCATTCCGAGTCCGGCGGACGAACTTCGCCCACGCCCCCCACCAAGGCTATAGCCCACCCATTTTTTGGCCATTTGGGGGGTTTTGGCACCCCGACCATCGGGCGCTAATTTTTGGACGTGGCTGTTCCCGTGGCCTATTTTTGGCACACGGAGGCTGCCCGCAAAGTCTCGGGCCATTCCGAGGCCGGCGGACGAACTTCGCCCACGCCCCCCTCAAAGGCTATAGCCCACCCGTTTTTTTGCCATTTGGGGGGTTTTGGCACCCCGAACTTCGGGTGGTAATTTTTGGGCGCGGCTGTCCCCGTGGCCTATTTTTGGCACACGGAGGCCGCCCGCAAAGTCTCGGGCCATTCCGAGTCCGGCGGACGAACTTCGCCCACGCCCCCCACCAAGGCTATAGCCCACCCGATTTTTGGCCATTTTTCCGCTGGGGGGTTTTGGCACCACGACCTTCGGGCGCTAATTTTTAGGCGCGGCTATGCCCGTGGCCTATTTTTGGCACACGGAGGCTGCCCGCAAAGTCTCGGGCCATTCCGAGTCCGGCGGACGAACTTCGCCCATGCCCCCCAACAAGGCTATAGCCCACCCGTTTTTTCGCCATTTGGGGCGTTTTGGCACCCCAACCTTCGGGCGCTAATTTTTGGGCGCGGCTGCGCCCGTGGCCTATTTTTGGTACACGGAGGCCGCCCCCAAAGTCTCGGGCCATTCCGAGTCCGGCGGACGAACTTCGCCCACGCCCCCCACCAAGGCTATAGCCCACGCGATTTTTGGCCATTTTTCCGCGGTGGGGTTTTGGTGCCCCGACCTTCGGGCGCTAATTTTTGGGCGAAGCTGTGCCCTTGGCCTTTTTTTGGCAGACGGAGGCCGCCCGCAAAGTCTCGGGCCATTCCAAGTCCGGCGGACGAACTTCGCCCACGTCCCCCACCAAGGCTATAGCCCACCCGTTTTTTGGCCATTTTTCCGCGGTGGGGTTTTGGTGCCCCGACCTTCGGCGCTAATTTTTGGGCGAAGCTGTGCCCGTGGCCTTTTTTTGGCAGACGGAGGCCGCCCGCAAAGTCTCGGGCCATTCCAAGTCCGGCGGACGAACTTCGCCCACGCCCCCCACCAAGGCTATAGCCCACCCGTTTTTTTGCCATTTGGGGGGTTTTGGCACCCCGAACTTCGGGTGGTAATTTTTGGGCGCGGCTGTCCCCGTGACCTATTTTTGGCACACGGAGGCCGCCCCCAAAGTCTCGGGCCATTCGAGTCCAAGGACGAACCGCCACGCCCCACCAATGTTATAGCCCACCCGATTTTTGGCCATTTTTTCGCTGGGGGGTTTTGGCACCCCGACCTTCGGGTGCTAATTTTTATGCGCGGCTGTCCCCGTGGCCTATTTTTGGCACACGGAGGCCGCCCGCAAAGTCTCGGGCCTTTCCGAGTCCGGCGGACGAACTTCGCCCACGCCCCCCACCAAGGCTATAGCCCACCCGTTTTTTGGCCATTTGGGGGGTTGTGGCGCCCGGACCTTCGGGTGCTAATTTTTGGGCGCGGCTGTGTCCGTGGCCTATTTTTGGCACAAGGAGGCCGCCCGCAAAGTCTCGGGCCATTCCGAGTCAGCGGACGAACGCCCCCACCAAGGCTATAGCCCACCCGTTTTTTGGCCATTTGGGGGGTTTTGGCACATCGACCTTCGGATGCTAATTTTTGGGCGCGGCTGCGCCCGTGGCATATTTTTGGCACACGGAGGCCGCCCGCAAAGTCTCGGGCCATTCCGAGTCCGGAGGACGAACTTCGCGCACGCCCCCCACCAAGGCTATAATCCACCCGTTTTTTGGCCATTTGGGGGGTTTTGGCACCCCGAACTTCGGGTGCTAACTTTTGGGCGCGGCTGTCCCCGTGGCCTATTTTTGGCACACGGACGCCGCCCGCAAAGTCTCGGGCCATTCCGAGTCCGGCGGACGAACTTCGCCCACGCCCCCCACCAAGGCTATAGCCCACCCATTTTTTGGCCATTTGGGGGGTTTTGGCGCCCCGAACTTCGGGCGCTAATTTTTGGATGTGGCTGTTCCCATGGCCTATTTTTGGCACACAGAGGCTGCCCGCAAAGTCTCGGGCCATTCCGAGGCCGGCGGACGAACTTCGCCCACGCCCCCCTCAAAGGCTATAGCCCACCCGTTTTTTTGCAATTTGGGGGGTTTTGGCACCCCGAACTTCGGGTGCTAATTTTTGGGCGCGGCTATGCCCGTGGCCTATTTTTGGCACACGGAGGCCGCCCGCAAAGTCTCGGGCCATTCCGAGTCCGGCGGACGAACTTCGCCCATGCCCCCCAACAAGGCTATAGCCCACCCGTTTTTTCGCCATTTGGGGGGTTTTGGCACCCCAACCTTCGGGCGCTAATTTTTGGGCGCGGCTGCGCCCGTGGCCTATTTTTGGTACACGGAGGCCGCCCCCAAAGTCTCGGGCCATTCCGAGTCCGGCGGACGAACTTCGCCCACGCCCCCCACCAAGGCTATAGCCCACCCGTTTTTTGGCCATTTGGGGGGTTTTGTCACCCCGACCTTCGGGCGCTAATTTTTGGGCGCGGCTGTGCCCGTGGCCTATTTTTGGCAAACGGAGGCCGACGCAAATTCTCGGGCAATTCCGAGTCCGGCGGACGAACTTCGCCCACGCCCCCAACAAAGGCTATAGCCCACCCATTTTTTGGCCATTTGGGGGGTTTTGGCGCCCCGACATTCGGGCGCTAATTTTTGGGCGCGGCTGTCCCCGTGGCCTATTTTTGGCACACGGAGGCCGCCCGCAAAGTCTCGGGCCATTCCGAGTCCGGCGGACGAACTTCGCCCACGCCCCCCACCAAGGCTATAGCCCACCCGATTTTTGGCCATTTTTCCGCTGGGGGGTTTTGGCACCCCGACCTTCGGGCGCTAATTTTTAGGCGTGGCTGGTCCCGTGGCCTATTTTTGGCACACGGAGGCCGTCCGCAAAGTCTCGGGCCATTCCGAGTCCGGCGGACGAACTTCGCCCACGCCCCCCACCAAGGCTATAGTCCACCCGTTTTTTGGCCATTTGGGGGGTTTTGGCACCCCGACCTTCGGGTGCTAATTTTTGGGTGCGGCTATGCCCGTGGCCTAGTTTTGGCACACGGAGGCCGCCCGCAAAGGGTCGGGCCATTCCGAGTCCGGTGGACGAACTTCGCCCACGCCCCCCACCAAGGCTATAGCCCACCCGATTTTTGGCCATTTTTCCGCTGGGGGGTTTTGGCACCCCGACCTTCGGGTGCTAATTTTTGGACGCGGCTGTGCCTGTGACCTATTTTTTGCACAGGGAGGCCGTCTGCAAAGTCTCGGGCCATTCCGAGTCCGGCGGACGAACTTCGCCCACGCCCCCCACCAAGGATATAGCCCACCCGTTTTTTGGCCATTTGGGGGGTTTTGGCACCCCGAAGATCGGGTACTAATTTTTGGGCGCGGCTGCGTCCGTGGCCTATTTTTGGCACACGGAGCCCGCCCGCAAAGTCTCGGGCCATTCCGAGTGCGGCGGACGAACTTCGCCCATGCCCCCCACCAAGGCTATAGCCCCCCCGATTTTTGGCCATTTTTCCGCTGGGGGGTTTTGGTACCCCGACCTTCGGGCGCGGCTGTGCCCGTGGCCTATTTTGGCACATGGATGCCGCCCGCAAAGTCTCGGGCCATTCCGAGTCCGGCGGACGAACTTCGCCCACGCCCCCCACCAAGGCTATAGCCCACCCGTTTTTTGGCCATTTGGGGGTTTTCGCACCCCGAACTTCGGGTGCTAATTTTTGGGCGCGGCTGTGCCCGTGGCCTATTTTTGGCACACGGAGGCCGCTCGCAAAGTCTCGGGCCATTCCGAGTCCGGCGGACGAACTTCGCCCACGCCCCCCACCAAGGCTATAGCCCACCCGTTTTTTGGCCATTTGGGGGGTTTTGGCACCCCGACCTTCGTGCGCTAATTTTTGGGAGCGGTTGTACCTGTGGCCTATTTTTGGTACACGGAGGCCGACCGCAATGTCTCGGGCCATTCCGAGTCCAGCGGATGAAATTCGCCCACGCACCCCACAAAGGCTATAGCCCACCCGTTTTTTGGCCATTTGGGGGGTTTTGGCACCCCGAACTTCGGGTGCTAATTTTTGGAGCGGCTGTGCCCGTGGCCTATTTTTGGCACACGGAGGCTGCCCGCAATGTCTCGGGCCATTCCGAGTCCAGCGGACGAACTTCGCCCACGCCCCCCACAAAGGCTATAGCCCACCCGTTTTTTGGCCATTTGGGGGGTTTTGGCACCCCAAACTTCGGGTGCTAATTTTTGGGCACGGCTGTGCCCGTGGCCTATTTTTGGCACACGGAGGCTGCCCGCAAAGTCTCGGGCCATTCCGAGTCCAGCGGACGAACTTCGCCCACGCCCCCCACCAAGGCTATAGCCCACCCGTTTTTTGGCCATTTGGGGGGTTTTGGCACCCCGAACTTCGGGTGCTAATTTTTGGGCGCGGCTGTCCCCGTGGCCTATTTTTGGCACACGGAGGCCGCCCGCAAAGGGTCGGGCCATTCCGAGTCCGAGCGGACGAACTTCGCCCACGCCTCCCACGAGGCTATAGCCCACCCGTTTTTGGCCATTTGTGGGGTTTTGGCACCCCAAACTTGGTGCTAATTTTGGTGCAGCTGTGCCGTGGCTCATTTTTGCACACACGGAGGCCGCCCGTAAAGTCTCGGCCATTCCGAGTCGAGATTTCCGCGGACCGCCCCACCAAGGCTATAGCCCACTGATTTTTGGCCATTTTTCCGCTGGGGTTTTGGTACCCGACCTCGGGCTCTAATAATTTTGGCCCACTGTGCCGTGGCTATTTTTGGCACACGAGGCTGCCCGCAAAGTCTCAGGCCATTCCGAGTCCGGGCAGACGAACATCGCCCACGCCCCACCAAGGCTATAGCCCACCCGTTTTGGCCATTAGGGGGTTTGGCACCCGACCTTCGGGCGCTAATTTTTGGGTGACTTACCTGTGGCCTATTTTTGGTACACGGATCGGGCCATTCAGGAGTCAGCGGACGAACTTCGCCACGCCCCCACCAAGGCTATAGCCCACCCGTTTTTGGCCATTTGGGGGTTTTGGCAATCCGGCCTTGTCGCTAATATTTAGGGCGGCTGGGCCGTGGCCTATTTTTGGCACTCGGAGGCCGCCCGCAAAGTCTCGGGCCATTAAAGTCGGACGAACTCGCCCACGCCGCCCACTCAAGGCTATAGCCCACCCAGATTTTTGGCCAATTTGAGGGTTTTGGCACCCCCGACCTTCGGGCGCTAATTTTTGGGCGGCTGTGCCCGTGGCGCTTTTGGCACTCGGAGGCCGCCCCCGCAAAGTCTCGGGCCATTCCGAGTCCGTGACGAACTCGCCCCCCACAAAGGCTATAGCCCACCCGTTTTTGGCCATTTGGGGTTTTGCACCCCAAACTTCTGGGTGCTAATTTTTGGGCGTGACTGTGCCATTGGCCTATTTTTGGCACACTGGAGGCGCCCCTAAAGTCTCGGGCCATTCCGAGTCCGGCGGACGAACTTCGCCCAAGCCACCCACCAAGGCTATAGCCCACCCGTTTTGCCATTTGGGGGGTTTGGCACCCCGACCACTAATTTTTGGGCGCGGCTGTGCCCGTGGCCGAATTTTGTCACTCGGAGGCTGCCCGCATAGTGTCGGCACATTCCGAGTCCGGCGGACAAACTTTGCCCACGCCTCCGACCAAGGCTATCGCCCACCGATTTTTATGGCCATTTTCCGCTGGGGGTTTGTCACCCCGACCTTTGGGCTCTAATTTTTCGCAGCTGTGGCCGTGGCCTACACGGAGACCGCCCGCAAAGTCTCGGGCCATTCCGATTCCGGCGGACGAACGGCCACGCCCCACCGGCTATCGCCTCCCGATTTTGGCCATTTTTCCGCTGGGGTTTTGGCACCCTGAGGCTTTGCTAATTAATTTTGAAGGCGCTGCTATGCCCGTGGTCTATTTTGGAACACGGAGGCCGCCCGCAAAGTCTCGGGCCATTCCGAGTCCGGCGGACGAACCTCATGCCCCCACCAGGCTATAGCCCACCCGTTTTTGGCCATTTGGGGGAGCTTTGGCACCCCTGAGGCGCTAATTTTTGGGCGCAGCTGTGTCCGTGTCCTATTTTTGGCACTCGGAGGCCGCCCGCACAGTCTCTGTCCATTCCGAGTCCGGCGGACGAACTTCGCCCACGCCCACCACAAAGGCTATAGCCCACCCGTTTGTTGGCCATTTGGGGGTTTTGGCACCCCGAACTTTGGGTGCTAATTTTTGGCAGCGGCTGTGCCCGTGGCCTAGTTTTTGGTACACGGAGGCCGCCCCGCAAAGTCTCGGGCCATTCGAGTCCATGGACGAACTTCGCCCACGCCCCCCACCAAGGCTATAGCCCACCCGATTTTTGGCCATTTTTCCGCTGGGGGGTTTTGGCACCCCGATCTTCGGTGGCTAATTTTTTGCTACGGCTGTTCCCGTGGCCTATTTTTGGCACACGTAGGCCGCCCGCAAAGTCTCGGGCCACTCCGAGCCCGGCGGACGAACTTCGCTCACGCCCCCCACAAAGGCTATAGCCCACCCGTTTTTTGGCCATTTGGGGGGTTTTGGCACCCCGAACTTCGGGTGCTAATTTTTGGGAACGGCTGTGCCCGTGGCCTATTTTTGGCACACGGAGGCCGCCCGCAAAGTCTCGGGCCATTCCGAGTCCAGCGGATTTGACGAACCACGCCCCCACCAAGGCTATAGCCCACCCTTTTTTTGGCCTTTTGGGGGGTTTTGGCACCCCAAACTTCGGGTGCTAATTTGTGGGCGCGGCTGTGGCCGTGGCCTATTTTTGGCGCACGGAGGCCGCCCGCAAAGTCTCGGGGGATTCCGAGTCCGGCGGACGAACTTCGCCCACGCCCCCACCAAGGCTATAGCCCACCCGATTTTTGGCCATTTTTCCGCTGGGGGGTTTTGTCACCCCGACCTTTGGGCTCTAATTTTTGGCCGCAGCTGTGGCCGTGGCCTATTTTTGGCACACGGAGACCGCCCGCAAAGTCTCGGGCCATTCCGATTCCGGCGGACGAACTTCGGCCACGCCCCCCACCAAGGCTATCGCCCTCCCGATTTTTGGCCATTTTTCCGCTGGGGGGTTTTGGCACCCCGAGCTTCGGTGCTAATTTTTGGGCGCGGCTACTCCCGTGGTCTATTTTTGGAACACGGAGGCCGCCCGCAAAGTCTCGGGCCATTCCGAGTCCGGCGGACGAACTTCGCCCAAGCCCCCCACCAAGGCTATAGCCCACCCGTTTTTTGGCCATTTGGGGGATTTTGGCACCCCGACCTTCGGGCTCTAATTTTTGGCCGCGGCTGTGCCCGTGGCCTATTTTTGGCACACGGAGGCCGCCCGCACAGTCTTGGGCCATTCCGAGTCCATTGGGCGAACTTCGACCGCGTCCTTCACCAAGGCTATAGCTCCAACCGCTTTTGGCCATTTGGGGGTTTTGGCACCCCTGACCTTGGGGCGCTAATTTTTGGGCGCGGCTGTGTCCAGTGGACTATTTTTGGCACCACGGAGGCTGCCCGCAAGAGTCTCGGCTGATTCCGAGTCCGGACGAACCGCCCCCGACCCCCTACCAAGGCTATAGCCCACCGATTTTTTGGCCATTTGGGGTTTTTGGCACCCTGACCTTGGTGCTAATTTTGCGTGTGGCTGTGCCATGGCTTATTTTTGCACTCGGAGGTCGCCCGCAAAGTCTCGGGCCATTCCGAGTCCAGCGGACGAGCTCACGCCACGCCCCCCACGCCCAACGGCTATAGCCCACCCGCTTAGCCATTTGGGTTTCCCCGAACTTCGGTGCTAATTTTTGTAGCTGCACCTGGGTGGCTATTTTTCGCCACGGAGGCCGCAGAAAGTCTCGGGCATTCCGAAGTCCGCGACGAACTTTCGCCACGCCCCCACCAAGGCTATAGCCCACCGCTTTTGCCATACGCGCTTGGGGGTTTTGCACCCCGACCTTCGGCGCTAATTTGGCCTATTTTACTGCCCGAGTGGCTATAGCCACTCCATGGCCATTTGGGGGTTTTAATATCACCTTCGGGCGGTAATTTTTCTCGGATTTTTGGTACACGGAGGCCGCCCGCAGTCACGGGCCATTCGGTCCTATGGACGAATTTTCGCCACGGCCGCGCCGCAAACTTCAAAAGTCACGGGCGAGCTGCTTGCAAATTCCGCTATTCCGAGTCCGCGTGGACGAACCTCGCCCACGCCCACCGCTATAGCCCACCCCTTATTGATTTAATTTGACGCGCCAAAGCCCGTGGCTCATTTTTGCACTGGAGGCCGCCTGCAGTTCTGGCCATTCCCCACAGCCACTAGGCTATAGCCCACCGTTTTTTTTTGGCACCCCAAACCATTTGCGCGGGGGTTTTGGGGGTTTTGGCACGACGAGCCCACCCGCTTTTGGGCGGGCTGTGCCTGTGGCCAATTTTTGGACACACGGAGGCCGCCCGCGAGTCACGGGCCATTCCCGAGGTCAGCTGGGACCAGGCCATGCGCCCCACAAAGGCTATACCCACTCCGTTTTTAGCCATTTAGGTTTGGACCTTCAGGCGCCACTTTGGTAGCGCATGTGCCTGTGGCCCTGGCACGAAGGCGTCACGGCCATTCCGAGTCGGCGGACACGTACCACGCCCCCACAAAGGCTATAGCCCCACCCGCTTTTGGCCATTTGGGTTTGGCGGGATTTAACTTGCTAACGAGCCACAAAGGCTATAGCCCACCCCTGGCTTTGGCCATTTGGGTTTTGCACGCACCTCGCACCACCTGGGCGATGCCCGTGGGCCTAGCTTTGGCACACGCCTGTGCTTGCTATTTTTTAGCACTTTCGGAGCATCCATAGTCTCGGGCCATTCCGAAGTCCGGCGGACGATCTCGCCCACGCCCACTAAGGCTATAGCCCACCCGCTTTTTTGGCCATTTGGGGTTTTGGCACCCTGACAACCTTCGGGTGCTAATTTTTGGACTTTAAGCGCCAATGCAGCCCGTGGCCTATTTTTGGCACAGGAGGCCGCCTCACGCAAAGTCTCGGCCATTCGAGTCCGCGACGAACGCCACCGCCCCACAAAGGCTATAGCCCACCCGTTTTTGGCCATTTGGGGTTTTGGCACCCCAAACCTTCGGGTGTTAATTTTGCCAAGCAAGCCGCTGCCCGTGGCCTATTTTTGGTACACGGAGGCCGCCCGCAAAGTCTCGGGCCATTCCAACCGCGGACGAACTTCGCCCCACGCCCACCAAGGCTATAGCCTACCCGTTTTGGCCATTTGGGTTTTGGCACCTGGCCTTCTGGCGGCACTTTGGGAGCGGCTGTCTCGGGCCTATTTTTTACACGGAGGCCGCCCCGCAGTCGGCCATTCCGAGTCCAGCGGAAGAACTGCCCACGCCCCACCAAGGCTATAGCCCACCCGTTTTTGGCCATTTGGGGGCTTTGGCAACCTCGGGCGCTGGTACATTTTTGGCGCGCATCAGGTGCCGTGGGCCTATTTTGCACACACGGAGGCCGCCGCAAGCTCACGGGCCATTCCGAGTCCGGGGTGGATTTGGCAATCTCGCCCACGCCCCTCACAAAGGCTATAGCCACCGTGCTTTGGCCATTTGGGGGTTTTGGGTAATGCGACCTTCGGGCACCTTTGGGAGCGCATGTAAATTGCCCAAGGTGGCTCATTTTTTGGAAGTGGAGGCCACCCGCAAAGTCACGGGCCATTCCGAGTCCGCGGACGAATCTCGCCTCTACGCCTACAAAGGCTATAGCCCACCCGCTTTTCGCCATTCTCTGGGGTTTTGCACCCCGAACTTCGGGTGCTAATTTTGGGCGCGGTTTCGCCGTGGGCCTTTTTTCGCACACGGAGGCCGCTTGCAAAGTCTCGCCATTCCCGAGTCTCGCGGAGCGCAACTCGCCCCACGCCCCCACAAAGGCTATGCAGCTCACCTGCTTGCCATTTGGGGTTTTAGCACCCGAACTTCGGGTGTTAATTTTTAAGTGCCAAGCGCCAGGCCTATTTCGCACACGGAGGCCGCCTGCAAAGTCACGGGCCATTCCAGTCCGGGGCGACGACCTCGCCCACGCTCTACACCCGCTTATAGCCTACCCAAGGCTATTCAAGCCGTGGTACCCCACTCAGGCACTGGCGCTTGGCCGCACTCACATTTATTCGCACACGGAGCTGTCAAGGCCTCTGCCACTCCCGAACCGGCTGGGACACCTCGCCCACGCCCACCAAGGCTATAGCCCACCCGTTTTTGGCCATTCTTTGGGGGTTTGGGCACCCCGACTCGGGCGCTAATTTTTCATGCTGTGCCTGCGGCTAATTTTTGACACACGGAGGTCACCACAGTTTGGCCGGCTATTCCGAAAGTCCGGCGGACGAACTTCGCCACCGCCCCACAAAGGCTATAGCCCACCCGCTTTTGGCCATTTGGGGGTTTTGGCATCACGACCTTCAAGTGGCATTTTGGCGCAGATGTGCCCGGTGGGGCCGGTTTTTGGTACACGGAGGCCGCCCGCAAAGTCACGGGCCATTCCGAGTCCGCGACGAACTCGCCCCCACGCCTCCCACAAAGGCTATAGCCCACCCGCTTTTGGCCATTTGGGTTTTGCACCCCGGTCTCGGAAAGCACTTTGCGCAAGCCTCGCTTCGTGGCCTATTTTTTTCGCACACGGAGGCCGCGGTAAAAGTCTCGGCTGGTCTCCGAGTCCGCGGACGACCGCCCCACGCCCCACAAAGGCTATAGCCCACCCATGGCCATTTGGGGTTTTGGCACTAACTGGGTGCTAATTTTTGCGCGGCTTCTCTGCGGGTCATTTTTCGCACACGGAGGCCGCTTGCAAAGTCTCGGCCACATTCCGAACCGCGGATTGAACTCGCCCACGCCCCCACCAAGGCTATAGCCCACCTGCGGCTATTTAGGGGGTTTTTGGCACGACGACCTCGGCGGTAAACTTTGGGCGCGCATGTGCCCGCGGGCCTATTTTTGCACGCGAGGCCGCCCGCAAAGTCACGGGCTCCGAGTCCGCGACGAATCCGCCCACGCCCCACAGCACGCTATAGCCCACCCGCTTTTGGCCATTTGGGGTTTTTGCACCCTGAACTTCGGTGCTAATTTGGGCGCGGCCGCCATGGCCTATTTTTCGTGACACGGGGCCGCTTTTGCAAAGTCTCGGTACTCCAGTCCGGCGGGGATTTAATCTCGCCCACGCCCTACAAAGGCTATAGTCGCACCATGGCTATTTGGGGCTTGCACCTAACTGGTGCTACTTCTGCCAAGCAGCCTGTGGGTCTATTTTTCGCACACGGAGGCCGCCAAAGTCTCGGCCATTCCGAGTCCGGGGCGGACGAACTCGCCACGCCCCCACCAAAGCTATAGCCCACCCGTTTTTTGGCCATTTGGGTGGTAATGGCACCCCGACATTCGGGCGCTAATTTTTGCCACAGACGTGGGCCTATTTTTGTCACACTCTGAGGCCGGGCCTGTGAAAGTCTCGAGCTATTCCGGTCTCACCGCGGACGAACTCGCCACGCCCTACCAAGGCTATAGCCCACCCGATTTGGCCATTTTTCCGTTGGGGTTTTGCACCCTGATGGTGCTAATTTTGCTGCCATTCCCGTGGCTCTATTTTTGGCACACACGGAGGCCGCCCAGAAGTCTCGGCTATCTGAGTTCATGGACGGCACCTTCGCCCACGCCCCCCACCAAGGCTATAGCCCACCGGTTTTTGGGCCATTTGGGGTTTTGGCACCCCGACTCGGGCGCCACTTTTTGCTGGGTTGTGCCTGTACAATTTTTGACACTTGAGGCCGCCCGCAAAGTCACGGGCCATTCCGAGTCCGCGGACGAACCTTCTCGCCAACGCCCTACAAAGGCTATAGCCCACCCGCTTTTGGCCATTTGGGGTTTTGGGTACGATGACCTTTCGGCGGTAATTTTGGGCGCGATGTCCCTGGGGTGGCTCATTTTTGTACACGGAGGCCGCCCGCAAAGTCACGGGCCATTCCCGAGTCCGGCGGACGAATCCGCCACGCCCCCACAAAGGCTATAGCCCACCCGCTTTTGGCCATTTTGGGGTTTTTGCACTCCGAACTTCGGGTGCTAATTTCGCGCGGTCACTTGGCCTATTTTTTTTCGTGACACGGGGCCGCTTGCAAACTCGGTGCCCGAGTCCGGGGTGACACCCGCCACGCCTACTCAAGGCTATAGGCCCACCTGCGCTTATTCGGGGTTTTTGCACCTGACTAAGGCCAATTTTTGACGCGGCTGTGCCCGTGGCCTATTTGCACTGGAGGCCGCCCGCAGTCTCGGGCCATTCCGGTCCATGGACGAATCCGCTCACGCCTACTAAGGCTATAGCCCACCCATTTGGCCATTTTTCCACAGTTTTGGCATCCTGACTGGTGTTAACATTTTGCGCGGCTATTCCGTGGCCTATTTTTGAGACACGGAGGCCGGGCTCCCAAGAGCCCCGGGGCTATTCCTAGTCCACGGATTGAATCCTACCCTCTGCTTCCTACCAAGGCTATAGCCCACCCATTTTTGGCCATTTTTCCGCTTGGGGGTTTTGGCACCTGACCTTCGGGTGCTAATTTTTGCGCGGCTATTCTGTGGCCTTATTTTTCGTATTATCGGGGCCGCTGCAAGTCTCGGGCAATTCCGAGTCCGGGCGGACGAACTTCGCCACCTCCACTACAAGCAGTAGAGCCCACCTGCTCGCTATTTGGGGGTTTGCACCTAAACTGGTGTTAATTTTGCACAGCCTGTGGCCTATTTTTGGTTCATTGAGGCCGCCTGCAGTTCGGCCATTCCCAGTCCGGCGGATTTAATCCTCGCCCCACGCTGCCACCAAGGCTATAGCCCACCCATGGCCATTTGGGGGTTTTGGCACCCCGACCTCGGCGCACTTTGGGAGCGGCGTGCCTGTGGCCTATTTTTGGTACACTTGAGGCCGCCCGCGAAGTCTCTCGGGCCATTCCGAGTTCAGCGGAAGAACTTCGCCCACGCCCACCAAGGCTATAGCCCACCCGCTGGCCATCTGGGGTTTTGGTACGAAGACCTTCGGCGCTAATTTTGGGCGCGCATGTGCCCGTGGGTCTATTTTTTGGTACACGGAGGCTGGCCCGGCAGTTACGGGCCAGTCTGAGTCCGCGGACGAATCTCGGCCCACGCCCCACAAAGGCTATAGCCCACCCGTTTTTGGCCATTTGGGGTTTTGGCACCCCGAACTTCGGGTGCTAATTTTTGGGCGCGTTTCGTCTGCGGGCCTATTTTTCGCATTAATGAGGCCGCTTTTGCAAAGTCTCGGCCACCTCAGTCCGGCGGACGAACTTCGCCCACGCCCACAAAGGCTATAGCCCACCCGCTTTTGCCATTGGGAGCTGGTACCCCGACCTCAAGCATTTTGGGACGCCTTGCTCAAGGCTCCATATTTTTCGACACGAGGCCGCTTGCAAAGTCTCGGGCCACCTGAACCGCGGATTCTAACTTCTACCCACGCCCCCACCAAAGCTATAGCCCACCCGCTTTTTTGGCCATTTGGGTGGTAGTGGCAATTCCCGATATCTGGCGCTAATTTGGCGCTGGCTGTGGACGGCTCTATTTTTGTCACACGTGAGGCCGCCTCAGAGTCTCGGCCATTCCGAGTCTGGCGGACGAACTTCGCCCACGCCCCTACCAAGGCTATAGCCCACCCGATTTTGGCCATTTTTCCGCTTTGGGAGTTTTGGCACCCCACCTTCGGGTGCCACTTTTGGGGGCGCGGCTATTCCCGTGGGCTCATTTTTGCACACGGAGGTAGGCGGCCCCAAAGCCGAGGCTATTCGAGTCCGGCGGATTAGTCTCGCCCACGCCTACCAAGGCTATAGCCCACCCATGGCCAATATGGGGTTTTGGCACCGAACTGGTCACACTTGGGCGCGGGGTTGCGCCTGCGGGCTCATTTTTCGCACACGGAGGCCTTGCAAAGTCTCGGCCATTCCGAGACCGGGCGGACGAATCCCCGCCTCTACGCCCTACCAAAGCTATAGCCCACATGTTTTTTCGCTATTTGGGTGGTTTTGCACCCCGACCTCCGGGCGCCAATTTTTGGGCGCGGCTGTACCCGTGGCCTATTTTTCGCACACGGAGGTCGCCCGCAAAGTCTCGGCCATTCCAGTCCGGCGATCTAACTTCGCCACGCTCCCACCAAGCAGTAGCCTACCCATGGCCATTTAAGCCCTGGTACCCGACCTTAGGCGCTAATTTTTCGGAGCGGTTGTGCCTGGGTGGCCTATATTTGACACACGGAGGCCGCCTTGAAAGCCACGGCCATTCCCGGTCCAGCGACGAATCTCGCCCACGCCCCCTGGGCTCAAGGCTATAGCCACCCGCTTTTTTGCCATTTTTCCGCTGGGAGCTTGCACCCGCCATCGGGCGCTAATATTTGACGCGGCTGGTGCCCGCGGGTTTGTTTGGTACACACGGAGGCCGCTCCAAAGTCTCGGCCATTCCGAGTCCGGCGGATGAACTTCGCCCACGCCCCACAAAGGCTATAGCCCACCATGGCCATTTGGGGGTTTTGCACCCGAACTTCGGTGCCACTTTTGGGCGCAGCTGTGCCCGTGGCTCATTTTTGGCACACAGAGGCCGCCCAGCAGTCTCGGGCCATTCCGGAGTCTTGGACAAACTTCGCCTACGCCCCACCAAGGCTATAGCCCACCCGCTTTTTTGACCATTTGGGATTTGGCACCCCGACCTTCGGGCGCCTAATTTGGGCCAGCCGCTATTCCCGTGGGGCCTATTTTTGGCACACGGAGGGTCTCTGTGCCGAGGCTATCTGAGTCCGGCGACGAATCTCGCCCCATGCTCCCCACTCAAGTGCTATGTTCCCACCCGCTTTTTCGCCATTTGGGGGTTTTGGCACCCCGACTGGCGCTAATTTTTGGGCGCGGCTGTGCCCGGGTGGGCCTACTTCTTGGCACACGGAGGCCGCCCAAAGTCTCGAGCCATTCCGAGTCCGGGCGACGAATCTCGCCTTACGCCTACAAAGCGGTATAGCCCACCTGCTTTTTCGCTATTTTCGGGGTTTTGGCACCACGAATTTCGCAGCTAATTTTTGCAGGTTAAAGGCCCGTGGCCTACTTTTGCCACACGGAGGGCGCCCCGCAGTCTCGGCCATTCCGAGCCCGGCGGACTAACTCGCCCCACGCCCCCACTCAAGGCTATAGCCCACTCCGTTAGCTATTTGGGGTTTTGGCACCCCGACTCGGCGCTAATTTTTGCGGCCAGTTCGTGTCCACTTTTTGACACACGGAGGCCGCCTCTGCAGTCTCGGCTATCCCGAGTCCGCGGGACGAACTTCGCCCCACGCTCCCACCAAGGCTATAGCGCACCCGTTTTTGGCCATTTGGGGTTTGGCACCTTTGCTTAGGGCTGCTAATTTTTCGGAGGCTACAGTTCGGCCTATATTTGACACACGGAGGCCGCCCGAAAGTCACGGGCCATTCCGAGTCCAGCGGACGCACTTCGCCCACGCCCCCACTCAAGGCTATAGGCCACCCGTTGGGCCATTTTTCCGCCAGTTTTGTAACTTTACTGGCGCTAATATTTGACGCGCTGTGCCCGTGGCCTATTTTGCACACGGAGGCCGCCTGCAAAGTCTCGGCCATTCCGAAACCGCAGATGAATCCCGCCACGCCCCCACAAAGGCTATAGCCCACCTGCTTTTGGCCATTCGGGTTTGCACCCGAATCTCGTGTTAATCTTTGGGCGCAGCTGTGTCCGTGGCCTATTTTGCACACAGAGGCCGCCCGCAAAGTCTCGGCCACTCCAGCCCGCGGACGATCTCGCTCACGCCTACCAAGGCTATAGCCCACCCAAGCACTATTTGGGGGATTTGGCACCCGACCTTCGGCGCACTTTGGGTGCGGCTTATTCTTGCCTATTTTTGGCATTACGGAGGTGGGCTCCCAAAGTCGAGGGTCATCTCCGAAATCCGCGGACGAACTTCGCCTCATGCCTCACCAAGGCTATAGCCCACCTGCTTTTCGCCATTTGGGGTTTTTGCACCCGACCTTCATGCCACTTGGGCTGCTGTGCCTGTGGCCCATTTTTGGCACACGGAGGCCGCCCCGCAGTCTCAGCCATTCCGGAACCGCGGACGAATCCTCGCCTCACGCCCCCACAGCGGTATAGGGCCCACCTGGGCTTTTTTCGCCATTTCGGGGGCTTTGGCACCACGAATTTCGCAGCTAATTTTTGGTGCTGTTGTACCGTGGCCTACTTTTTATACAATGGAGGGCGCCCCGCAGTCTCGGCTATTCCGAGTCTGCGGATCAATCTCGCCACGCCCACTCAAGGCTATAGCCCACCCGTTTTTTGCCACTGGGGGTTTTGGCACCCAAACTTCGTGCACTTTTGCGCGGTTGTGCCCGTGGCCTATTTTTTTGCACACGGAGGTCAGCCTTCGCAGTTACGGGCTATTCCAAGTCCGCGGATTTGGCCCCGCTCATGCCCCCTACCAAGGCTATAGCCTCCACCCATGGCCATTTGATGTTTTGCACCCCGACCTTCGGGCGCCACTTTTGCGCGGCTGCCTGTGGCCTATTTTTGGTACATGGAGGCCGCCCCGCAAAGTCTCGGCCACCTGTAGTCCGGGCGGATGAACTCGCCCCACGCCCCACCAAGGCTATAGCCCACCCGCTTTTTTGGGCCATTTGGGGGTTTTGGGCACCCCGACCTTCGGGCGCCACTTTGGCGCAGCTGTGCCCGTGTTCTATTTTTGGCACTCAAGGCCGCCCAAAGTCTCGGCAATTCCGAAACCAGCGGAAGAACTGGCCCGCGCCCACCAAGGCTATAGCCCACCCGCTTTTGGCCATTTGGGGGTTAATGTGGCGCTCCGACCTTCGGGTGCCACTTTAAGGGTTGTGGCTCATGGCCTATTTTTGGCACTCGGAGGTCGCCTGCAGTCTCGGGCCATTCCGAGTCCGGGGCGACGAACTCGCCCACGCCTCCTCAAAGGCTATAGCACACCATGGCCATTTGGGGGTTTTGGTGCACCCTGACCGTCGGGCGCTAACTTTTGGGCGTGCTGTGCCTGCAGGGCCTGTTTTCGCACACGGAGGCCGCCCGCAGTCTCGGGCCATTCCGAACTGCGGACGAATCTCGCCTACGCCCCTACCAAGACTATAGCCCACCGCTTGGGCCATTTGGGGTTTAA
Source organism: Citrus mangshanensis (assembly GCA_030449895.1). Classification (NCBI taxonomy): domain Eukaryota; kingdom Viridiplantae; phylum Streptophyta; class Magnoliopsida; order Sapindales; family Rutaceae; genus Citrus; species Citrus mangshanensis. The sequence goes on along the minus strand of JASUUJ010000113.1, from coordinate 2,214 downwards.
ATTCCGACCTTAGGGCGCCACCTTGGAGCGGCTGTGCCCGTGGCCTATTTTTGCACACGGAGGTCGCCCGCAAAGTCTAGGGCCATTCCGAGTCCAGCGGACGGTTCGCCACGCCCACTGCTATAGCCCACCCGTTTTTTGGCCATTATTCCATTGGGGTTTGGCACCTCAACCTTAGGGCGATTGGGAGCGGCTGTGCCTGGCTCATTTTTGGGACACGGAGAACGCCGCAAAGTCTCCCGCCATCTGAGCCCGGCGGGACGAATCTCGCCACGCCCTACCAAGGCTATAGCCCACCCGATTTGACATTTTTCCGCTGGGGGGTTTCCGGCACCCCGACCATCGGGTGTTAATTTTAGGGAGCGGCCATGCCCGTGGCCTATTTTTGCACATTTGAGGCCGCCAGTGTCTCGGCATTCCCGAGTCCGGCGGACGAACTGGCCCACGCCCCAACCAAGGCTAGGCCCACCCATTTTTGGACATTTTTCCGCTGGGGTTTTGGCACCTGACCATCGGGTGCTAATTTTTGACGCGGCTATGCTCCGTGGGCCTATTTTTGGTACACGGAGACCACTTCCCAAAGTCTCGCCATTCTTCCGAAGTCCGTGACGAACTTCGCCCACGCCCACCAAGGCTATAGCCCACCCATTTTTGGACATTTTTCCATTGGGGTTTGGCACTCACCATCACGCTAATTTTAGGGAGCGGGCATGCCTGTGGCTCATTTTTACACACGGAGGCCGCCCCCGCAAAGTCTAGGGGCCATTCCGAGTCCGGCGGATCCCAACTCTTCACGCCCACCAAGGCTATAGCTCCACCCGTTTTTGGCCATTTGGGGTTTTTTGCACCCCGACCAGGCGCTAATTTTTGGGCATGGCTGTGCCTGCGGCCTATTTTTGGCACACGGAGGCCGCCCGCAAAGTCTCGGCCATTCCTAGTCCGGCGATCCCAACTTCGCCCCACGCCCCACCAAGGCTATAGCCCACCCGATTTCGACATTTTACCGTTAGGAGGTTTTGGGCACCCCACCTTCAGCCACTTGCGCAAGCAGCTCACAGGTTTGGTTTTTTGCACACTTGAACTGCCCGCAGTTCGGGGCTATTCCTGAGTCCGAAGGCGGAGGAACTTCGCCACGCCCCCACCAAGGCTATAGTCTACCCGCTTTTGCCATTTGGTTTGGGGAGTTTTGGCACCCCGAACTTCGGCACACTTTTGCGGCGGCTGTGCCCGTGGCTCATTTTTGCTCATTACTTGAGGTCGCCCGAAAGTCTCGGGCTATCTCAGTCCGCGGGACGGGCCCCCGCCCCACGCCTCACCAAGCAGGTAGGCCCACCCGATTTTTTTAGCCATTTTTCCGCTTTGGGTTTGGGCACCCACTCGGGCGCTAATTTTTGGGTCGGCACGTCTGCGGGCCTATTTTTGGAACACGGAGGCCGCCTACAAAGTCTCGGGCCATTCCGAGTCCGGCGGACGAACTTCGCCCCACGCCCTACCAAGGCTATAGCCCACTCCGATTTTAGCCATTTTTCCGCGCAAGCCTGGCACCCACTCGGGCGCGAATTTGGGTCGCTATGCCTGGGCCTATTTTGAACACGAGGCCGCCACAGTCTCTGGCTATCTGGTCCGGGCGGACGTAATCTCGCCTACTTCCTACCAAGGTTATCGCCCACCCGATTTTTTGCCATTTTTCCTCAGGGGGTTTTTTGCACCCCGACCTTCGGGCGCTAATTTGGCGCGCTGTGCCCGTGGCCTACTTTTGCAATAATGGAGGCCGCCCGCAAATTCTCAAAGCATTCCATTCCGGCGGACGAACTTCGCCTATCGCCTACCAAGGCTATAGCCCACCCGATTTTTGGCCATTTTTCCGTGAGGGGGCTGGCACCCCGGCTATCTGGCGCTAACTTTGGGCGGCTGTGCCCCGTGGCCTATTTTTTGCACAAGGAGACGCCCTTTAAAGTCCTCGGGCCAATCCGAACCGGGGCGGATTACTGACGCCCACGCCCACAAAGGCTATAGCCCACCCGAGCGGCCATTTTTCCTCAGGGGGTTTTGCACCCACCTTCGGGTGCTAATTTTAAGGCTGTGCTCCGTGGCCTATTTTTACACACGGAGGCCGGGCCTGCAGTCTCGGCCATTCCGGGAGTCTCCGGGCGGACGAACTTCGCCGCCACGCCCCTACTCAAGGCTATAGCCCAAGTAACTGAAGTATTACTG
>JASUUJ010000112.1:0-74029 GCA_030449895.1 Citrus mangshanensis | reverse complement strand
GTTATCGCGTTCAATTACATGTTGCTGAAACTATAAAAGCGCCATTAGGCGTGGCGAGATTAAATCCTTGAACTCGGGGAATGGCGAGACTGCGGGCAGCCTCACGTCTTAAAAGCCAAGGCCAAACAAACCGCACTAAAATAGCACCAGAAGAATTCAGGTGCAAAAACTAGCCGGAAAAATGGCCAAAATCGGGTGGGCTATAGCCTTGAAGTAGGCGTGGCGGGTCAATGCCCCGGACTCGGAATAGCCCAGGGGCTGCAGGCGGCCTCCGTGTGTCTCAAAAAATAAGCTTGGCTTGCGGCCATGGCAAAGTGTAAGGTGGGAGTAAAACACTGGTGTGTCATGGGTGAAGCTATAGCAGTAGGCGTGGCGAGATTCGTTCGCCGGACTGGGGTCTTGAGGCGATCTTGGCGGCCTCATCTATGCCAAAAATGAGCCACAGGCACTGCAGCGCCCAAAAGCCAAGCCCGAGGTGGGTTGCCAAAACCCCCAAATAGCCACCATGAGGTGACCCTATGCTTGTAGGGCGTGGGCAAGACAAATCATGGACTCGGAATGGCCGAGACGTGCGGAGGCTGACCTCCGTGTACCAAAAATAGGCCCTGGGCACAGCCTTCCTTAAAAATTAGCACCCGAGTCGGGGTGCAAACCCCAAGCGAATGGCCAAATCGGGTAGGCTATAGCCTTGGTGGGCGATGGGGAAGTTAATCCGCGGACTCGGGAGCAGCCGAGACTTCTGGCTGACCTCAAGTGTACCCGAAAAATAGGCCTGGGCAGCCTTAAAAATTAGTACCCGAAGGTCAGGGTGCCAAAACCCCAAGTGGAAAAATGGCCAAAATCGGGTGGGCTATAGCCTTGTAGTGGGGCGTGGCGGATTAGTCCGCGGACTCGGAATGGCCCGAGACTTCTGCGAGGCGCTCCGTGTGCCAAAAATAGAGGCCCACTGGGCAACCCATCCCAAAAATTGGCGCCCGAGTCAGGCGTGCAAAAACACCCCAAATGGCCCAATAAGGTGGGCTGTATGATGGGGCGTGGCGAGATTCTGGCTCACATGGGGAATCGGAATAGCCCGAGGCGTTGCGAGGGCGGCCTCCGTGGGCCAAAAATAGAGCCACGGGCATCACCGCGCCCAAAAATAGCCAAAGGCTCAGGATCTAGGCTCCCAAATGGCCAAAAGCGGGTGGAGCTATAGCCTTGGGGCGTGGGCAAGGGTCGTCCACTTGGTTTCGGAATGGCCGAACATTGCGAGCAGCCTCCATTAATGCCAAAAAAATAGGCCACGGGCACCTTGCCTTAAAGTGCTTTCCGAAAGGTAAAGAGTGCCAAAACCCTGGCGGAAAAATGGCCAAAAATCGGGTGGAGCTATAGCCTTGGTGGCGTGGGGAGATTCGTCCATGCCGGACTGGAACCTTGAGGGGCTGCGAGAAGGTGACCTCCGTTAATGTGCCAAAATAGGCCCGCGGGCACAGCCAGCAAAAAGTGATCGCACCAGAAGTGGGTGCCAAAAACCCCCAAGCGGAAAAATGGCCAAAAATCGGGTGGGCTATAGCCTTGGTGGGCGTCGGCGGATGTCTCGCCCCGGACTCGGAATGGCCCGAGACTGCGGGGCGGCCTCCGTGTGTGCCAAAAATAGGCCACGGGCAAGCCGCTCCCAAAGTATTAGCGCCGAAGGTCGGCGTGCAAAAACACCGGCAATAAGCGGGTGGAGGCTGCACTGTGCTTGTGGGGGCGTGGGCGAGTTCGTCGCAGGACTCAAGAATAGCCCCGAGACTTTGTGACTGACCTCCGTGTGCCAAAAATAGGCTACAGGCATGACCGCCTTAAAAGTACTTCGAAGGTGAGGTGCAAACCCCCAACAGAAAAATATGTGGAAATCGGGTGGGCTATAGCCTTGGTGGGGGCGTGGGGCGGGATTCGTCGCCCCGGACTCGGAATGGCCCGGGGCTGGGCAGCCTCCGTGTAAAAATAGGCCCGCGGGCATAGCCGCGCAAAAATTAGCACCCGAAGGTGGGGTGCCAAAACCCCAGCGAAATGGCCAGTCGGGTGGAGGCTATAGCCTTGGTGGGCGTGAGGCGGTGCGTCCGCCGGTTTCGGAATGGCCGGTTTGTGGGCGCAGCCTCCGTGCTTCTCAAATGGCGACCCCAGGCACAGCATGCTTAAAAATTACTTTGTGAAGGTGGGGGTGCAAATCCCCAATGGAAAAATGGCCCAAAATGTCGAGATTAGGCATAAGCCTTGAGTGAGGGCGTAGGCGAAGTTGTTCGCGGTTCGGAATGGCCGAAACTTTGCGGGCAGCCTCCGTGTGCCAAAAATAGGCCCGCAGGCACAGCCGCCAAGAGTGTTAGCGCCCAGGCCAGGTGCAAAAGCTCACCCCAATTAGCCAATAAGCGGGTGGGCTGCTTGGAAGTAGGCGTAGAGCGAGATTGGGTCTTGGACCAAATGGCGAGGCATTGCGAGCGGCCATCATGTGCCAAAAATGAGCCCGCAGGCACTGCAGCCCAAAATGGCGCCCGAAGGTGGGTTGCAAAGCCCCAAATGGCCAAAAGCGGGTGGGCTATAGCCTTGGGGCGTGGGCAAGTTCGTCCGCCCGGACTGGGGCCAACCAAAGAGACATTGTAAACTCCGTGTGCAAAAATGACCCGCGAGCACAACCGCATCAAGTACTTACCCGAAGGTCGGGGTACCAAAACCCCAGCGGAAAAATGGCCGTCCCGGGTAGGCCTGCTTGTGGTGGGGCGCGTCGGCGGATTCGTCCGCGGACTGGAATAGCGAGACTGCGGGCGGCCTCCGTGTGCAGAAGCCGACCCGCAGGCAAGCCGCTCCCAAATTACTTGGGCTTATCGGCGTGCCAAAAACACCCCAAGTAGCCAATAAAGCGGGTGGGCTGTAGCCTTGGTGGGGCGTAGGCGAAGTTCGTCATGGGAATGCAGAATAGCCGCGAGCGGTGCGGCCTCCGTGAGCCAAAATAGAGCCCACGGGCCTGCCCGAAATAGCGCCGAGTCAGGATGCCAAAACCCCAGTGTGGCAGCAGATTGGGCTATATAGCCTTGGGGCGTGGAGGCCTAAGGGTAGATCATGGACAGGTGCTTGAAGAGACATTGGGGCCCGGCCTCCGTGTGCCAAAAATGAGCCGCAGGCTGTGGCGCTTAAAAGTGTACCAAAAATTCCAAGGTGCCAAAACCCCAATGGAAAATAGCCATCAGGTGGGCTACTAGCCTTGGTAGAAGTGATGGGGAGAAAGTTAAATCCGCCCGGTTAAGGGCAGCCAGACTTTCGAGGCCCGGCCTCGTGTACCCAAAAATAGACCCGCGAGCACAGCACTTAAAATTAGCACCAGTCGGTGCCAAACCCCAAGCGGAAAAATGGCAAAAATCGGGTGGGCTATATAGCCTTGGTGAAGTAAATCAGCCGAAAGATAAATCCGCCGGACTGGAATGGCCAGAGACTTCACGGGGCTGGCTTATCCGTGTACCAAAAATAGGCCACAGGCAAGCGCCTCAAAAGTAGGCGCCAGAAGGGTGAGTGTCAGCTCACCCAAATGGCCAACAAGCGGGTGGGCTACTAGCCTTTGTGGGGCGCGTGGGCGAGGTCGTCAGCCAGGACTCAGGAATGGCCGGGACATTGCAGCCTCCGTGGCGAAAAAAAAATGAGCCACAGGCACTGCATGTAAAAATAGCGCCCGAAGGTCAGGTTGCCAAAACCCCAAGCGGCCAAAAAGCGGGTGGGCTATAGCCTTGGGGCGTGGGCGAGTTCGTCCGCCGGACTCAGGAATGGCCGAGACTTTGCGGGCGGCCTCGTGTGTCAAATATGAGCCACCCAGGCACCTTGGCGCCAAGTGCTTTTGAGGTCAAGTTGCCAGCCACAGCGGAAAAATGGCCGTCCGGTGCAGGCTGCGCCTTGGTGGGCGATGGGAGATTCGTCACGCGGACTGCGGAATGGCCGAGACTGCGGCGGCCTCCGTGTGTGCCAAATAGGCCACAGGCACAGCGCGCCCAAAAATTAACACGAAGGTGGTGCAAAACCCCCCTCTGAAATGGCCAAAAATCGGGTGGGGCCTATATAGCCTTGAGTGAGGCGTGGCAGGATCGTCAACCCGGACTGGAATAGCCCAAGACTTTGCGGGGGCGGCCTATTAATGCTAAAAATAGGCCCACCTTAAAAGCAGCTCCAAATGACCCTTGAAAATTAGTGTCTTAAACAAATAGCCCAATAAGCGGGTGGGCTATAGCCTTGAGTAGGCGTGGCGAAGTTCGTCCACGGACTGGAATCTTGAACATGCAGTCAGCCTCCGTGTGCCAAGCCGGCCCGCAGGCACAGCGCCCCAAAAGTGGGTGCCCGAATGTCGAGTGCCAAACCCAAATGGCCAAAACAGGTGGGGCTACTAACTTGGGGGCGTGGGCAAGTTCTTCGCGGACTCAAATTGGCCGGGAACTTCAGGCGCCTCTCCGTGTGCCAAAAATGAGCCACCCAGGCACAGCGCGCCCAAGTGCTTTGAAGGTCGGGGTGCCAAAACCTTTAATGGAAAAATGTGAAGCTCGGGTGGAAATATAGCCTTGGTAGAAGGCGTGGGGAAGTTCGTCCGCGGACTCGGGTAGCCCCGAGACTTTGGACTGACGCCGTGTACCAAAAATAAATACCAGGCGGCGCGTCAAAAATTAGTGCCGAATATCAGGGTGCCCAAACCCCCAAATAGCCCAGCAATTGGGCTATAGCAGGCGTGGGCAAGGGTTACTGCTGGACTGGAATGGCCGAGACTTTGCGGGCGGCATCCGTGTGCAAAAATAGTTACAGGCTGCTTGCGCAAAAATTAGCACCCAGCGAAGGTGGTGCAAAACTAGAAAAATGGCCAAAATCGGGTGGGCTATAGCCTTGGTGGGGCGTAGGAGATTCGTCCGCGGACCGGAATGGCCAGACTGTGACCTGACCTCAGTAATAAAATAAGCCCACGGGCATGCGCCCAAAAATTAGCACGAAGGTCGGGGTGCCAAAACCCCCCCGCGGAAAAATGACAAAAATCGGGTGGGCTATAGCCTTGGTGGGCGTGGGCGAGGATTCGTCCGCCGGACTCGGAATGGCCTAAGACTGCGAGAGGCGGCCTCCGTGTGCTAAAATAGGCCGCAACATAACCGCTCCCAGAAGTGATCTGCGCCCGAAGACCAGCGTGCCGGCCCAAATGGCCCGATAAAGCGGGTGGAGGCTATAGCCTTGAGTAGGGCGTAGAGGCGAGGTCGTCCGCGAGACTCGAGAATGGCGAGACATGCAGTGCAAACCCAATCAATGCAAAAATAGGCCATGGGCTGGCCTTAAAAATTAGTGCCCGAATGTCAGAATTTCAAAACCCCAAATAGCCATGGTGACCTGTAGAAGCGTGGGCAAGTTCTTCACTTGGACTCGGAATGGCCCGAGATTTTCTGCAGTCGGCCTCCAGTGTGCCAAATAGGCCACGGGCACAGCCGCGTCAAATTAGTGCCCGAATGTCAGGTGCAAAACCCCAAATGGCCAAAAGCAGGTGGGCTACCTGCTTGCTTGGGGCGTAGGCAAGTTCTTCGCCCCGGACGTTCGGAATAGCCGAGACTTTGCGAAGCGGCATCCGTGTGCCAAAAATAGGCCCACAGGCACAACCCGCGCCAAAGTGCGCGAAGGTGGTGCAAAAACCCCAAGCGGAAAAATGGCCAAAAATGGGTGGCCTGTAGCGCGGTGGTAGGAAGATTAAATCCGCCCGGACTCGGAATAGCCGGGGAACTGCGGGCAGCCTCGTGTGCCAAACAGAAGGCCCGCAGTTTTGCTTGGCCTTAAAGTACTTTCCAGTCGGGGGTGCAAGCCCCCTGCGGAAAAATGGCCAAAAATCGGGTGGGCTATAGCCTTAGTGGGCGTCGCGAGACAAATCCGCGGACTCGGAATAGCCTAAGACTTTCGTAGGCGGCCTCGTGTGCCTAAATAGGCCCGGCAAGCCGCTCCCAAAATTAGCGCCCGAAGGTGGCCAGTGCAGAAAGCAACTACCCCAAATGGCCAATGGCGAATTAGGCTATAGCCTTGGAAGTGGCGTGGTAGAAGTTCGTCCATGATTCGAATGGCCGAGACAATGCAGTCGGCCTCCGTATGCCAAAAATAGGCCTGCAGGCACAGCCGCGTAAAAATTAGTGCCGGAATGTCAGGTGCAAAACCCCCAAATGGCCAAATGGGTGGGCTACTAGCCCAGAGAAGCGTCGACAAGTTCTTCCTTGGACTCAGAATGGCAAAGATTTCACAGTCAGCCTCCAGTAATGCAAATAAGCCACAAGCAGCACTTAAAATTAGCACCCGAAGGTCAGGTACCAAAACTGGCGGAAAAATAGCCGTCGGGTGGAGGCTATAACGGCCTTGGTGAGAAGTGAGGAAAGTTAAATCCGCCCCGGACTTCAGAATAGCCAGAGACTTTGCGGGGCGGCCTCCGTGTGTAAGAAAATAGGCCACGGGCTTTGCTTGTATAAAATTGCGAAGGTCAGAAGTGCCCTAAAACCCCCTGCGGAAAAATGGCCAAAGTCCCAGTTAGGCTATAGCCTTGGTAGGCGTGGCGAGTTCGTCGCCGGACTCGAAGCAAGAAAAGGAATAGCCCAAGACTGCGAGAAGTGACCTCCGTGATAATGTTCTAAAATGAAGCTTGCAATAAGCGCTCCCAAGTCGCGCCGAAAGGTGTGTGCCAGCTCCCCCAAATGCTTGATAAAGCGGGTGACTACCATAGCCTTGAGTAGGCGTGGCGAGATTAAATCACCTGGACTGATCTTGAACATTGCAGTCAGCCTCCGTCTCTGTAAAAATGGTACAGGCATAGCCGCGCAAAAAATTTAGCGCCGAAGGTCGGGAGGTGCCAAAACCCCAAAAGCGGAAAAATGGCCAAAAATGGGTGGGCTACCAGCACTTGGTAGAAGTAAGAAGCAGGTTATCCGCCCGGACTCAGATGCTTGAGACTTCGGCAGCCTCAGTATCTGCAAAAATAGGCACAGGCAGAGCAACGCCAAAATTAGCACACAGGTGGGGTGCCAAGCCCCAAGCGGAAAAATGGCCGTCGGAGTAGAGCTGGTAGGCGCGAGAGAGGCGAGATAATCCGCGGACTGGAATAGCCCGAGACTTTGCCACGGCGGCCTCCGTGCGCCTTCTTAAAAATGAAGCCCACAGCCACTACATATTAAAATACCCTTGAAAAGTCCGGGTACAAAAACCCCAAATATTACATGGAGTGACTGCTGCTTTTGGTAGGCGTGGCGATGTTCTTCACCGGACTCAGAATCGCCAGGAACTGCAGAGCGGCCTCCGTATGCCAAAAAAATAGGCCACCCAGGCACAGCGCGCAAAGTACTCAACGAAGGTCGGGGTACCCAAAACCCCCAAATAGCCAAAAGCAGGTGAAACCTGCTTGGTAGCGTGTGAGCGAGATTAAATCGCGGACTCGGAATGGACCGAGACTTTCTGGAGCAACCTCCATATGCCACAAAAAAATAGGCCACCCAGGCTTAGCAGCAAAAATTAGCACGAAGTGCGGGTGCCAACCCTGTGGAAAAATAGCCATCAGGTGTCAAGCCTTGGTGGGCGTGGGCGAGACCAATCCCGCGGACTCGGAATAGCCGAGACTTTGGGGGCAGCCTCAAATGTGCAAAATCTATTACAGGCATGGCGCAAAGGTGGCGCGAGGGTCGGGTGCCAAAACCCCCAAGCGGAAAAATGGCCAAAAATCGGGTGGGCTGCTTCAGTGGTGGGGCGTGGGAGGATTCGTCCGCCGGACTCGGAATGGCCAGACTTTCAGGGCGGCCTCATGTAAATAGGCCACGGCACGCCGCGCCTAAAAGTGCACCGAAGGTGGGGTGCCAAAAACCCCCAAATGGCCAAAAAGCGGGTGAGCTATAGCCTTGGTGAGGCGTCAGGCGAGTTCGTCATAGGACTCGGAATGGACCGAGACTGCGGGCAGCCTCCATGTACCAAAAATTAGGCCTGGAACAGCAGCAAAATTAGCACCCGAAGGTGGTGCAAAACCCCAGCGGAAAAATGGCCCAGACCAGATGGAAGCTAAAGCCTTGAGTGGGCGTGAGCGAAGTTCGTCGCCCGGTTCGGAATAGCCCGAGACTTTGGGGGCAGCCTCCGTGTGTGCCAAATAGGCCACAGGCACATAACAAAATTAGCCATGCGAAGGTCGGGGTACCCAAAAACCCCAAGCGGAAAAATGGCCAAAATCGGGGTGGGCTAAGCGCTTGGTGGGGCGTGGCGATGTTCGTCCGCGGATTCAGAATGGCCCGAGACTTTCTGGCCCGGCCTCCGTCAATGTCTCAGTGGGCCTGGCACAGTCGCCAAAAATTAGCACCAGTTGAGGTGCAAAACCCCAAATGGCCAAAAGCGGGTGGGCTATAGTCTTGAGTGGGGCGTGGGCGAGTTGGTTGCCGGACTGAACCGTAATGGCCCGATCACTAGGCGGCCTCCGTGTGCAAAAATGCGCCACGGGCATAGCATGTGCTTGCTTAAAAGTCAACCCGCGGTAAAGGTGCCAAAACCCCAGCGGAAAAATGGCCAAAAATCGGGTGGGCTATTGGCTTGGTGGTGGCGTGGGAGAAGTTCGTCCGCCGGACTGGAATGGCCCGAGACTGCGGGCAGCCTACGTGTGCCAAAGGCCCACAGGCACAGCGCGCCTAAAAATTCGCACCCGAAGGTCGGGGTACCAAAACCCTAAGCGAAAAAAATGGCCCCAAAAATGGGTGGGCCATAGCCTTGAGTAGAGGCGTGGAGGCAAAGCTCGTCCCTTGGACTGGAAGGTGCCCGAGACTGCGGGGCAGCCTCCGTGTACCAAATAGGCCATAGAGTCAGGTGATGCCATTTTTAAAAGTGCCACCAGAAGGTGAAGCGCAAAACCCCAAAATGGCCAAAAATCGGGTGAGCTACTCCAAGCCTTGAGTGCAGGTAGGCGTGAGGCGGTGCCGTCCGCCGGACTCAGGAATAGCCCGAGGAGTGCAGATGAGACAGCCTCCAGTATGCAAAAATAGGCCACGGGCACAGCTACGCGCAAAAATTAGCGCCCGAAGGTCAGGAGTACCGAAACCCCAGAATGGCCAAAAATCGGGTCAGGCCTGGTGGGGCGTGGGCGGTTCCTCCATGGACCTCGGAATGGACCGAGACTTTCTGCAGGCGGCCTCCGTGTGCCAAAAATAGGCCACAGGCGCAGCCGTGTCAAAAATTGCACCCGACTGTACCAGTGCAAACCCCTAGCGGAAAAATGTTTAAACTCTGGGTGGGCTATAGCCTTGGTGGGAGTGGGGGATCAAATCCCGCGGACTCGGAATGGCCAGGCAGCACACAGGCGCCTCCGAATAAAATGCCAGGCCAGGCTTAGCCTTAAAAATTCGCGCCGAAGGTCGGGTGCCAAAACCCCCAAATGGCAAAAAAGCGGGTGGGCTATAGCGTTGGTGGGGGTGAGTGGCAAGCGGAAAGTTCATCTACAGGACTGGAATGGCCACGACACTGCAGGCGGCCTCCGTGTACAAAAATAGGCCACCAGGGCACAGCCGTGCCCATTACTTAAAATTAGCCTTGAAGGTGTGGCACCAAACTCCCCATATGGCCAAAAATGCGGGTGGGCTATAGCCTTGGTAGGGGCGTAAAGTGAGATCGTCCGCGCAGTTTGAGATGGAATAGCCCGAGGAACTTTTGCTGGAGGCCTCCATGTCTTATAAAAATAGGCCGGGCACAGCTGCGCACAAAAATTGGCGCCCGAAGGTCGGGGTGCAAAACCCCGAATGGCAAAAGCGGGTGGGCTATATAGCCTTGGTGGAGGAGTGGAGGCAAAGTTAAATTCGCGGACTTGGAGATAGCCGGGGAATTTGCAAGGCGGCCTCTGTATGCCAAAAATAGGCCACAGACACAGCCGCGCCTTGAAATTAAGCGCCGAAGGAGGTCAGAGTGCAAAACCCCCAAATGGCCAAAAGCAGGTGGGGCTACAAGCACTTGGGGTGGGCGTGGCGAGATTCGTCCCGGTTCGGAATGGCCGAGACTTTGCGGGCGTCCTCAAGTGTGCCAAAAATATTCGTACCCAGGCACAGCTGCGCACAAAAGTGGCGCCCGAGGTCGGGGGTGCAAAACCCCAGAATGGCAGCGGGTGAGCTATAGCAGGTGGGGCGTAGAGGCGGGAATTTAGTCAGCTAGTGGACTCGGAATAGGCCGAGACTTTGCGGGAGCCTCCATGTGCTTAAAAATAAGGCCACAGGAACAGTAGCGCCCAAAATTAGCACCAATGTAACCGGGGTGCCAAAACCCCAAATGGCCAAAAGCGGGTGAGGCTATAGTCTTGGTGGGCGTGGCGAGATTCATCCACGCCCGGACTCGGAATGGCCCGAGACTTCTGGCGGCCTCCGTGTACAAAAATAGGCCATAGGGAGCTGCGCAACGTCAAAAATTTACCCGAAGGTAGGTGCAAAACCTATGGAAAAATGGCAAAAAGAAGGTGGGCGTTATAGCCTTGGTGGGGGAGTAGGCAAAGTTAAATCCGCGGACTGAGGTAGCCGAGACTAAAACCCTCCATTATGCCAAAAAAAAATACCCACAGGCTTGCGCCCAAAATTGAAGTACCGAAGGTGGTGCCAAAAGTCTCCCCAGCTCCGGAAAAATGCTTGAAAAGCAGGTGGGATATAGCCTTGGAAGGTGGGCGTGGGCAAAGTTTGTCGCGGACTCGGAATGACTTCGCATTGACTTTGCGGGCGGCAACCGATATCCGTGTGCCAAAAATAGAGCCACAGCCACAGCAGCGCCCAACAAAGTAGCGCCCGAATGTGGGTGTACTTCAAAACCCCAAATGGCCAAAAGCGGGTGGGCTATAGCCTTGGTGGGCGTGGGCGGGGTTGTCCGCGGACTCGGAATGAGCCCGAGACTGCGGGTGGCCTCCGTGTACTTAAAAAATAAGGCCACCCCAGGCAAGCCATGCCCAAAAATTAGAGCCCCGAATGTCGGGGTGCAAAAGCCCCCAAATGGCCAAAAAAGCGGGTGAGGCCATGTAGTGGGGCGTGGGCGAGATCGTCCGCTGGACTCAAGAATGGGCCGAGACTTTGTGGGCGGCCTCCGTGTACCAAAAATAGGCCGCAGGCACAGCTGCGCACAAAAATTAGGGCCCGAATGTCGGGAAGTGCCAAAAGGCCCCCATATGGCCAAAATCGGGTGGGCTATAGCCTTGAGTGGGCGTAGGCAAAGTTTAAATCCGATTCCGGAACTCGAGAGTCCCGAGACTGCGGGCGGCCTCCATGTACAAAATAGTCCGCAGGCTGCTTGCGCAAGAAATTACCCGAAAGTGGGGTGCCAAAACTCCCTAAGCGGAAAAATGGCAAAAAAAGCAGGGTGGAGCCAGGCCATAGCTTGGTGGGCGTGGGCAAGTTCGTCCGCGGACTCGGGAATAGCCCGAACTTTGCGGCCCGGCCTCCATGTACCAAACAAACCCACAGGCACAGCCGCGCCCAAGTGGCACCCGAAGGTGGGGTACCAAAAAACTCCCAAGCGGAAAAATGGCAGCAGGTGGGCTACTAGCCTTGAGTGAGGGCGTGAGGCAAGTTGGAAGTCCGCGGACTCGGGAATGGCCCCGAGACTTTGCGGGCGGCCTCCATGTACCAAAAATAGGCCACGGGCACAGCCGCACCCAAAAATTAGCACCTGAAGGTCAGGGTGCCAAAACTCCCCAGCGGAAAAATGGCCAGCGGGTGGGCTATAGCCTTGGTGGGGCGTGGGCAAGTTCGTCCGCCGGACTCGGAATGGCCGAGAGACTGCGGGGCGGCCTCCATGTCACCAAAAATAGAGGCAGGCACATCCGGCGCCCAAAAAGTGCACCAATTAAGGTCGGGGAGTACCATTTAGCGGAAAAATGGCAAAAGCTTGGGTGGGCCATAGCACTTGGTAGGGCGTGGGCAAACCTTAATCCGCGGACTCGGAATGCCCGATACTGCAGGCGGCCTCCGTGTACAAAAATAGGCTCTACAGGCTCAGCGCCCAAAAATTTGCGCCGAAGTCAGGGTGCCAAAACCCCAAATGGCCAAATCGGGTGGGCTATAGCCTTGGTAGGCGGCGAGGCGAGTGCGTCGCGGACTCAGAATAGCCCCTGACTGCGGCGTCCTCCTTGCATGCCAAAAATAGGCCCGCAGCCACAGCGCGCACAAAAATTAGCGCCCGAAGGTCAGTGCCAAAACCCCCAAATGGTCAAAAAGCGGGTGGGCTATAGCCTTGGTAGGCGTAGGCGAGATTCGGCCGCCGGACTCAGAATAGCCGAGACTTTGCGGGCGGCCTCCGTGTGCTAAAAATAGATACAGGCACAGCGCGCCCAAAAATTGAAGAGTCGGGGTGCCAAAACTAGCGGAAAAATGGCGGCAGGTGGGCTATAGCCTTGGTAGGCGTGGGCAAAGTTCGTCCGCGGACTCGGAATGGCCGAGACTTTGCGGGCGGCCTCCATGTACCAAAATAGGCCCACGGGCACATCGCGCCCAAAAATTAGCACCCGAAGGTCGGGTACCAAAACCCCAGCGGAAAAATGGCAAAAGCGGGTGGGCCATAGCCTTGGTAGGCGTGGGCAAACCGTCCCGGACTCAGGAATGGCCCGATACTGCGGGCGGCCTCCGTGTACCAAAAATAGGCTACGGGCTCAAGCGCCCAAAAATTTGCGCCAGTCGGGAGTGCCAAAACCCCCAAATGGCCAAAAATCGGGTGGGCTATAGCCTTGGTGAAGTAGGCGAGGCGAGATTCGTCCCGGACTCAGAATAGCCCCTGACTGCAGGCGTCCTCCGTGTGCCAAAAATAGCCACCCAGCCACCTTGCCTTACAAAGTGGCGCCCGAGGTCAGGGTGCCAAAACCCCCAAATGGTAAAAAAGCGGGTGGGCTATAGCCTTGGTAGGCGTGGGCGAAGTTCGACCGCGGACTCGGAATGGCCCGAGACTTTGGGCGGCCTCCGTGTGCTAAAAATAGGCCACCCAGGCACAGCCGCGCCCAAAATTAGCCCGAAGGTAGGGTGCAAAAACCCCAGCGGAAAAATGGCAGCAGGTGGGCTATAGTCTTGGTGGGCGTGGGCAAAGTTAAATCCCGCCGGACTCGGAATGGCCCGAGACTTTGCGGGCGGCCTCCGTGTGCCAAAAATAGACCCACAGGCACAACCGCGCCCGAAAAGCGCGCCCGAAGGTAGGGGTGCCAAAACCCCCAAATGGCCCAAGCGGGTGGCTATAGCCTTGGTGGGCGTGGCGAGATTAAATCGCGGACTCGGGAATGGCTCGAGACTTTGCGGGCGGCCTCGTGTACCAAAAATAGGCCATGGACACAGCGCACCCAAAAATTAGCGCCCGAAGGTGAGTATGCCAAAACCCCAGTGGAAAAATGGCCAAAAATCGGGTGGGCTATAGCCTTGGTGGGGCGTGGGCGAGATTCGTCCGCGGACTAGGAATGGCATGAGACTTGCGGGGCGGCCTCCGTGTGCAAAAATAGGCCCGCACGGGCACAACGCGCCAAAATTAGCACCGAAGGTCGGGGTGCCAAAACCCCAAATGGCCAGCAGGTGGGTATAGCCTTGGTGGGCGTGGCGAGTCAAATCCGCCCGGACTCAATAGCGAGACTTTGCGGCCTCTGTGCCAAAAATAGGCCACAGGCACAGCCGCGCCATAAATTAGCTCGAGGTCGGGGTGCCAAAACCCCAAATGGCCAAAAGCGGGTGGGCTATAGCCTTGGTGGGAGCGTTAGGCGAGTTCGTCGCCGGACTCGGAATGGCCGAGACTGCGGCGCCTCTGTGTGCCAAAAATAGGCCTTGGCACAGCCGCGCCCAAAATTAGCGCCCGAAGGTCAGGGTGCCAAAACCCCAAATGGCCAATAAGCGGGTGGGCTATAGCCTTGAGTGGGGGCGTGGGCGAGTTCGTCCGCCGCACTTTCCGGAATAGCCCGAGACTTTGCGGGGCGGCCTCCGTGTGCAAAAATGAGCCAGGCACATGGCACAAAAATTAGTGCCCGAAGGTCGAGTGTACCCAAAACCCCCAAATGGCCAAAAGCGGGTGGGTTATAGCTTTGGTAGAGGCGTGAGCAAAGATTAAATCGCCCGGACTAGGAATGCACACGAGACTTTGCGGGCGGCCTCCGTCTGCCAAAAATAACCCACGGGGACAGCCCATGCCCAAAGTGGCCAGAAGGTGGTGCCAAAACCCCAAATGGCCAAAAAACGTGTGGGCTATAGCCTTGGTGGGGCGTGGTGAGATTCATCCGCGGACTGGAATAGCCGAGACTTTAGGACAGCCTCTATGCCACAAATAGGCCATGGGGTATAGCCGTGCCCAAAATTAGCGCCCGAGTCAGGTGCCAAATCCCCAGCGGAAAAATGGCCAAAATCGGGTGGGCTATAGCTTGGTGGGGCGTGGCGAGATTCGTTCGCGGACTCGGAATAGCCGAGGCTGCGGCGGCCTCCGTGTGCCAAAAATATGCCACGGGCACAGCCGTGCCCAAAAATTAGCGCCCGAAGGTCAGAGGCCAAAACCCCCAAATGGCGAAAAGCGGGTGGGCTATAGCCTTGGTGGGCGTGGGCGAGATTTGTCCGCGGACTCGGAATGGCCCGAGGCTTGCGGGGCGGTCTCCGTGTGCAAAAAATAGGTCACAGGCACAGCCGTGCCAAAATTAGCGCCGAAGTGGGGTGCCAAAACCCCCAGCGGAAAAATGGCCAAAAATCGGGTGGGCTATAGCCTTGGTGGGGGTGTGGCGAGATTAAATCCGCGGACTCGGAATGGCCGAGACTGCGGGTGGCCTCCGTGTGCAAAAATAGAGTCCGGACACTGTCGCACCCAAAATTAGCGACCGAAGGTCGACCCAAAAACCCCCAAATGGCCAAAAAAGCGGGTGGGCTATAGCCTTGGTGGGGCGTGGGCGAAGTTCATCCGCCCGGTCTCGGAATGGCCGAGACTTTGCAGGCGGTCTCCGTGCGCCACAAATAGGCCACAGACAAGCGGCACCCAAAATTAGCCGAAGTTGGTGCCAAAACCCCAAATAGCCAAAAAGCGGGTGGGCTATAGCCTTGAGTGAGGGTGTGGCGAGTTCGTCCGCGGACTCGGAATGGCGAGACTTTGCAAGGCGCCTCCGTGCGCCACAAATAGGCCACGGACAAGCCCCAAAAATTAGCACCCGAAGTTTGGGGTGCCAAAGCCCCCAAATGGCGAAAAAGCGGGTGGGCTATAGCCTAGGTGGGGCGTGGCGAGATTCCTCCCGCCCGGACTCGGAATGGCCGAGACTTTCGGGGCGGCCTCCGTGTGCCAAAAAATAGGCCACAGGCACAGCGCAAATTAGCGCCCAAAGTTTGGGTGCAAAAGCCCCAAATGGCCAAAAAAATGGGTGCTATAGCCTTGAGTGGGGGTGTGGCGAAGTTCATCCGCCGGACTCGGAATGGACCGAGACTTTGCGGGCGGCCTCCGTGTGCCAAAAATAGGCCCCAGGTACAGCCGCGCCAAAATTTAGTGACCCGAAGGTCGGCGCAAAACCCCAAATGGACAAAAGCGGGTGGGCTATAGCCTTGGTGGGCGTGGGGCGAGTTTCCGCTGGACTCGGAATGGCGAGACTTTGCAGGCGGCCTCCGTGTGCCAAAAATAGGCTCTGAGGCAGCCCCGCGCTACAAAAATTAGTGCGAAGGTGGCGTGCCAAAACCCCCAGTGGAAAAATGGCCAAAAATCGGGTGGGCTACCTAGCCTTGGTGGGGCGTGGGCGAGATTCGTCCCGGACTAGAATACGAGACTTTGTGGGCCGCCTCCGTGTGCAAAAATGGCAATTACCACAACGCGCCCAAAAATTAGTACCGAAGGTCGGGGTGCCAAAACCCCAAATGGCCAAAAGCGGGTGGGCTATAGCCTTGGTGGGGGTGTGGGCCAGTTAAATCCGCCGGACTCGGAATGGCCCGAGACTGCGGGGCCTCCATGCCAAAAATAGGCCCGCAGGCATAGCGCGCCCAAAATTAGTGCCCGAAGGTCAGGGTGCCAAAACCCCAAATGGCCAAAAGCGGGTGGGCTATAGCCTAGCTGGGGCGTGGCGAGTTCGTCCGCCCGGACTGGAATAGCCGAGACTTTGCGGGCCGGCCTCCTCATAAGTAGGCCCGGACACAGCGCGTCCAAAAGTGGTACCAGTGCCCCAAATGGACAAAAGCGGGTGGGCTATAGCCTTGGTGGGGGCATGGCGAGTTCATCCGCCGGACTCGGAATGGCCCGAGACTTTGGGGCGGCCTCCGTGGGCCAAAAATGAGCCACGGGCATAGCAGCCTTAAAAATTAGTACCCGAAGTTTGGGCGCCAAAACCCCAAGCGGAAAAATGGCCATCGGGTGGGCTATAGCCTTGGTGGGCGCGTAGCGAGTTAAATCCGCCCGGACTAAGAATGTACGAGCACTTTGCGGGTGGCCTCCGTCTGCACCAAAAATAGGCCACCACAGGCCTTCAAAAATTAGCACCCGAAGGTGGGGTGCAAAAACCCCAAATGGCCAAAAGCGTGGGCTATAGCCTTGAGTGGGGCGTGGCGAGTCGTCCGCGGACTCGGAATAGCCGAGGCTTGCGGCCCGGTCTCGTGTGCAAAAATAGGTCACGGAGCACCTTGGCGCCCAAAAGTAAGCGCCGAAGTCAGGGTGCCAAAACCCCAGCGGAAAAATGGCCAAAAATCGGGTGGGCTATAGCCTTGGTAGGGGTGTGGCGAGATTCATCCGCGGACTCGGAATGGCCGAGACTGCGGGTAGCCTCCGTGTGCCAAAAATCGGCCACGGACACTGCCGCCAAAATTAGTGCCCGAAGGTCAGGGTGCCAAAACCCCCAAATGGCCAAAAAGCAGGTGGGCTATAGCCTTGGTAGGGCATGGCGAAGTTCGTCCGCCGGACTCGGAATAGCCGAGACTGCGGGCGGCCTTCGTGCGCCACAAATAGGCCACGGACAAGCGGCACCCAAAGTGGCACGAAGTTGGGGTGCCAAAACCCCCAAATGGCAAAAAAGCAGGTGGGCTATAGCCTTGGTAGGGCGTGGCGATTCGTCCGCCGGACTCGGAATGGCCAGACTTTAAGGCGGCCTCCGTGCGCCACAAATAGGCCACGGACAAGCCGTACCCAATTGATGTTTAGGTGCCAAAAGCCAAATGGCGAAAAAGCGGGTGGGCTATAGCCTAGGTGGGCGTGGCGAGATTAAATCCGCGGACTGGAATGGCGAGACTTTGCCGGGCGGCTCCGTGTGCCAAAAATAGGCCAGGCACAGCTGCTTGCGACAAAAATTAGCGCCCGAAGGTCAGGTGCCCGAACCCCCAAATGGCCAGCGGGTGGGCTATAGCCTTGGTAGGCGTAGGCGAGTCGTCCGCCGGACTCGGAATAGCCCGGGAACATTGCGAAGAGGCGCCTCAGTGAGCCAAAAATAGGCCACGGCGGCAGCCGCCACAAATTAGCGCCCGAAGGTCGGGGTGCCCGAACCCCCCAAATGGCCAAAAAACGGGTGGGCTATAGCCTTGGTTGGGGGGCGTGGGCACAGTTCGTCCGCCGGACTCGGAATGGCCCAAGACTTTGCGGGCGGCCTCCGTGTGCCAAAAATAGGCTACGGGGACAGCCACACCCAAAAATTAGTGCCCGAAGGTCGGCGTGCCAAAACCCCCCAGTGGAAAAATGGCCAAAAATCGGGTGGGCTATAGCCTTGGTGGGGCGTAGGCGAGATTCGTCCGCGGACTAGAATGGCACGAGACTTTGTGAGGCCGCCTCAAGTGTGCCAAAAATAGGCAATTACCACAACCGCGCCCTTAAAAAGTGGTACCGAAGGTCAGGGTGCCAAAAGCCCCCAAATGGCCAAAAGCGGGTGGGCTATAGCCTTGGTGGGGGTGTGGGCGAGTTCGTCCGCCGGACTCGGAATAGCCGAGACTTTGCGGCAGCCTCCATGTGCCAAAAATAGGCCCACAGGCATAGCGCGCCCAAAAATTAGTGCCGAAGGTCGGGGTGCAAAACCCCCAAATGGCCAAAAGCGGGTGGGCTATAGCCTGGCTGCAGGCGTGGCGAAGTTCGTCCGCGGACTCGGAATGGCCGAGACTTCTGCGGACCTCCGTCGAAATTAGGCCCCGGACACAGCGCGCCCAAAAGTGAAGTACCCGAAGTTAACCCCAAATGGACAAAAAAGCGGGTGGGCTATAGCCTTGGTAGGCGTGGGGCGAAGTTCATCCGCCGGACTCGGAATGGCCGAGACTTTGGGAGGGCCTCGTGGGCCAAAAATAGGCCCCAGGCATGCGCTTAATTAGTGCCGAAGTTTGGGGCGCAAAACCAAGCGCAAAAATGGCCAAAAAACGGGTGGGCTATAGCCTTGGTGGGGGGCGTGGGCGAAGTTCGTCCGCCGGACTAGGAATGGCACGAGCCTTTGCGGGTGGCCTCCGTCTGCCAAAAATAGGCCCCAGGCACAGCCCAAAAATTAGCACCCAGGTCGGGGTGCAAAACCCCAAATGGCGAAAAAAGCGTGTAGGCTATAGCCTTGGTGGGCGTGGCGAGATTAAATCCGCGGACTCAGAATAGCCCGAGGCTTTGCGGGGCGGTCTCCGTGTGCCAAAAAATAGGTCAGGCACAGCCGCGCCCAAAAATTAGCGCCGAAAGTGGTGCCAAAACCCCAGCGGAAAAATGGCCAAAAATCGGGTGGGCTATAGCCTTGGTGGGGGTGTGGCGAAGTTAAATCCGCCCGGACTCGGAATAGCCGAGACTTTGCGGGTGGCCTCCAAGTGTGCCAAAAATCGGCCACGGACACTGCCGCACCCAAAATTAGTGCCGAGGTGGGGTGCAAAACCCCAAATGGCCAAAAACAGGTAGGCTATAGCCTGAGGTAGGGCATAGGCGAGATTCGTCCTTGGACTGGAATAGCCGAGACTTTGCGGCGGCCTTCGTGCGCCACAAATAGGCCCACGAGACAAAGCGGCACCCAAAACTTAGCACCAGAGATTCAGTGCAAAACCCCAAATAGCGCAGGTAGGCTATAGCCTTGGTAGGGCGTGGCGAGATTAAATCCGCCCGGACTCGGGAATAGCCCGGGAACTGCAGGCGGCCTCCGTGCGCCACAAATAGGCCACGCAGACAAAGCCGTACCCAAAAATTGCACCCGATGTTTGGGAGTGCCAAAAGCCCCAAATGGCAGCAGGTAGAGCTATAGCCTAGAGTGGGCGTGGCGGGAGATCCGTCCGCGGACTCGGAATGGCCGAGACTGCGGGCGGCCTCCGTGTGCCAAAAATAGGCCACGCACAGCGCGCCAAAAATTAGCGCCGAAGGTCGGGGCGTGCCAAAACCCCAGTGGAAAAATGGCCAAAATCGGGTGGGCTATAGCCTTGGTGGGCGTGGGGCGAGATTAAATCCGCGGACTCGGAATAGCCGAGACAGGGCGGCCACCGTGTGCCAAAAAAATAGAGCCACAGGCTGCTTAAAAGTAGCACCTGAAGGTCAGGGTGCAAAACCCCAAGCGGAAAAATGGCCAAAAGCGGGTGGGCTATAGCCTTGGTGGGGAGTGGGCAAAGTTCGTCCGCGGACTCGGAATAGCCCGGAATTTTTGCGGGCGGCTTCCGTGTTCCAAAAATAGCCACAGGCACAGCGCCCAAAAGTAGCGCCCGAAGGTCGGGGTGCCAAAACCCCAAATGGCCAAAAATCGGGTGGGCTAGCCTTGAGTAGGGCGTGGCGAGTTCGTCCGCGGACTCGGAATGGCCGAGACTTTGCGGGTGGCCTCCGTGTACCAAAAATAGGCCACAGGCACAGCGCCCAAAAATTCGCCGAAGTGAGGTGCGAACCCCCAAATGGCCAAGCGGGTGGGCTATAGCCTTGGTGGGGCGTAAGCGAGATTCAATCCCGCGGACTCGGAATAGCCGAGACTTTGCAGGCGGCCTCAGTAAAGCCAAAAATAGGCCACAGGCGCAGCCATACACAAAAATTAGCGCCCGAAGGTCAGGGTGCCCAAAACCCCAAATGGCCATGGGTGGGCTATAGCCTTGGTTTGGGCGTGGGCACAGTTCGTCCGCGGACTCGGAATGGCCCAAGACTTTGCGGGCGGCCTCCGTGTGCCAAAAATAGGCCACAGGCACACGCGTCAAAAATTAGCACCCGAAGTCGGGGTGCAAAAACCCCAGCGGAAAAATGGCCAAAAGCGGGTGCGCTATAGCCTTGGTTGGGGCGTAGGCAGTTCGCGGACTCATGCCTTGAGACTTTGCGGGGCGGCCTCCATGCCAAAAATAGGCCCAGGCACAAGCGCCAAAAATTAGCACCCGAAGTTGAGGTGCAAAACCCCAAATGGCCAAAAGCGAGGTGGGCTATAGCCTTGGTGGGGCGTGGCGAGATAAATCAGCCCGGACTCGGAATAGCCGAGACTATGGGGCGGCCTCTGTATACCAAAAATAGCCACGGAATAGCCGTGCCCAAAATTAGCGCCTTGAAGGTGGGTGCCAAAACCCCTAAAGCGGAAAAATGGCCAAAAATCGGGTGGGCTATAGCCTTGGTAGGGCGTAGGCGAAGTTCGTCCGCGGACTCGGAATAGCCCGAGACTTTAGGGCGGCCTCCGTGTGCCAAAAATAGGCCACAGGCATAGCAAAAAGTGCGCCGAAGGTCGGGGTGCTAAAACCCCCAAATGGCCAAAAGCGGGTGGGCTATAGCCTTGGTGGGGCGCAGGTGAGATTAAATCCGCGGACTCGGAATAGCCGAGACTTTGGGGCGGCCTCTGTGTGCCAAAAATAGGCCTGGGCATAGCCGCACCCAAAAAGTGCTTTTAGCACACCGAATGTCGGGTGCTAAAACCCCCAAATGGCCAAAAGCAGGTGGGCTATAGCCTTGGTAGGGGGCGCGGTGAGAGTTAAATCCGCGGACTCGGAATGGCCGAGACTTTGGGGCGGCCTCTGTGTGCCAAAAATAGGCCAGGCATAGCGCCCAAAAATTAGCTCGAGGTCAAGGTGCCAAAACCCCCAAATGGCAAAAGCGGGTGGGCTATATAGCCTTGGTAGAAGCGTGGTGAAGTTAAATCCGCGGACTGGAATAGCCCGAGACTTTAGGGTCGGCCTCTGTGTACCAAAAATAGTCCACAGGCATAGCGACCAAAAATTAGCGCCCGAAAGGTCGGGAGTGCGAAAACCCCAGCGGAAAAATGGCCAAAAGCGCCATGGTGGAGCCATAGCCTTGGTAGAGGCGCAGGCGAGATTCATCCGCCCCGGACTCGGGAATAGCTCGAGACTTTGGTGGCGGCCTCTGTGTGCCAAAAATAGGCCAGGCATAGCGCCCAAAAATTAGCGCCGAAGGTGAGTGCAAAACCCCAGCGGAAAAATGGCCCATGGGTGGGCTATAGCCTTGGTGAGGGCGCAGGTGAAGTTCGTCGCGGACTGGAATAGCCGAGACTTTGAGTCGGCCTCTGTGTACCAAAAATGAGGCCCACAGGCACAGCCGCGCCACAAAATTAGCACCAGGTCGGGGTGCCAAAACCCCAGCGGAAAAATGGCCAAAAATCGGGTGGGCTATAGCCTTGGTGGGCGTGGCGAGTTAAATCCGCCCGGACTCGGAATGGCCGAGACTTTGGGGCGGCCTCCGTGTGCCAAAAATAGAGCCACGGGCATTGCCGCGTCCAAAAATTAGCGCCGAAGGTCAAGTGCCAAAACCCCAGCGGAAAAATGGCCAAAAATCGGGTAGGCTATAGCCTTGAGTGGGGGCGTGGCGAAGTTCGTCCGCGGACTCGGAATTGCCGAGACTTTGGGGCGGCCTCCGTGTGCTAAAAATAGGCCACAGGCATAGCGCGCAAAAATTAGCGCCGGAAGGTCGGGTGCAAAACCCCAGCGGAAAAATGGCCAAAATCGGGTGGGCTATAGCCTTGGTGGGGGCGTGGCGAGTTTCCGCGGACTGGAATGGCCGAGACTTTGGGGGCGGCCTCCGTGTGCCAAAATAGGCCACAGGCATAGCCACGTTAAAAATTAGCGCCCGAAGGTCGGTGCCAAAACCCCAGCGGAAAAATGGCCAAAAATCGGGTGGGCTATAGCCTTGGTGAGGCGTGGGCAAAGTTAAATCCGCCGGGCTCGGAATGGCCCGAGACTTTGCGGGAGGCCTCCGTGTGCCAAAAATAGGCCACAGGCAGCAGCCCTTAAAAAGTCGCGCCGAAGGTCAGGGTGCCAAAACCCCAAGCGGAAAAATGGCCAAAATCGGGTGGGCTATAGCCTTGGTGGGGCGTGGCGAAGTTCGTCACGGACTCGGAATGGCCCGAGACTTTAGGGGCGGCCTCCGTGTGCCAAAAATAGGCCACGGGCATAGCGCGCAAATTAGCGCCGAAGGTCAGGGTGCCAAAACCCCAGCGGAAAAATGGCCAAAATCGGGTGGGCTATAGCCTTGGTGGGCGTGGCGGTCGTCCGCGGACTCGGAATAGCCGAGACTTTGCGGGGCGGCCTCCGTGTACCAAAAATAGGCCCACAGGCACACGCCCAAAAATTAAGCGCCGAAGGTCAGGGTGCCAAAACCCCCAAATGGCAAAAGCGGGTGGGCTATAGCCTTGAGTGGGCGTGGGCAAGATTCGTCCGCCGGGCTCGGAATGGCGAGACTGCGGGAGGCCTCCGTGTCCCAAAAATGAGCCCACAGGCACAGCGCGCCCAAAAATTAGCGCCCGAAGGTCGGGGTGCAAAACCCCAAATGGCCAAAAGCGGGTGGGCTATAGCCTTGGTGGGGCGTAGGCAAAGTTCGTCCGCCCGGGCTCGGAATGGCCGAGACTGCGGGAGGCCTCCGTGTACAAAAATAGGCCACGGGCACAGCTGCGCCCAAAAATTAGTGCCGAAGGTCGGGGTGCCAAAACCCGCCAGCGGAAAAATGACCAAAAAAGCAGGTGGGCTATAGCCTTGGTAGGGCGTGGGCAAAGTTCGTCAGCGGACTCGGAATGGCCGAGACTGCGGGCAGCCTCCGTATACAAAAAATAGGCCACAGGGCGCCCAAAAATAGCGCCCGAAGGTGGGTTGCCAAAACCCCACAAATGGCCAAAAATCGGTGGGCTATAGCCTTGGTGGGGCGTGGGGCGAGTTCGTCCGCGGACTCAGAATAGCCGAGACTGCGGGCGGCCTCCGTGTGCAAAAATAGTCCACAGGCACAGCCGCGCCCAAAATTAGCGCCCGAAGGTCGAGTGCCAAAACCCCCAAATGGCCAAAAAACAGGTGGGCTATAGCCTTGGTGGGGCGCGGGTGAGGTTCGTCACCGGACTCGGAATGGCCCGAGACTTTGGGCGGCCTCTGTGTGCCAAAAATAGGCCACGCAGGCATAGCCGCACCCAAAAATTAGCGCCCGAAGGTCAGGAGTGCTAAAACCCCCAAATGGCCAAGCGGGTGGGCTATAGCCTTGGTAGGCGCGGGTGAAGTTCGTCCGCGGACTCGGAATAGCCCGAGACTTTAGGGCGGCCTCTGTGCCAAAAATAGGCCACAGGCATAGCCGCGCAAAAATTAGCTCGAAGTCAGGGTGCCAAAACCCCCAAATGGCCAAAAATCTGGTGGCTATAGCCTTGGTAGAGGCGTGGGCGAGATTCGTCCGCCGGACTCGGAGTGGCCGAGACTGCGGGGCGGCCTCCGTGTGCCAAAAATGCAGCCCCAGGTAGAGCCGCGCCCAAAAATTAGTGCCCGAAGGTCAGAAAACCCCAGCGGAAAAATGGCCAAAAAAGCGGGTGGGCTATAGCCTTGGTAGGGCGTGGGCAAAGTTCGTCCCGCCGGACTAAGGAAGCCGAGACTGCGGGCAGCCTCCGTGTGCCAAAAATAGAGCCACCAGCACAGCGCAAAATTAGTGCCCGAAGGTGGGGTGCCAAAATCCCCAGCGGAAAAATGGCCAAAATCGGGTGGGCTATAGCCTTAGAGGCGTGGGCGAGGTCGTCAGTGCACTCGGAATGGCCCGATACTTTCGGGGTGGCTTCCGTGTGCAAAAAAAACCCAGGCATAGCGCGCACAAAAATTAGTGCCCGAAGGTCGGGGTGCCAAAACCCCAGCGGAAAAATGGCCAAAAAGCGGGTGGGCTATAGCCTTGGTAGGGCGTGGGCAAAGTTCGTCCAGCGGACTCGGAATCCCGAGACTTTGGGCGGCCTCCGTGTGCCAAAAATAGGCCAGGCACTGTGCCAAAATTGCCCGAAGGTCGGGGGTGCCAAAACCCCAGCGGAAAAATTGCCAAAAGCGGGTGGGCTATAGCCTTGGTAGGCGTGGGCAAAGTTAGATCCGCCCGGACTCGGAAGCCGAGACTTTGCGGGCGGCCTCCGTGATGGCAAAGCGCCCGAAGGTCGGGGTGCAAAACCCCCAAATGGCCAAAAGCGGGTGGGCTATAGCCTTGGTGGGGCGTGGGCAAGAGTTTCGATCATGGCTCGGAATGGCGAGACTGCGGGAGGCCTCCGTGTACCAAAAATAGGCCACAGGCACAGCCGCAAAATTAGCGCGAAGTCGGGTGCAAAACCCCCAAATGGCCAAAAGCGGGTGGGCTATAGCCTTGGTGAGGGCGTGAGGCAAAGGTCCGCCGGGCTCGGAATAGACTTTGCAGGAGGCCTCCGTGTACCAAAAATAGGCCACCCAGGCACAGAAATTAGCGCCCGAAGGTCAAGTGCCAAACCCCCAAATGGCCAAAAGCGGGTGGGCTATAGCCTTGAGTAGGCGTGGGCAAGGATTCGTCCGCCGGAGCTCGGAATGGCCGAGACTGCGGGAGGCCTCCGTGTGCCAAAAATAGGCCACAGGCTCAGCGCCAAAATTGGCGCCGAAGAGTCAGTGCAAAACCCCAAATGGCCAGAAAACGGGTGGGCTATAGCCTTGGTGGGGGGCGTGGGCAAAGTTCGTCCGCCGGGCTCGGAATGGCCCGAGACTTAGCGGGAGGCCTCCGTGTTGCAAAAATAGGCCACGGGCACAGCCGCGCCCAAAAATTAGCGCCGAAGGTGAGGTGCCAAAACCCCAAGCGGAAAAATTGCCAAAAGCGGGTGGGCTATAGCCTTGAGTGAAGGGCGTGGGCAAGCGAATCGTCGGACTCGGAATGGCCCGAGACTTTGCGGGCGGCCTCCGTGTACCAAAAATAGGCCCACAGGCACAGCCGCGCCCAAAAATTAGCGCCCGAAGGTCGGGGTGCCAAAACCCCAAATGGCCAAAAGCGGGTGGGCTATAGCCTTGGTGGGCGTGGGCAAAGTTCGTCCGCCGGAGCTCGGAATAGCGAGACTTTGCGGGAGGCCTCCGTGTACCAAAAATAGGCCACAGGCACAGCGCAAAGTGGCGCCCGAAGGTCGGGGTGCCAAAACCCCCAAATGGCCAAAAGCGGGTGGGCTATAGCCTTGGTGGGGCGTGGGCAAGTTCCTCCGCCCAGCTCGGAATGGCCCGAGACTTTCCGGGAGAGGCCTCCGTGTGCCAAAAATAGGCCCGCAGGCACAGCGCGCCAAAAATTAGTGCCGAAGGTCGGGGTGCCAAAACCCGCCATGGCGGAAAAATGACCAAAAGCGGGTGGGCTATAGCCTTGGTGGGCGTGGGCAAAGTTCGTCAGCGGACTCGGAATGGCCGAGACTGCGGGCAGCCTCCGTATGCAAAAAATAGGCCACAGGAACAGCCGCGCCCAAAAATAGCGCCGAAGGTCAGGTTGCAAAACCCCACAAATGGCCAAAAATCAGTGGGCTATAGCCTTGGTGGGCGTGGGCGAGATTCGCGGACTCAGGAACCGAGACTGCGGGCAGCCTCCGTGTACCAAAAATAGTCCACGGGCACAGCGCGCCCAAAAATTAGCGCCCGAAGGTCAGAGGTGCCAAAACCCCCAAATGGCCAAAAGCAGGTGGGCTATAGCCTTGGTGAGAAGCGCGAGGTGAGATTCGTCCGCGGACTCGGAATAGCCCGAGACTTTGGGGGCGGCCTCTGTGTGCCAAAAATAGGCCACAGGCATAGCCGCACCCAAAAATTTGCGCCGAAGGTCAGGGTGCTGAAACCCCAAATGGCCAAAGCAGCGGGTGGGCTATAGCCTTGAGTGGGAAGCGCATGAGTGAGATTCCGCCGGACTCGGAATGGCCCGAGACTTTAGGCGGCCTCTGTGTGCCAAATAGGCCACAGGCATAGCTGCGCCCAAAATTAGCTCCGAAGGTCGGGGTGCCAAAACCCCCAAATGGCCAAAAATACGGTGAGCTATAGCCTTGGTAGGCGTGGGCGAGATTCGTCCGCCGGACTCGGAGTGGGCCGAGACTTTGCGGGCGCCCTCCGGGTGCAAAAATAGGCCCAGGTAGAGCCGCCTTAAAAAGTAGTGCCCGAAGGTCGAGTGCGAAAACCCCAAGCGGAAAAATGGCCAAAAGCGGGTGGGCTATAGCCTTGGTGGGCGTGGGCAAGTTCGTCCGCGGACTCGGAATGGCCGAGACTATGCGGGCAGCCTCCGTGTGCCAAAAATAGGCCACCCGGCACAGCGCTTAAATTAGTGCCGAAGGTCAGGGTGCCAAAACCCCCCAGCGGAAAAATGGCCAAAAAACGGGTGGGCTATAGCCTTGGGGGGGGGCGTGGGCTAAGTTCGTCCGGCGCACTCGGAATGGCCCGATACTTTCGGGGTGGCTTCCGTGTGCCAAAAATAGGCCACGGGCATAGCCGCGCACAAAAATTAGTGCCCGAAGGTCGGGGTGCCAAAACCCCCCAGCGGAAAAATGGCCAAAAAACGGGTGGGCTATAGCCTTGGTAGGGCGTGGGCAAGCCCGTCCGGACTCGGAATGGCCCGAGACTTTGCGGGGCGGCCTCCGTGTGCCAAAAATAGGCCACGGGCACAGTCGCGCACAAAAATTAGTGCCCGAAGGTCGGGGTGCCAAAACCCCCCAGCGGAAAAATTGCCAAAAAACGGGTGGGCTATAGCCTTGGTGGGGCGTAGGCAAGTTCGTCCGCGGACTGGAATAACCCGAGACTTTAGGCGGCCTCCGTGTGCTAAAAATAAACCCACAGGCATAGCGCGCCTTAAAAATTAGCGCCGGAAGAGTCGGGGTGCCAAAACCCCAAGCGGAAAAATGGACAAAAATCGGGTGGGCTATAGCCTTGGTAGGGCGTGGCGAGATTCGTCCGCCCGGACTCGGAATAGCCGAGACTTTGGGGCGGCCTCCGTGTGCCAAAAATAGGCCAGGCATGCCTTAAAAATTAGCGCCGAAGGTCAGGATGCCAAAACCCCAGCGGAAAAATGGCCAAAAATCGGGTGGGCTATAGCCTTGGTGGGGCGTGGGCGAGATTCGTCGCCGGACTCGGAATAGCCGAGACTGCGGGCGGCCTCCGTGTACAAAAATAGGCCACAGGCACAGCCGCGCCCAAAAATTAGCGCCCGAAGGTCAGGATGCAAAACCCCCAAATGGCCAAAAGCGGGTGGGCTATAGCCTTGGTGGGGGCGTGGGCAAAGATTCGTCCGCCCGGGCTCGGAATGGCCGAGACTGCAGGCGGCCTCCGTGTGCCAAAAATAGGCCACGAGGCACAGTCGCGCCCAAAAATTAGTGCCCGAAGGTCAAGTGCCAAAACCCCAACGGAAAAATAGCCAAAAGCGGGTGGGCTATAGCCTTGGTGGGGCGTGGGCAAAGGTCGTCAGCGGACTCGGAAGCCGAGACTTTGCGGGCAGCCTCCGTGTACCAAAAATAGGCCACAGGCACTTAAAAAATAGCGCCCGAAGGTCAGGTGCCAAAACCCCACAAATGGCCCAGTGGGCTATAGCCTTGGTAGGCGTGGCGAGATTCGTCCGCGGACTCGGAATGGCCGAGACTTTCACAGGCGGCCTCCGTGTGCCAAAAATAGGCCAGGCACAGCCCAAAAATTAGTGCCGAAGGTCAGGTACCAAAACCCCAGCGGAAAAATTGCCAAAAAGCGGGTGGGCTATAGCCTTGGTGGGGCGTGAGGCAAGTTCGTGCGGACTCGGAATGGCCGAGACTTTGCGGGCAGCCTCCGTGTGTGCCAAAAATAGGCCACGGGCACAGCGCGCCAAAAAATAGCGCCCGAAAGGTCAGGGTGCCAAAACCCCACAAATGGCCAAAATACGGTGGGCTATAGCCTTGGTGGGGCGTGGGGCGAGTTCGTCCGCGGACTCGGAATGGCCCGAGACTTTCAGGCGGCCTCCGTGTACCAAAAATAGGCCACAGGCACAGCCGCGCCCAAAATTAGCGCCCGAAGGTCAGGGTGCAAAACCCCAAATGGCAAAAATCGGTGGGCTATAGCCTTGGTAGGCGTGGGCGAGTTCGTCCCGCGGACTCGGGAATGGCCGAGACTGCGGGCGCC
Source organism: Citrus mangshanensis (assembly GCA_030449895.1). NCBI lineage: Eukaryota > Viridiplantae > Streptophyta > Magnoliopsida > Sapindales > Rutaceae > Citrus > Citrus mangshanensis. The sequence continues at coordinate 45,839 of JASUUJ010000112.1, read as the reverse complement.
CTCCATGTGCCAAAAATAGGCCCAGGCACAGCCGCGCCCAAAATTAGCGCCTGAAGGTCGGGGTGCCAAATCCCCCAGCGGAAAAATGGCCAGCTCGGGTGGGCTATAGCCTTGGTGGGCGTGGGCGAAGTTAAATCCGCCGGACTAGAATGGCACGAGACTTTGCGGGCGGCCTCCGTGTGCCAAAAATAGGCCACAGGCACAGCCAGGCAAAAATTAGTTCGAAGGTCGGGGTGCCAAAACCCCCAAATGGCCAAGCAGGTGGGCTATAGCCTTGGTAGGGGGCCGTGGCGGGGTTCGTCCGCCCGGACTAGGAATAGCACCAGACTGCGGGCGGCCTCAAATGTGTGACAAAAAATAGGCCATAGGCACAGCAAAAATTAGCGAAGTTTGGGGTGCAAAACCCCAAATGTCAAAAGCGGGTGGGCTAAAGCCTTTGTGGCGTGGGCAAAGTTAAATCGCGGACTCGGAATGGCCGAGACTTTGCAGGTGGCCTCCGTGTGTACCAAAAATTGTACAGGCACAGCAAATAATTAGCACCAGAAGGTCGGGGTGCCAAAACCCCCAAATGGCCAAAAATGGGTGGGCTATAGCCTTGGTGGGCGTGGCGAGATTCGTCCCGGACTAGGAATAGCACGAGATTTTGCGAGGCGGCCTCCGTGTTACAAAAATAGGCCACGGGCAAAGCCGTGCCCAAAAATAATAGCCCGAAGGTCAGGGTGCCAAAACCCCTAAATGGCCAAAAGCGGGTGGGCTCGGCCTTGGTAGGCGTGGCGGGAAATCCGCGGACTCAGGAATAGCCCGAGACTTTAGGGCGGCCTTCGTTTACCAAAAATAGGCCCAGGCATAGCCGCGCCCAAAAATTAGCGCCCTAAGGTCAGGGTGCCAAAACCCCCCCGCGGAAAAATGACCAAAAATCCTGTGGGCCATAGCCCTGGTGGGGGGCGTGGGCAAAGTTCGTCCGCCGTACTCGGAATGGCCCGAGACTTTGCGGGTGGCCTCCGTGTGCCAAAAATAGAGCCACGGGCACAGCCACTCCCAAAAATTAGCGCCCGAAGTTCGAGATGCAAAACCCCCAAATGGCCAAAAGCGGGTGGGCTATAGCCTTGAGTGGGGCGAGGGCGAGATTCGTCCGCGGACTCGGAATAGCCTGATACTTTGTGGCGGCCTCCGTGTTCCAAAAATAGGCCACAGGCACAGCGCGCCCAAAAATTGGCGAAGGTCAGTGCGAAAAACCCCAGCGGAAAAATGGCCAAAAATCGGGTGCGCTATAGCCTTGGTGTGGGCGTGGGGCGAGATTTGTCCGCGGACTCGGAATGGCCGAGACTTTGCGGACGGCCTCCGTGTCCCAAAAATAGTACACGGGCGCAGCCGAGCCCAACCAAAAGCGCCTGAATGTCGGGGTGCCAAAACCCCAAATGGCCCAAAAGCGGGTGGGCTATAGCCTTTGTGGGCGTGGGCGAGATTCGTCTGCCGGACTCGTAATGGCGAGACTTTCGGGTGGCCTCCGTGTGCCAAAAATGAGGCAGGCTCAGCGCGCCAAATATTTGCGCCCGAAGGTCGGGTGCCAAAACCCCCAAATGGCCCATAAGCATGGGTAGGCTATAGCCTTGAGTGGGGCGTGGCGAGTTCGTCCGCGGACTCAGAATGGCCGAGACTTTTCGGGTGGCCTCCGTGTGGCAAAAATAGGCCACGGGCTCAGCCGCGCCCAAAAATTAGTGCCCGAAGGTCGGGTTGCCAAAAACCCCTGCGGAAAAATGGCCATCGGGTGGGCTATAGCCTTGGTAGAGGCGTAAGGCGAGATTCGTCCGCCGGACTGGAAAGGCCCGAGACTTTGAGGGCGGCCTCCGTGTGCCAAAAATAGGCGCTGCCAGGCACAGTCGCGCCCAAAATAGCACCCGAGGTCGGGGTGCCATAACCCCCAAATAGCCACAAAGCAGGTGGCTATAGCCTTGGTAGAGAGGTGGCGGAGTTCGTCCGCGGACTCGGAATAGCCCGAGACTGCGGGCCCGCCAGCCTTCGTGTGCCAAAAATAGGCCAGGCTTGGCGCCCAAAATTAGCGCCCGAAGGTCGGGTTGCCAATTACCCCTGCGGAAAAATGGCCAAAAATCGGGTGGGCTATAGCCTAGGTGGGGGGTGTGGGCGAAGTTCGTCCGCCGGTCTAGAATAACACGAGACTTTGCAGGCGGCCTCCGTGTGCCAAAAATGAGGCCACGTGCACAGCCGCGCAAAATTAGCGCCCGAAGGTGGTGCCAAAACCCCAGCGGAAAAATGGCCAAAAATCGGGTGGGCTATAGCCATGGTGGGGGCGTTGGCGAAGTTCGTCCGCGGACTCAGGATGGCCGAGACTTTGGCGGCCTCCGTGTGCTTAAAATAGGCCCAGGCCCAGCCGCGCAAAAATTAGCGCCTGAATGTCGGGGTGCAAAACCCCAGCGGAAAAATGGCCAAAAATCGGGTGGGCTATAGCCTTAGTGGGGCGTGGCGAAGTTCGTCCGCCGGACTAAGAATACGAGACTTTGCGGGCGGCCTCCGTGTGCCAAAAATAGGCCACCCAGGCACAGCCGCCAAAAATTAGAACCCAAAGGTAGCCGTGCCAAAACCCCCAAATGGCCAAAAGCGGGTGGGCTATAGCCTTGGTGGGCGTGGCGAGATTCGTCCGCGGACTCGGAATAGCCCGAGACTTTGTAGGCGAGCTCCATTATGCAAAAATAGGCGTGCAGGCACAGTCGCGCCCAAAAATTAGTACCCGAAGGTAGGGTGCCATAACCCCCAAATGGCCAAGCGGGTCGGCTATAGCCTTGGTACAGGCGTAGGCGAGTTCGTCCGCGGATTCGGAATGGCCGAGACTTTGCGGGCTGACCTCCGTGTGCCAAAAAATGAGCCCGCAGGCACAGCCGCGCCCAAAAATTAGAGGCCGAAGGTCGGGTTGCCAAAAACCCCTGCGGAAAAATGGCCAAAAATCGGGTGGGCTATAGCCTTGGTGGGGGGCGTGGGCGAAGTTCGTCCGCCGGACTCGGAAAGGCCCGAGACTTTGAGGGCGGCCTCCGTGTGCAAAAAAAGGCGGCAGGCAGAGTCGCGCCCAAGAATTAGCGCCCGAAGGTCGGGGTGCCAAACAAAACCCCCCAGCGGAAAAATGGCCAAAAATCGGGTGGGCTATAGCGTTGGTGGGGGGTGTGGGCGAAGTTCGTCCGCTGGTCTAGGAATGGCACGAGACTTTGCGGGCAGCCTCCGTGTGCCAAAAATAGGCCACGGGCACAGCCGCGCCCAAAAATTAGCGCCCGAAGGTCGGGGTGCCAAAACCCCCCAGCGGAAAAATGGCCAAAAGTCGGGTGGGCTATAGCCTTGGTAGGCGTGGCGAGTTAAATCCGCGGACTAGGAATGGCACGAGACTTTGCGGGCTGCCTCCGTGTGCCAAAAATAGACCACGGGCACAGCCGCGCCCAAAAATTATTACCCGAAGGTCGGGGTGCCAAAACCCCCCAAATGGCCAAAAAACGGGTGGGCGATAGCCTTGGTGGGGGGCGTGGGGGAAGTTCGTCCGCCGGACTCGGAATGGCCCGAGACTTTGGCTGCGGCCTTCGTTTGCCAAAAATAGGCCACGGGCACAGCCGCGACCAAAAATTAGCACCCGAAGGTCGGGGTGCCAAAACCCCCCAAATGGCCAAAAAACGGGTGGGCTATAACCTTGGTGGGGGGCGTGGGCGAATTTCGTCCGCCGGACTAGGAATGGAACGAGACTTTGCGGGCGGCCTCCTAGTTCCAAAAATAGGCCACGGGCACTGCCGTGCCCAAAAATTAGTACCCGAAGGTCGGGGTGCCAAAACCCCCTAAATGGCCAAAAAACGGGTGGGCTATAGCCTTGGTGGGGGGCGTGGGCGAAGTTCGTCCGCCGGACTCGGAATGGCCCGAGACTATGGGGGCAGCCTTCGTTTGCCAAAAATAGGCCATGGGCATAGCCGTGCCCAAAAATTAGCTCCCGAAGGTCGGGGTGCCAAACCCCCCAGCGGAAAAATGGCCAAAAATCGGGTGGGCTATAGCCTTGGTGGGGGGCGTGGCGAGATTAAATCCGCCCGGACTAGGATTGCACGAGACTTTGCGGGCGGCCTCGGGTGCCAAAAATGTAGCCCACAGGCACAGCCGCGCCCAAAAGTTAGTGCCGAAGGTCGAGTGCCAAAACCCCAGCGGAAAAATGGCCAAAAATCGGGTGGGCTATAGCCTTGGTAGGCGTGGCGAGTTCGTCCGCGGACTCGGGATGGCCGAGACTGCGGGCGGCCTCCGTTCACCAAAAATAGGCCACGGGCCCAGCCGCGCCCAAAAATTAGCGCCCGAAGGTCGGGATGCCAAAACCCCCCAGCGGAAAAATGATCAAAAATCGGGTGGGCTATAGCCTTGGTGGGGGGCGTGGGCGAAGTTCCTCCGCCGGACTAAGAATGGCATGAGACTTTGCGGGCGGCGTCCGTGTGCCAAAAATAGGCCACGCAGGCACAGCGCCTTTAAAAAGTAGTGCCGAAGGTCGGGGTGCCAAAACCCCAGCGGAAAAATGGCCAAAAATCGGGTGGGCTATAGCCTTGGGTGCGTGGGCGAGATTCGTCCGCGGACTCAGGATAGCCCGAGACTTTGTGGCGGCCTCCGTGTGCAAAAATAGGCCACGGGCACAGCGCGCAAAAATTAGCGCCGAAGGTCGGGTGCCAAAACCCCACAGCGGAAAAATGGCCAAAATCGGGTGGGCTATAGCCTTGGTGGGGCGTGGCGAAGATTCGTCCGCGGACTAGGAATAGCGAGACTTTGCGGGCGGCCTCCGTGTGCCAAAAATAGGCCACCAGGCACAGCCAGCCCAAAAATTAGCACCCGAAGGTCGGGGTGCCAAAACCCCAAATGGCCAAAAGCGGGTGGGCTATAGCCTTGGTAGGCGTGGGCGAGATTCGTCCGCCGGACTAGGATTGGCACGAGACTGCGGGTGGCCTCCGTGTGCCAAAAATAGGCCCACGGGCACAGCCCAAAAATTAGCTCGAAGGTGGTGCAAAACCCCAAGCGGAAAAATGGCCAAAATCGGGTGGGCTATAGCCTTGGTAGGGCGTGGGCGAAGTTCGTCCGCGGACTAGGAATGGTACCCGACTTTGCGGGGCGGCCTCCGTGTGCCAAAAATAGGCCACGGACACAGCCGTGCCAAAAATTAGCACCAGAAGGTGGTGCCAAAACCCCCAAATGGCCATGGGTGAGCTATAGCCTTGGTTAGGGCGTGGCGAGGTCCGCCGGACTGGAATAGCCCGGGAACTTTGTGGCGGCCTTCGTGTTCCATAAATAAACCCACGGACACAGCCGCGCCCAAAAATTAGCACCGAAGGTCAGGGTGCAAAACCCCCAAATGACCAAAAGCGGGTGGGCTATAGCCCATGTAGGGCGTGGGCGAGATTCGTCCCCGGACTCGGAATAGCCGAGACTTTGTGGGCGGCCTCCGTGTTCCAAAAATAGGCCCAGGCACTGCCGTGCCCAAATTAGATGCCGAAGGTCGGGGTGCCAAAACCCCTAAATGGACAAAAAAGCGGGTGGAGCTATAGGCTTGGTGGGCGTGGCGAAGTTTATCCGCCCGACTCGGAATAGCCGCGACTGCGGGGGGCCTCCGTGTGCGAAAAAAATGAGCCCACAGGCACCGCGCCCAAAAATTAGCGCCCGAAGGTCGGGGTGCCAAATCCCCCAGCGGAAAAATGGCCAAAAATCGGGTGGGCTATAGCCTAGGTGGGGGGCGTGGGCGAAGATCGTCCGCCGGACTAGGATTGGCTCGAGACTTTGCGGGCGGCCTCCGTGTGCCAAAAATAGGCCACGGGCACACCCAAAAATTAGTGCCCGAAGGTGGGTGCAAAACCCCAAGCGGAAAAATGGCCAAAATCGGGTGGGCTATAGCCTTGAAGGTAGGCGTGGGGCGAGAGTTCGTCCGCCGGACTAGGAATGGCACGAGACTTTGCAGGCGGCCTCCGTGTGCCAAAAATAGGCCAACTGCCGCCCAAAAATTAGCACCCGAAGGTCGGGGTGCCAAAACCCCAAATGGCAAGCAGGTGGGCTATAGCCTTGGTAGGCGTGGCGAGATTAAATCCGCGGACTCGGAATAGCCGGAGACTTTGTGGGTGGCCTCCGTGTTCAAAAATAAACCCACAGGCACTGTGCCCAAAATTAGTGCGAAGGTCGGGGTGCCTAAACCCCTAAATGGCCAGGTGGGCTATAGCCTTGGTAGGCGTGGCGAGTTCGATCCGCGGACTCGGAATAACCCGAGACTTTGAGGCGGCCTCCGTTTGCCAAAAATAGGCCCGCAGGCATAGCCACGCCCAAAATTAGCTCCCGAAGGTCGGGGTGCCAAACCCCAGCGGAAAAATGGCCAAAAATCGGGTGGGCTATAGCCTTGAGTAGGGCGTGGGGCGAATTCGTCCGCGGACTAAGTTTGCACGAGACTGCGAGGCGGCCTCCATGTGCCAAAAATATGCCACGGGCACAGCCGCGCCCAAAAATTAGCGCCCGAAGGTCAGGGTGCCAAAAGCCCCCAGCGGACAAATGGCCAAAAATCGGGTGAGCTATAGCCTTGAGTGGGCGTGGCGAGTTCGTCCGCGGACTAGGAATATGCGAGACTGCGGCGGCCTCCGTGTGCCATAAATAGGCCACAGGCACAGCAGCGCCAAAAGTAGCACCCAGGTCGGGGTGCCAAAACCCAAATGGCCAGCAGGTGGGCTTTAGCCTTGGTAGGCGTGGCGAGATTAAATCCGCGGACTCGGATAGCCCAGTCTTTGTGGGCGGCCTCCATGTTCCAAAAATAGGCCCAGGCACTGCCGTGCCCAAAAATTAGTGCCCGAAGGCGGGGTGCAAAACCCCTAAATGGCCAAAAAGCAGGTGGGCTATAGCCTTGGTGAGGCGTGGGCGAGTTCGTCGCGGACTCGGAATAGCCCGAGACTTTGGGGGGCGGCCTCCGTTTATCAAAAATAGGCCACAGGCATAGCGCGCCCAAAAGTAGCTCGAAGGTCGGGGTGCCAAACCCCAGCGGAAAAATGGCCAAAAATCGGGTGGGCTATAGCCTTGAGTAGGCGTGGCGAGATTCGTCCGCGGACTAGGTTAGGCAGAGACTTTGCGGGCGGCCTCCGTGTACCAAAAATAGGCCCACAGGCACAGCCGCCAAAAATTAGCTCCGAAGGTCGGTGCCAAAACCCCAGCGGAAAAATGGCCAAAAATCGGGTGTGCTATAGCCTTGGTGGGGCGTGGCGAGATTCGTCCGCGGACTAGGAATAGTACCCGACTGCGGGCGGCCTCCGTGTGCCAAAAATAGGCCACGGACACATAAAAATTAGCACCGAAGGTCGGGGTGCCAAAACCCCCAAATGGCCAAAAAGGGTGGGCTGTAGCCTTGGTAGGGCGTGGCGAGATTAAATCCGCCGGACTAAGAATAGCCCGAGATTTTGTAGGCGGCCTCCGTGTGCCCAAAATAGGCCATAGGCACTTGGCGCAAAAATTAGCACCCGAAGGTCTGGGTGCCAAAACCCCCAAATGGACAAAAAAGCGGGTGGGCTATAGCCTTGGTAGGCGTGGCGAAGTTTGTCCGCCCGACTCGGAATGGCCGCGACTGCGGGGGCCTCCGTGTGCCAAAAATAGGCCATGGGCACAGCGCCCAAAAATTAGCGCCCGAAGAGTCGGGGTGCCAATATCCCAGCGGAAAAATGGCCAAAAATCGGGTGGGCTATAGCCTTGAGTGGGCGTGGCGAGATTCGTCGCGGACTCGGAATTGCCGAAAGCGGGCGGCCTCCGTGTGTGCCAGAAATAGGCCACAGGCTGTAAAAATTAAGCGTCCGAAGGTCGGGGTGCCAAAACCGAAATGGCCAAAAGCGGGTGGGCTATAGCCTTGGTGGGCGTGGCGAAGTTTTATCCGCCCGACTCGGAATGGCCGCGACTTTGCGGGGGCCTCCGTGTGCCAAAAATAGGGGCGCAGCCGCGCAAAAATTAGCGCCGAAGGTGGTGCCAAAACCCCAGCGGAAAAATGGCCAAAATCGGGTGGGCTATAGCCTTGGTGGGGCGTGGGCGAGATTCGTCCGCGGACTTATTTGACGGCCGCGACTTTGCGGTCGGCCTCCGTGTGCCAAAAATAGGCCCGCAGGCACAGCAGCGCACAAAAATTAGCACCGAAGGTCGGGGTGCCAAAACCCCAAATGGCCAAAAGCGGGTGGGCTATAGCCTTGGTGGGGCGTGGCGAGATTCGTCCGCGGACTCGGAATGGCCGAGACTTTGTGGCGGCCTCCGTGTTCCAAAAAATAGGCCACGGGCACTGCCGTGCCCAAAAATTGAGTGCCCGATGGTCGGGGTGACAAAACCCCTAAATGGACAAAAGCGGGTGGGCTATAGCCTTGGTAGAGGCGTGGCGATGTTTGTCCGCCCGACTCAGAATGGCCGCGACTTTGCAGGGGGCCACCGTGTGCCAAAAATAGGCTTGAGCACAGCCGCGCAAAAATTAGCGCCGAAGGTGGGGTGCAAAACCCCAGCGGAAAAATGGCCATCGGGTGGGCTATAGCCTAGGCGGGGCGTGGCGAGATTCGTCCGCGGACTAGGAATGGCACGAGACTGCGGGCGGCCTCCGTGTGCCAATACTAGGCCATGGGCACAGCTGCTTGCCCAAAAAGTGGCACCCGAAGGTCGGGGGTGCCAAACCCCAAATGGCCAAAAAAGGGGTGAGCTATAGCCTTGGTAGGCGTGGGCGAAGATTCATCCGCCGGACTCGGAATGGCCCTAGACTTTGTGGCGGCCTCCGTGTGCAGAAATAGGCCATGGGCACAGCGCGCCCAAAAATTAGCGCCAGGTCGGTGTGCCAAAACCCCGAAATGGCCAAAAGCGGGTGGGCTATAGCCTTGGTAGGGCGTGGCGAGTTTATCCGCCCGACTCGGAATGGCCAGCGACTGCGGGAGGTCCTCCGTGTGTGCCAAAAATAGCCCATGGTACAGCGCGCCAAAAATTAGCGCCCGAAGGTCGGGGTGCCAAAACCCCAGCGGAAAAATGGCCAAAAATCCGGTGGGCTATAGCCTTGGAGGCGTGGGCGAGTTCGTCCGCGGACTCGGGCGGCCCGCGACTTTGCGGTCGGCCTCCGTGTGCAAAAATAGGCCACAGGCACAGCAGCGCAAAAAAATTAGCGCCAAGTCGGGGTGCCAAAACCCCCAAATGGCCAAAAAAGCGGGTGGGCTATAGCCTTGGTAGGCGTGGCGAGGATTCGTCCGACGGACTCGGAATGGCCCGAGACTTTGCGGGCGGCCTCCGTGTACCAAAAATAGGCCACGGGCATAGGCGCGCCCAAAAAATAGTACCCGAAGGTCGGGGTACCAAAACCCCCCAGCGGAAAAATTCCCAAAAATCGGGTGGGCTATAGACTTGGTGGGGCGTGGCGAGATTCGTCCGCGGACTCGGGAATAGCCCGAGACTGCGGGCGGCCTCCGTGTGTGCCAAAAATAGGCCCAGGCACAGCGCGCCAAAAATTAGCGGCCGAAGGTCGGGGGTGCCAAAACCCCCCAGATGGCCAAAAAACGGGTGGGCTATAGCCTTGGTGGGGGGCGCGGGTGAAGTTCGTCCGCTGGACTCGGAAAAGCCCGAGACTTTACGGGCGGCCTCCGTGTGCCAAAAATAGGCCACGGGCACAGCCTCGCCCAAAAATTAGCGCCCGAAGGTCGGGGTGCCAAAACCCCCCAAATGGCCAATAAACGGGTGGGCTATAGCCTTGGTGGGGGGCGTGGGCAAAGTTCGTCCGCCGGACTCGGAATGGCCCGAGACTTTGCGGGCGGCCTCCGTGTGCCAAAAATAAGCCACGGGCACAGCCGCGCCCAAAAATTAGTGACCGAAGGTCGGGGTGCCAAAACCCCCAAAATGGCCAAAAGCGGGTAGGCTATAGCCTTTGTAGGGCGTGGGGCGAGATTCGTCCGCCCGGACTCAGAATAGCCGAGACTGCGGGAGGCCTCCGTGTGCCGAAAAATAGGCCACGGGAACAGCAGCCCAAAATTAGCGCCGAAGGTCGGTGCCAAAACCCCCCAGCGGGCAAATGGCCAATAATCGGGTGGGCTATATCCTTGGTGGGGGGCGTGGGCGAAGTTCTTCCGCCGGACTAGGAATGGCACGAGACTTTGCGGGCGGCCTCCGTGTGCCAAAAATTGGGCACGGGCACAGCCTCGCCCAAAAATTAGCGCCCGAAGGTCGGGGTGCCAAAACCCCCCAAATGGCCAATAAACGGGTGGGCTATAGCCTTGGTGGGGGGCGTGGGCAAAGTTCATCCGCCGGACTCGGAATGGCCCGAGACTTTGCGGGCGGCCTCCGTGTACCAAAAATAAGCCCACAGCTCAGCGCCCAAAAATTAGTACCCGAAGGTCGGGTGCCAAAACCCCAATTGGCAAGCGGGCGAGCTATAGCCTTGGTGGGCGTGGGCGAAGATTAAATCCGCCCGGACTCGGAAGCCCGAGACTTTGCGGGCGGCCTCCGTGTGCTAAAAATAGGCCACAGGAACAGCCGCGCCCAAAATTAGCGCTTGAAGGTGCCCAAAACCCCAGCGGAAAAATGGCCAAAAGCGGGTGGGCTATAGCCTTGGTGGGGCGCGGGTGAGATTCGTCCGCGAGGCACGGAAAAGCCGAGACTTCTGGGGCGGCCTCCGTGTGCCAAAAATAGGCCCACAGGCACAAAAAATTAGCGGCGAAGGTCGGGGGTGCCAAAACCCCAGATGGCCGGGTGGGCTATAGCCTTGGTAGGGCGTGGCGAGATTCGTCCGCGGACTCGGAATAGCCCGAGACTGCAGGCGGCCTCCGTGTTCCAAAAAGTAGCCAGGCACAACCAAAAATTAGCGAAGGTCGGGGTAGCAAAACCCCCAATTGGCCCAAGGCGGGCTATAGCCTTGGTGGGCGTGGGCGAGATTCGTCCGCCGGACTCGGAATGGCCCGAGACTGCGGGCGGCCTCCGTGTGCAAAAATGAGGCCACAGGCACAGCCGCGCAAAAATTAGCGCCGAAGGTCGGGGTGCAAAACCCCAGCGGAAAAATGGGCAAAAATCGGGTGGGCTATAGCCTTGGTAGGGCGTAGGGGAAGTTCGTCCGCCGGACTCGGAATGGGCCGAGACTGCGGGGCGGCCTCCGTGTCCCAAAAAATAGGCCACAGGCACAGCGCGCCAAAAATTAGCCGAAGAGTCGGGTGCCAAATCCCCAGCGGAAAAATGGCGAGAAATCGGGTGGGCTATAGCCTTGGTGGGGCGTAGGCAAGTTAAATCCGCGGACTAGGAATGGCACGAGACTGCGGGGCGGCCGTGTGCCAAAAATAGGCCGCAGGCACAGCGCCCAAAATTAGCGGCCGAAGGTCAGGGTGCCAAACCCCAGATGGCCAAAAGCGGGTGGGCTATAGCCTTGAGTAGGCGCAGGTGAGATAAATCCGCCGGACTCGGAAAAGCCGAGACCTTACAGGCGGCCTCCGTGTGCCAAAAATAGGCCACTGGCGCAGCAGCGCCAAATTAGCGGCCGAAGGTCGGGGTGTAAAACCCCAGGATGGCCAAGCAGGTGGGCTATAGCCTTGGTAGGCGTGGCGGAAGTTCGTCCGCCGGACTAGGAATGCACGAGACTTTGCGGGCGCCTCCATGTGCCAAAAAATAGGCCACAGGCACAGCCGCTCCCAAAAGTGGCGCCCGAAGGTCGGGGTGCCAAAACCCCCCAAATGGCCAAAAAACGGGTGGGCTATAGCCTTGGTGGGGGGTGTGGGCGAAGTTAGTCCGCCGGACTCGGAATGGCCCGAGACGTTGCGGCCTGCCTCCGTGTGACAAAAATAGGACACGGGCACATACCTTAAAAATTAGCACCCAGTTCGGGGTGCCAAAACCCCCAAATGGCCAAAAAACGGGTAGGCTATAGCCTTGGTGGGGGGCGTGGGCGGAGTTCGCACGCCGGACTCGGAATGGCCTGAGACTTTGCGGGCGGCCTCCTTGTTCCAAAAATAGGCCACGGGCATAGCCGCACCCAAAAATTAGCGCCCGAAGGTCGGGGTGCAAAAACCCCCCAGCGGAAAAATGGCCAAAAATCGTGTGGGCTATAGCCTTGGTGGGGGGCGTGGGCGAAGTTCGTCCGCCGGACTCGGAATGGCCCGAGACTTTGCGGACGGCCTCCATGTGCCAAAAATAGGCCACGGAGACAGCCGCACTAAAAAATTAGCGCCCGAAGGTCGGGGTGCCAAAACCCCCCAGCGGGAAAATGGCCAAAAAACGGGTGGGCTATAGCCTTGGTGGGGGGCGTGGGCAAAGTTCATCCGCGGGACTCGGAATGGCCGTAGACTTTGCGGGCAACCTCCGTGTGCCAAAAATAGGCCACGGGCACAGCCGCTCCCAAAAATTAGTGCCCGAAGGTCGGGGTGCCAAAACCCCAGCGGAAAAATGGCCAAAAATCGGGTGGGCTATAGCCTTGGTGGGGGGCGTCGGCGAAGTTCGTCCGGTGCACTCGGAATGGCCCGAGACATTGGGGGTGGCTTCCGTGTGCCAAAAATAGGCCACGGGAATAGCCGCGCCCATAAATTAGCGCCCGAAGGTCGGGGTGCCAAAACCCCCCAGCAGAAAAATGGCCAAAAATCGGAGGGGCTATAGCCTTGGTGGGGGGCGTGGGCGAAGTTCATCCGCCGGTCTCGGAATGGCCCGAGACTTTGCGGGCGGCCTCCGTGTGCAAAAAATAGGCCACGGCCACAGCCGCGCCCAAAAATTAGCTCCCGAAGGTCGGGGTGCCAAAAACCCCCAGCGGAAAAATGGCCAAAAATCGGGTGGGCTATAGCCTTGGTGGGGGGCGTGGGCTAAGTTCGTCCGCCGGACTCGGAATGGCCCGAGACTTTACGGGTGGCCTCAGTGTGCCAAAAATAGGCCACGGGCACAGCCGCGCCCAAAAATTAGCGCCGAAGGTCAGGGTGTCAAAACCCCCAAATGGACAAAAGCGGGTGGGCTATAGCCTTGGTGGGCGTGGGCGAGTTTCCGCGGACTCAGAATGGCCCAAGACTGGGGCGGCCTCAAGTGTGCCAAATATAGCCATGGGCACAGCCGTGCCCAAATTAGCCGAAGTTTAGGGTGCAAAAGCCCCAAATGGCCAAAAATGGGTGGCTATAGCCTTGGTGGGCGTGGCGAGATTCGTCCGCCGGACTCGGAATAGCGAGACTGCGGAGTGGCCTCCGTGTGCCAAAAATGAGGCCCGCAGGCACAGCCGCGCCCAAAAAGTGGCGCCGAAGGTCGGGTGTCAAAACCCCAAATGGACAAAAGCAGGTGGGCTATAGCCTTGGTAGGCGTAGGCGAAGTTCGTCCGCCGGACTCAGAAATGGCCCAAGACTGCGGGCGGCCTCCGTGTGCCAAATATAGCCATAGGCACAGCCGTGCCCAAAAAGTACCAGTTTGGGGTGCCAAAACCCCAAATGGCCAAAAAATGGGTGGGCTATAGCCTTGGTGGGCGTGGCGAGATTCGTCCGCCGGACTCGGAATGGCCCGAGACTTGCGGGTGGCCTCCGTGTACCAAAAATAGGCCACCCAGCCGCCCCAAAATTAGCTCCCAAAGGTCGGGGTGCCAAAACCCCCAAATGGCCAAAAAGCGGGTGAGCTATAGCCTTGGTGGGCGTAGGCAGGTAAATCCGCGGACTTGGAATGGCCGAGACTTTGGGGCGGCCTCCGTGTGCCAAAAAATCGGCCACCAGGCACAGCCGTGCCAAAAATTAGCCACCAGTTGGTGCCAAAACCCCAAATGGCCAAAAGGTGGGCTATAGCCTTTGCTTAGGGCGTGGGGCGAGTTCGTCCCGCGGACTCAGAATAGCCCGAGACTTCGCGGGCGGCCTCCGTGTGCCAAAAATCGGCCACGGGCACAGCCGCGCCCAAAAATTAGCACCCGAAGTTTGGGGTGCCAAAACCCCCCAAATGGCCAAAAAACGGGTAGGCTATAGCCTTGGTGGGGGGCGTGGGCGGAGTTCGTACGCCGGACTCGGAATGGCCAGAGACTTTGCGGGCGGCCTCCGTGTGCCAAAAATAGGCCCACAGGCATAGCGCACCCAAGTGGCGCCCGAAGGTCGGGGTGCCAAAACCCCCCAGCGGAAAAATAGCCAAAAATCGTGTGGGCTATAGCCTTGGTGGGGGGCGTGGGCGAAGTTCGTCCGCCGGACTCGGAATGGCCCGAGACTTTGCGGACGGCCTCCGTGTGCCAAAAATAGGCCACGGACACAGCCGCGCTAAAAAATTAGTGCCCGAAGGTCGGGGTGCCAAAACTCCCCCGCGGAAAAATGGCCAAAAAACAGGTGGGCTATAGCCTTGGTGGTGGGCGTGGGCAAAGTTCGTCCGCCGGACTCGGAATGGCCCGAGACTCTGGGGGCGGCCTCCGTGTGCCTAAAATAGGCCACGGGCATAGCCGCGCCCAAAAATTAGTACCCGAAGGTCGGGGTGCCAAAACCCCCCAGCGGAAAAATGGCAAAAAAATGGGTGGGCCATAGCCTTGGTGGGGGGCGAGGGCGAAGTTCGTCCGCCGGACTCGGAATGGCCCGTGACTTTGCGGGCGGCCTCCGTTTGCCAAAAATAGGCCACGGGCACAGCCGCGCACAAAAATTAGCGCCCGAAGGTCGGGGTGCCAAAACCCCACAAATGGCCAAAAAACGGGTGGGCTATAGCAGTGGTAGGCGTGGCGAGATTCGTCCGCGGACTCGGAATAGCCGAGACTTTGCGGGCGGCCTCCGTGTGCCAAAAATAGGCCGCAGGCAGCCTTAATAATTACCGCCATAAGGTCGGGGTACCAAAACCCCACAGCGGAAAAATGGCCAAAAATCGGGTGGGCTATAGCCTTGGTGGGGGGCGTGGGTGAAGTTCGTCCGCGGACTCAGGAATAGCCCGAGACTTTGCGGGCGGTCTCCGTGTGCCAAAAATAGGCCCACAGGCACAGCGCGTCAAAATTAGCGCCCGAAGGTCAGGGTGCCAAAACCCCAAATGGCCAAAAGCGGGTGGGCTATAGCCTAGGTGGAGCGCGGGTGAGATTCGTCCCGGACTCGGAAAGGCCGAGACTTTATGGGCCGCCTCCTTGTGCCAAAAATAGGCCACGGGCACAGCCGCGTCCAAAAATTAGCGCCCGAAGGTCGGGGTGCCAAAACCCCCCAAATGGCCAATAAACGGGTGGGCTATAGCCTTGGTGGGGGGCGTGGGTAAAGTTCATCCGCCGGACTCGGAATGGCCCGAGACTTTGCGGGCGGCCTCCGTGTGCGAAAAATAAGCCACGGACACAGCCGCGCCCAAAAATTAGTGCTCGAAGGTTGGGGTGCCAAAACCCCCCAAATGGCCAAAAAACGGGTGGGCTATAGCCTTGGTAGAAGCGGCGGTGAGTTCGTCCGCGGACTCGGAAAGGCCGAGACTTTACGAGGCGGCCTCCGTGTACCAAAAATAGGCCACAGGCACAGCCTCCTTAAAAATTAGCGCCCGAAGGTCGGGGTGCCAAAACCCCCAAATGGCCAATAAGCGGGTAGGCTATAGCCTTGAGTGGGCGTGAGGCAAAGTTCGTCCGCGGACTCGGAATGTCGAGACTTTGCGGGGCGGCCTCCGTGTGCCAAAAATAAGCCACAGGCACAGCGCCCAAAAATTAGAACCGAAGGTCGGGGTGCAAAACCCCCAAATGGCCAAAAGCGGGTGGGCTATAGCCTGGGTGGGTGGTGAAGATTCGTCCGCGGACTCGGAAAGGCCGAGACTTTATGGGCAGCCTCCATGTGCCAAAAATAGGCCACAGGCACAGCGCGAACAAGTAGCGCCGAGGTCGGGGTGCCAAAACCCCAAATGGCCATAAGCGGGTGGGCTATAGCCTTGGTAGGCGTGGGTAAGTTCATCCGCGGACTCGGAATGGCCGAGACTGCGGGGCGGCCTCCGTGTGCCAAAAATATGCCACGGTCACAGCCGCGCCCAAAAATTAGTGCCCGAAGGTCGGGGTGCCAAAACCCCCCAAATGGCCAAAAAATGGGTGGGCAATAGCCTTGGTGGGGGGCGCGGGTGAAGTTCGTCCGCCGGACTCGGAAAGGCCGAGACTCGGGTGGCCTCCGTGTGCCAAAAATAGGCCACGGGCACAGCCTAAAATTAGCGCCCGAAGGTCGGGGTGCCAAAACCCCCAAATGGCCAATAAGCGGGTGGGCTATAGCCTTGGTAGGCGTGGGCAAGTTCGTCCGCGGACTCGGAATGGCCAGACTGCGAGGCGGCCTCCATGTGCAAAAATGCAAAAATTAGCGCGAAGGTGGTGCAAAACCCCAGCGGAAAAATGGCCAAATCGGGTGGGCTATAGCCTTGGTAGGCGTGGCGGGTTCGTCCAGTGCACTCGGAATGGCGAGACCTTGAGGTGGCTTCCGTGTGCCAAAAATCAGGCATTAAATTAGCGCCGAAGGTCGGGGTGCCAAAACCCCAGCGGAAATATGGCCAAAAATCGGGTGGACTTTACCCTTGGTAGGCGTGGGCGAGATTCGTCCGCGGACTCAGAATGGCCCGAGACAAGGCGGCCTCCGTGTGCAAAAAAAAATAGGCCCGGGCACAGCCGCGTCAAATTTAGTGACCGAAGGTCAGGTGCCAAAACCCCCAAATGGACAAAAGCGGGTGGGCTATAGCCTTGGTGGGGGGAGTGGGCGAATTCGTCCGCTGGACTCGGAATGGCCCGAGACTGCGGGCGGCCTCCGTGTGCCAAAAATAGGCCCGGGCACAGCTGTGCCCAAAAATTAGCGCCGAAGGTGGGGTGCAAAACCCCGAATGGCAAAAGCAGGTGGGCTATAGCCTTGGTGGGGCGTGGCGAGAGTTCGTCCGCTGGACTCGGAATGGGCCGGAGACTGTGGGCGGCCTCCGTGTGCCAAAAATGGCCACGGGAACAGCTTAAAATTAGCGCCCGAAGTCGGGTGCCAAAACCCCAGCGGAAATATGGCCAAAAAATGGGTGGGCTATAGCCTTGGTGAAGTGTGGCGAGTTCGTCCGCGGACTCGGAATGGACCGAGACTGCGGGCGGCCTCCGTGTGCCAAAAATAGGCCCGCAGGCACAGCCGCGTCAAAATTTAGTGACCGAAGGTCGGGGTGCCAAAAACCCCCAAAGGGACAAAAAACGGGTGGGCTATAGCCTTGGTGGGGGGTGTGGGCGAAGTTCGTCCGCCGGACTCGGAATGGCCCGAGACTTTGCGGGCGGCCTCCGTGTGCCAAAAATAGGCTACGGGGACAGCCGCACCCAAAAATTTGCGCCCGAAGGTCGGCGTGCCAAAACCCCCCAGTGGAAAAATGGCCAAAAATCGGGTGGGCTATAGCCTTGGTGGCGTGGCGAGACCGTCCGCCGGACTAGGAATGGCACGAGACTTTGCGGGCGGCCTCCGTCTGCCACAAATAGGCCACTGCCACAACCGCGCCCAAATATTAGTACCCGAAGGACGGGGTGCCAATACCCCCCAAATGGCCAAAAAACGGGCGGGCTATAGCCTTGGTGGGGGGCGTGGACTAAGTTCGTCCGCCGGACTCGGAATGGCCCGAGACTTGCGGGCGGCCTCCGTGTGCCAAAAATAGGCCCACGGGCATAGCGCGCCTTAAAAAGTGCCCGAAGGTCGGGGTGCAAAACCCCAAATGGCAAAAATGGGTGGGCTATAGCCTTGGTGGGAGGCGTGGCGAGTTCGTCCGCGGACTCGGAATGGCCCGAGACCTTGCGGGCGGCCTCCGTGTGCCAAAATTAGGCCAGGCCAAAAGTGACAAAAATTAGTACGAAGTTAGGGTGCAAAAACCCCAAATGGACAAAAGCGGGTGGGCTAGCAGGCCTTGGGTATAGCCTTGGTGGCGTGGCGAGATTCGTCCGCGGACGGACAGATAGCCAGAACTTTTGGGGCGGCCTCAAATGTCAAAAATAGGCCACAGCCGGCAGCCAAATTAGCGCGAAGGTCAGGTGCCAAAGCCCCCAAATGGCCAGCAGGTGGGGCTGCAGGCGGACTCGGGGACAGCTGCGCGCAAAAATTAGCCGAAGGTCGGGGGTGCCAAAACCCCAGCGGAAAAATGGCCAAAAATCGGGTGAGCTATTGCCTTGGTAGGGCGTGAGGCGAGATTCGTCCGCCGAGACTTTGCGGGTGGCCTCGTGTGAATAGGCCCCGGCAGCTGCGCCCAAGGCCAAAGGCAGTGGGGGTGCCAACCCCAAATGGCCAAAAAGCGGGTGGGCTATAGCCTTGGTGGGGCGTGGCGGAAGTTCGTCCGCCCGGTTTCGGAATGGCCGAGACTTTTAGGCGACCTCCGTGCGCCAAAAATAGGCCACGGGGACAGCCTTGCAAAAATTAGCGCCAAAACCCCAAGCGGAAAAATGGCCAGTGGGCTATAGGGTGGGCTAGGAATGCCACGAGAGTGCGGGGCAACCTCCGTCTGCCAAAAATACGGGCACAGCCAAAAATTAAAGAACCCGAAGGTCGGGGTGCCAAAACCCCCAAATGGCCAAAAGCGTGTGGGCTATAGCCTTGGTGGGCGTGAGGAAGTTCATCCGCGGACTCGGAATGGCCGAGTCTTTGGGGGCAGCCTCGTGTGCCAAAAATAGGCCACGGCATAGCCGCATTAGCGCCCGAAGGGAGTGCAAAACCCTCAGCGGAAAAATGGCCAAAAATCGGGTGGGCTATAGCCTTGGTGGGGCGTAGGCGGATTCGTCCGCGGACTGGAATGGCGAGACTTTGGGGCGGCCTCCGTGTGCCAAAAATTAGTGCCACGAAGGTTGGGGTGCCAAAACCCCAGCGGAAAAATGGCCAAAAATCGGGAGGCTATAGCCTTGGTAGGCGTGGCGAGATTCGTCCGCCCGGACTCGGAATGGCCGAGACTTTGGAAGGCGGCCTCCGTGTGCCAAAAAATAGGCCCACAGGCATAGCCGTGCCCAAAAATTAAGCACCAGGTCGGGGTGTCAAAACCCCAGCCGACAAATGGCCAAAAAACGGGTGGGCTATAGCCTTGGTGGGGGGCGTTGGCGAAGTTCGTCCGCCGGACTCGGAATGGCCCGAGACTTTGGGGGCGGTCTCCGTTTACCAAAAATAGGCCACGGGCATAGCCGTGCCCAAAAATTAGCACCCGAAGGTCGGGGTGCAAAAACCCCCCAACGGACAAATGGCCAAAAATTCGGTGGGCTATAGCCTTGGTGGGCGTGGCGAGATTAAATCCGCCGGACTGGAATGGCCCGAGACTTTGGGGGTGGCCTCCGTGGGCCAAAAATAGGCCACGGGCATAGCCGCGCCCAAAAATTAGCTCCCGAAGGTCGGGGTGCAAAAACCCCCCATCGGAAAAATGGCCAAAAATCGGGTGGGCTATAGCCTTGAGTAGGCGAGGCGAGATTCGTCTGCGGACTGTGGCCGAGACTTTGCGGGCGGCCTCCGTGTGCAAAAATATTCCACCCAGGCACAGCCGCGCCCAAAAGTAGCGCCCGAAGGTCAGGTGCCAAAACCCCCCAAATGGCCAAAAAATGGGTGGGCTATAGGCTTGGTGGGGGGCGTGGCGAGATTCGTCCGCCGGACTCGGGAATAGCCAGAGACTGCGGGCGGCCTCCGTGTGCCAAAAATAGGCCATAGGCACAGCTGCGCCCAAAAATTAGCACCGAATTTGGTGCCAAAACCCCAAATGGCGAAAAGCGGGTGGGCTATAGCCGTAGGGCGTGGCGAAGTTCAATCCGCGGACTCGGAATGGCCCGAATTTGCGGGCGGCCTCCGTGTGCCAAAAATAGGCCACAGGCACAGCCGCACCCAAAAATTAGCGCCAATTTCGGGGTGCCAAAACCCCAAATGGCCAAAAGCAGGTGGGCTATAGCCTTGGTGAGGGCATGGGCGAGAGTTCGTCCGCTGGACTCGGAATGGCCCGGGAATTTGCGGGCGGCCTCCGTGTGACAAAAATAGGCCACAGGCACAGCCGGGCCCAAAATTGCCACCCAAATTTCAGGGTGCCAAAAACCCCAAATGGCGAAAAAAGCAGGTGGGCTATAGCCTTCGTGGGGCGTGGCGAGATTCGTCCGCGGACTCGGAATGGCCCGAGAAATTTGGCGGCCTCCGTGCGCCAAAAATAGGCCACGGGCATAGCCGCACCCAAAAAGTAGCGCCGAAGGTGGTGCCAAAACCCCAGCGGAAAAATGGCCAAAATCGGGTGGGCTATAGCCTTGGTGGGGGCGTGGGTGAAGTTCGTCCGCCCGGACTCGGAATGGTCAGAGACTTTTAGGCGGCCTCCGTGTGCCAAAAATAGGCCATGGACACAGCCGCGCTCAAAAATTAGCGCCCGAAGGTCGGGTCACGAAACCCCAAATGGCCAAAACCGGGTGGCTATAGGCTCGGTGGGGCGTGGCGAAATCGTCCAGCCGGACTCGGAATAGCCCGAGACTTTGGGGCGGTCTCCGTGTGCTAAAAATAAGCCACGGGCATAGCGCGCCCAAAATTGGCGCCGAAGGTCGGGGGTGCCAAAACCCCCAAATGGCCAAAAGCAGGTGGAGCTATAGCCTTGGTAGGCGTGGGGCGAGTTCGTCCGCCCGGACTCTGAATGGCCCGAGAATTTTAAGGCGGCCTCCGTGTGCCAAAAATAGACCACGGGAAAAGCGCCCAAAAGTGGCGCCGAAGTCAGTGCCAAAACCCCAAGCGGAAAAATGGCCAAAAATCGGGTGGGCTATAGCCTTGGTAGAGGCGGGCGAGATTCGTCCGCCCGGGCTCGCATAATGGCCGAGACTTTGCGAAGGCGGCCTCCGTGTGCCAAAAATAGTCCACAGGCACAGCCCCGCGCATAAAAATTAGCGCCCGAAGGTCAGGGTGCCAAAACCCCCAAATGGCCAAAAGCGGGTGGGCTATAGCCTTGGTGGGGGTGTAGGGCGAGATCGTCCGCGGACTCGGAATAGCCCGAGAATTTGCGGCGGCCTCCGTGTGCCAAAAATAGGCCACGAAAAACCCAAAAATTAGCGCCGAAGGTCAGGTGCCAAAACCCCCAAATGGCAAAAGCGGGTGGGCTATAGCCTTGGTGGGGGCGTGGGGCGAGAGTTCGTCCACGGACTCTGAATAGCCCGGGAATTTTGGGGCGGCCTCCGTGTGCCAAAAATAGGCCACAGGCATAAAAATTAGCGCCCGAAGGTCGGGTACAGAAACCCCCAAATGGCCAACGGGTGGGCTATAGCCTCGGGGCGCGGGCGAAGTTGTCCGCCCGGACTGGAATAGCCGAAATTTGCAGGCGGCCTCCGTTTGCCAAAAATAGGCCAGGCACAGCCGCACCCAAAAATTAGCACCTGAAGGTCGGGGGTGCCAAAACCCCAAGCGGAAAAATGGCCAAAAGCGGGTGGGCTATAGCCTTGGTGGGGGAGCATGGGCAAAGTTCGTCCGCGGGCTCGGATTTCCCGAGACTTTGCGGGCGGCTTCCGTGTTCCAAAAATAGGCCAGGCACAGCGCGCCCAAAAATTAGCTCCCGAAGGTCGGGGTGCCAAAACCCCCAAATGGCCAAAATCGGGTGAGGCTATAGCCTTGAGTCGGGCGTGGGCGAGATTCGTCCGCCGGACTCGGAATGGCCGAGACTTTACAGGCGGCCTCCGTGTGCCAAAAATAGGCCCGCGCCCAAAATTTAGCGCCCGAAGGTCGGGTGCCAAAACCCCAGCGGAAAAATGGCCAATCGGGTGGGCTATAGCCTTGATAGAAGTGAGGCGAAGTTAAATCCGCCCGGACTCGGAATGGCCCGAGTCATTGCGGGAGGCCTCCTTGTGCCAAAAATAGGCCAATGGCACAGCCGCGCCCAAAAATTTGCTCCGGAAGTTCGGGGTGCCAAAACCCCCCAAATTGCCAAAAAACGGGAGGCTATAGCCTTGGTAGGGGCGTGGCGAGATTCGTTCGCGGACTCGGGAATGGCCCGAGACTTTGCGGGCGGCCACCGTGTGCCAAAAATAGGCCACGGGCACTGCCGCGTCCAAAAATTAGCGCCCGAAGGTCGGGGTGGCAAAACCCCCCAGCGGACAAATGGCCAAAAATCGGGTGGGCTATAGCCTCGGAGGGGCGAGGGCGAGATTCGTCCGCCCGGACTCGGAATGGCCGAGACTTTGCGGGCGGCCAGCGTGTGCCAAAAATAGGCCCGCAGGCACAGCCGCGCCCAAAAATTAGCACCTGAAGGTCAGGGTGCCAAAACCCCAGCGGAAAAATGGCCAAAAAAGCGGGTGGGCTATAGCCTTGGTGGGGAGTGGGCAAGAGTTCAAATCCGCGGACTCGGAATGGCCCGAGAATTTGCGGGCGGCTTCCATGTTCCAAAAATAGGCCACGGGCACAGCCGCACCCAAAAATTAGCTCGAAGGTCAGGGTGCCAAAACCCCCAAATGGCCAAAAATCGGGTGGGCTATAGCCTTGGTAGGCGTGGCGAGAGTTCGTCCGCCGGACTCGAAATAGCCGAGACTTTGTGGCGGCCTCCGTGTGCCAAAAATAGGCCCCAGGCACAGCGCGTCAAAAGTAGCGCCGAAGGTCGGGGTGCCAAAACCCCAAATGGCCAAAAAATGGGTGGGCTATAGCCTTGGTAGGCGTGGCGAGATCCGCCCGGACTCGAATAGCCCGACACTGCGGGCGGCCACCGTGTGCCAAAAATAGGCCCGCAGGCACTGCGCGTCAAATTAGCGCCGAAGTCAGGGTGCCAAAACCCCCCACCGGAAAACTGGCCAAAAATCCGGTGGGCTATAGCCTCGGTGGGCGATAAGCGAGATTCGTCCGCGGACTCGGAATGGCCCGAGACTTTGCAGGCGGCCTCCGCGTGCCAAAAAAGGCCACGGCCACAGCTGCGCCCAAAAGTGGCGCCCGAAGGTCGGGTGCCAAAACCCCAAATGGCCAAAAAGCGGGTGGGCTATAGCCTTGGTGGGTGGTGTGGGCGAAGTTCGTCCGCCGGACTAGGAATGGCACGAGACTTTGCGGGCGGCCTCCGTGCGCCAAAAATAGGCCACGGCCACAACCGCGCCCAAAATTAGCACCCGAAGGTCGTGGTGCCAAAACCCCCCAAATGGCGAAAAAACAGGTGGGCTATAGCCTTCGTAGAGGCGTGGCGATGTTGATCCGCCCGGACTCGGAATGGCCCGAGAATTTGCTTGCGGCCTCTGTGTGCCAAAAATAGGCCACGGGCATAGCCGCACCCAAAAATTAGCGCCCGAAGGTCGGGGTGCCAAAACCCCCCAGCGGAAAAATGGCCAAATATCGGGTGGGCTATAGCCTTGTTGGGGGACGTGGGCGAAGTTCGTCCGCCGGACTGGAATAGCCGAGACTTTGCGGGCGGCCTCCGTGTGCCCAAAATAGGCCACGGGCACAGCGCGCCAAAATTTAGCGCCCAAAGGTCAGGGTGCCAAAACCCCCAAATGGCCAAAAGCAGGTGGGCTATAGCCCTCGTAGGCGTGGGCGAGATTCGTCCGCCGGACTAGGAATGGCACGAGACTGCGGGCGGCCTCCGTGTGTGCCAAAAATAGGCCCAGCCATAACCGCGCCAAAAATTAGCACCCGAAGGTCGGGGTGCCAAAACCCCAAATGGCCAGCGGGTGGGCTATAGCCTTGGTGGGGGCGTGGATGAGATTCGTCCGCCGGACTCGGAATGGCCCGAGACTGCGGGCGGCCTCCGTGTGCCAAAAATAGGCCCGCAGGCATAGCCGCACCCAAATTAGCGCCCGAAGGTCGGGGTGCCAAAACCCCAGCGGAAAAATGGCCAAAAATCGGGTGGGCTATAGCCTTGTTGGGCGTGGCGAAGTTCGTCCGCCGGACTCAGAATAGCCGAGACTGCGGGCGGCCTCCGTGTGCCCAAAATAGGCCACAGGCACAGCCGCGCCTTAAAAATTAAAGCCCAAAGGTCGGGGTGCCAAAACCCCCAAATGGCCAAAAGCGGGTGGGCTATAGCCTTGGTGGGCGTGGGCGAGATTCGTCCGCCCGGACTAGGAATGCACGAGACTTTGCGGGCGGCCTCCGTGTGCCAAAAATAAGCCCAGCAGCCCAAAAATTAGCACCCGAAGGTCGGGGTGCCAAAACCCCAAATGGCCAAAAGCGGGTGGGCTATAGCCTTGGTGGGGAGCGTGGATGAGTTCGTCCGCGGACTCGGAATGGCCCGAGACTTTGCGGGCGGCCTCCGTGTGCCAAAAATAGGCCACGGGCATAGCCGCACCCAAAAATTAGCGCCCGAAGGTCGGGGTGCCAAAACCCCCCAGCGGAAAAATGGCCAAAAATCGGGTGGGCTATAGCCTTGTTGGGGGGCGTGGGCGAAGTTCGTCCGCCGGACTCGGAATGGCCAAAGACTTTGCGGGCGGCCTCCGTGTGCCCAAAATAGGCCACGGGCACAGCCGCACCAAAAGTGGCGCCCGAAGGTCGGGGTGCAAAAACCCCCAAATAGCGCAGGTGGCTATAGCCTTGGTGGGCGTGGGCGAGATTCGTCCGCCGGACTAGAATATGCGAGACTTTGGGCGCCCTCCGTGTGCCAAAAATAGGCCTGGCAGCCAAAAATTAGCACCCGAAGGTCGGGGTGCCCAAACCCCCAAATGGCCAAAAGCAGGTGGGCTATAGCCTTGGTGGGGGTGTAAGGCGAGATTCGTCCGCGGACTCGGAATGGCCCGAGACTGCGAGGCGGCCTCCGTGCGCCACAAATGAGGCCACGGACAAGCCGTACCAAAAATTAGCACCCGAAGTTCGGGTGCCAAAAGCCCCAAATGGCCAAAAGCGGGTGGGCTATAGCCTTGGTAGGGCGTGGGAGGAGTTCGTCCGCCGGACTCAGAATGGCCGAGACTGCGGGGCGGCCTCCGTGTGCCAAAAATAGGCCACGGGGACAGCCACGCCCAAAAGTAGCGCCCGAAGGTCAGTGCCAGCCCCCAAGCGGCCCAAGCGGGTGGGCTATAGCCTTGGTGGGCGTGGCGAGTTCGTCCGCCAGACTGGAATGGCCCGAGACTGTGCAGGCGGTCTCCGTGTTCCAAAAATAGGCCACAGGCAGCCGCGCCAAAATTAGCGCCCGAAGGTCAGGGGTACAAAACCCGCCAAGCGGAAAAATGGCCAAAAATCGGGTGGGCTATAGCCTTGGTGGGGAGTGTAGGCGAAGTTCGTCCGCGGACTCGGAATAGCCCGATACTGCGGGCGACCTCCGTGTGCCAAAAATTGCAGGCACAGCCTTAAAAATTAGCGCCCAAAGGTCGGGGTGCCAAAACCCCCTGCGGAAAAATGGCCAAAATCGGGTGGGCTATAGCCTTGGTGGGGGCGTGGCGAGTTCGTCCGCGGACTAGGAATAATACGAGACTTTGCGGGCGGCCTCCGTGTGCAAAAATAGGCCACGGCCACAGCGCGCCAAAAATTAGCGCCGAAGGTCGGGGTGCCAAAACCCGCCAGCGGAAAAATGGCCAAAAATCGGGTGGGCTATAGCCTTCGTGGGGGGGATGGGCGAAGTTCGACAGCCGGAGTAGGAATGTCCCGATCCTTTGCGGGCGACCTCCGCGTGCCAAAAAGTGGCCACGGGCACAGCGCGCCAAAAATTAGCGCCCAAGGTCAGGTGCAAAACCCCCTGCGGAAAAATGGCCATCGGGTGGGCTATAGCCTTGGTGGGGGGCGTGGGCGAAGTACCTCCGCCGGACTAGGAATGGCACGAGACTATGCGGGCGCACTCCGCATTCCAAAAATATGCCTCGGGCACAGCCGTGCACAAAAATTTGGGACGGTAGGTCTGTGTTCCAAAATCCGCCTGCGGAAAAATGGCCAAAAATCGGGTGGGCTATAGCCTTGGTGAAGTGTGGCGAAGATCGTCCGCGGACTCGGAATAGCCCGATACTGCGGGCGACCTCCGTGTGCCAAAAATTGTACAGGCATAGCCCTTAAAAATTAGCGCCCTAAGGTCGGTGTGCCAAAACACCCCTGCGTATAAATGGCCAAAAATCGGGTGTGCTATAGCCTTGGTGGGGGCGTGGGCGAGATTCGTCCGCGGACTAGAATGACACGAGACTTTGCGGGCGGCCTCCGTGTACCAAAAATAGGCCACAGGCACAGCCGCGCCCAAAGTGCGCCGAAGGTCGGGGTGCCAAAACCCCAAATGGCCAAAAGCGGGTGGGCTATAGCCTTGGTGAGGCGTGGCGAGTTCGTCCCGCCGGACTCGGAATAGCCGAGACTTTGTGGCGGCCTCCGTGTGCCAAAAATAGGCCACAGCCACAGCCCAAAGGTCGGGAGTGCCAAACCCCAAGCGGAAAAATGGCCAAAAATCGGGTGGGCTATAGCCTTGGTGGGGCGTGGGCGAGATTCGTCCGCGGACTAGGAATGACACGAGACTTTGCGGGCGGCCTCCGTGTGCCAAAAATAGGCCACGAGGCACAGCCAGCCAAAAATTAGCGCCGAAGGTCGGGTGCCAAAACCCCCAAATGGCCAAAAGCGGGTGGGCTACAGCCTTGGTGAGGCGTGGGCGAGATTCGTCCGCCGGACTCGGAATAGCCCGAGACTGCGGGCGACCTCCGTGTGCCAAAAATTACAGGCACAGCGCCAAAATTAGCGCCCAAGGTCAGTGCCAAAACCCCCAGCGGAAAAATGGCCAAAATCGGGTGGGCTATAGCCTTGGTGGGCGTGGCGAGATTCGTCCGCCGGACTAGGAATGACACGAGACTTTGCGGCCAAATAGGCCCTTGTGCAAAAATAGTGAGCGCCGAAGGTCGGGGTGCCAAAACCCCCAAATGGCCAAAAAGCGGGTGGGCTATAGCCTTGGCGGGCGTGGCGAGATTCGTCCGCCGGACTGGAATAGCCCGAATTTGCGAGGCGGCCTCCGTTTGCCAAAAATAGGCCACAGGCACAGCGCCCAAAAATTAGCACCTGAAGGTCGGGTGCCAAAACCCCAGCGGAAAAATGGCCAAAAAGCGGGAGGCTATAGCCTTGGTGGGGCGTAGGCAAAGATTCGTCCGCCGGACTCGAATAGCCCGAGACTTTGCGGGCGGCTTCCGTGTTCCAAAAATAGGCACAGCGCGCCCAAAATTAGTGCCGAAGGTGTACCAAAACCCCCAAATGGCCAAAATCGGGTGGGCTATAGCCTTGGTAGGCGTGGGCAAAGTTGTCCGCCGGACTCGGAATGGCCGAGACTTTGCGGGTGGCCTCCGTGTGCCAAAAATAGGCCACAGGCACAGCCGCGCAAAAATTAGCACCTGAAGGTCGGGGTGCCAAAACCCCAGCGGAAAAATGGCCAAAAGCGGGAGGGCTATAGCCTTGGTGGGCGTGGGCAAAGTTCGTCCGCGGACTCGGAATGGCCCGAGACTGCGGGGCGGCTTCCGTGTTCAAAAATGAGCCACAGGCACAGCCGCGCCCAAAAATTAGCGCCCGAAGGTGGGGTACAAAACCCCCAAATGGCCAAAATCGGGTGGGCTATAGCCTTGTGGGGCGTAGGCAAATTCGTCGCCGGACTCGGAATGGCCGAGACTTTGCAGGCGGCCTCCGTGTGCAAAAAATAGGCTACAGGCACAGCCGCGCCCAAAAATTAGGCGCCCGAAGGTCGGGGTGCCAAAATCCCCCAAATGGCCAAAAGCGGGTGGGCTATAGCCTTGGTGGGCGTGGCGAGATTCGTCCGCCGGACTCGGAATAGCCCGAGACTGCGGGCGGCCACCGTGTGCCAAAAATAGGCTACAGGCACTGCAGCAAAAATTCGCGCCCGAAGGGGGTGCCAAAACCCCAGCGGAAAAATGGCCAAAATCGGGTGGGCTATAGCCTCGGTGGGGCGGGCGAGATTTGTCCGCGGACATGGAATAGCCGAGACTGCGGGGCGGCCACCGTGTGCCAAAAATAGTCCACGGGCACAGCCGCGACCAAAAATTAGCACCTGAAGGTCGGGGTGCCAAAACCCCCCAGCGGAAAAATGGCCAAAAAACGGGTGGGCTATAGCCTTGGTGGGAGTGGGCAAGATCCGCCCGGACTCGGAATAGCCGAGAATTTGGCGGCTTCCGTGTTCCAAAAATGAGCCGCAGGCACAGCCGCGTCAAAAATTAGCGCCCGAAGGTCGGGGTGCCAAAACCCCCAAATGGCCAAAAATCGGGTGGGCTATAGCCTTGAGTGGGGCGTGGGCAAGGATTCGTCCGCGGACTCGGAATGGCCCGAGACTTTGCGGGCGGCCTCCGTGTGCCAAAAATAGGCTGCACAGCGCGCCCAAAATTAGCGCCCGAAGGTCGGGGTGCCAAAATCCCAAATGGCCATGGTGGGCTATAGCCTTGGTGGGGCGTGGCGAGATTCGTCCGCGGACTCGGAATAGCCCGAGACTGCGGGCGGCCACCGTGTGCCAAAAATAGGCTCACAGGCACTGCAGCGTCAAAAGTCGCGCCCGAAGGGGGTGCCAAAACCCCAGCGGAAAAATGGCCAAAATCGGGTGGGCTATAGCCTCGGTGGGGCGAGGCGAGATTTGTCCGCGGACATGGAATAGCCGAGACTGCGAAGGCAGCCACCGTGTGCCAAAAATACGCCACGGGCACAGCCGCGCCCAAAAATTAGCACCTGAAGGTCGGGGTGCCAACACCCCCCAGCGGACAAATGGCCAAAAAACGGGTGGGCTATAGCCTTGGTGGGGGGAGTGGGCAAAGTTCGTCCGCGGACTCGGAATAGCCGAGAATTTGTGGCGGCTTCCGTGTTCCAAAAATAGGCCACAGGCACAGCGCGTCAAAAATTAGCGCCCGAAGGTCAGGGTGCCAAAACCCCCAAATGGCCAAAATCGGGTGGGCTATAGCCTTGAGTGGGGCGTGGGCGAGATTCGTCCGCGGACTCGGAATGGCCCGAAAATTTTAGGCGGCCTCCGTGTGCCAAAAATAGGCCCACGGGAAAAGCCGCAAAAATTAGCGCCCGAAGGTCGGGTGCCAAAACCCCAGCGGAAAAATGGCAAAAAATCGGGTGGGCTATAGCCTTGGTAGGGGACAAAGGCGAGATTCGTCCGCGGACTCGGAATAGCCCGAGACTTTGCGGCGGCCTCTGTGTGCCAAAAATAGGCCACGGGCACAGCTGCGCCCAAAAATTAGCGCCCGAAGGTCGGGGTGCACAAACCCCCAAATGGCCAAAAGCGTGTGGGCTATAGCCTTTGTGGAGGCGTGGCGAGTTCGTCCGCGGACTCAGAATAGCCCGAGACTGCGGGGCCTTCGTGTGCAAAAAATAGGCCACGGGCACAGCCGCGCACAAAAATTAGGGCCCGAAGGTCGGGGTGCCAAAACCCCCAAGCGGCCAAAAGCGGGTGGGCTATAGCCTTGGCGGGCGTGGCGAGTTCGACCGCGGACTCGGAATGGTCCGAGAATTTGCGGGCGGCCTCCGTTTGCCAAAAATAGGCCACGGGCACAGCCGCGCCCAAAAATTAGCACCTGAAGGTCGGGGTGCCAAAACCCCCCAGCGGAAAAAAGGCCGAAAAACGGGTGGGCTATAGCCTTGGTGGGGGGCGTGGGCAAAGTTCGTCCGCCGGACTCGGAATGGCCTGAGACTTTGCGGGCGGCTTCCGTGTTCCAAAAATAGGCCACGGGCACAGCCGCGCCCAAAAATTAGCGCCCGAAGGTCGGGGTACCAAAACCCCCCAAATGGCCAAAAATCGGGTGGGCTATAGCCTTGGTGGGGGGCGTGGGCAAAGTTCGTCCGCCGGACTCGGAATGGCCCGAGACTTTGCGGGCGGCCTCCGTGTGCCAAAAATAGGCACAGGCAAAAATTAGCGCCCGAAGGTCGGGGTGCCAAAATCCCAAATGGCCAAAAAGCGGGTGGGCTATAGCCTTGGTAGGCGTGGCGAGAGTTCGTCCGCCTTTCGGAATAGCGAGACTGCGGGAGGCCACCGTGTGCAAAAATAGGCCCACAGGCACTGCAGCGTCAAAAATTAGCGCCCGAAGGGCGGGGTGCAAAACCCCAGCGGAAAAATGGCCAAAAATCGGGTGGGCTATAGCCTCGGTGGGGCGAGGCGAGATTTATCCGCGGACTCGGAATGGCCGAGACTTTGCGGGCGGCCACCGTGTGCCAAAAATAGGCCACGGGCACAGCGCCAAAAATTAGCACCAGAAGGTCAGGGTGCAAAACCCCAGCGGAAAAATGGCCAAAAGCGGGTGGGCTATAGCCTTGGTAGAAGTGGGCAAGATCGTCCGCGGACTCGGAATGGCCGAGAATTTGCGGCGGCTTCCGTGTTCCAAAAATAGGCCCACAGGCACAGCGCCCAAAAATTAGCGCCCGAAGGTCAGTACCAAAACCCCCAAATGGCCAAAATCGGGTGGGCTATAGCCTTGGTAGGCGTGGCGAGATTCGTCCGCGGACTCGGAATAGCCGAGAATTTTGAGGCGGCCTCCGTGTGCCAAAAATAGCCACAGGAAAAGCCGCACCCAAAAATTAGCGCCGAAGGTCGGGTGCCAAAACCCCAGCGGAAAAATGGCAAAAATCGGGTGGGCTATAGCCTTGGTAGGGGACAAGGCGAGATTCGTCCCCGGACTCGGAATGGCCCGAGACTGCGGGGCGGCCTCTGTGTGCCAAAAATAGGCCCAGGCACAGCCGCGCCCAAAATTAGCGCCCGAAGGTCAGGGTGCACAAACCCCCAAATGGCCAAAAGCGTGGGCTATAGCCTTTGTGGGGAGTCGCGGGCGAGATTCGTCCGCCGGACTCGGAATGGCCGAGACTTTGCGGGGCGGCCTTCGTGTGCAAAAAATAGGCCACTGGCACAGCCGCGCACAAAAATAAGGGCCCGAAGGTCGGGGTGCCCAAACCCCCCAAATGGCCAAAAGCAGGTGGAGCTATAGCCTTGGCGGGCGTGGGCGAGATTCGTCCGCGGACTCGGAATGGCCCGAGAATTTGCGGGGCGGCCTCCGTTTGCCAAAAATAGGCCCACAGGCACAGCGCCCAAAAATTAGCACCTGAAGGTCGGGGTGCCAAAACCCCCAGCGGAAAAATGGCCAAAAGCGGGAGGGCTATAGCCTTGGTGGGGCGTGGGCAAAGATTCGTCCGCGGACTCGGAATGGCCCGAGACTGCGGGGCGGCTTCCGTGTTCAAAAATAGGCCACAGCCGCGCCCAAAATTAGCGCCCGAAGGTCAGGTACCAAAACCCCCAAATGGCCAAAAAACGGGTGGGCTATAGCCTTGGTAGGCGTGGGCAAGAGATTCGTCCGCGGACTCGGAATGGCCCGAGACTGCGGGCGGCCTCCGTGTGCCAAAAATAGGCCACGGACACAGCGCCCAAAAATTGGCGCCCGAAGGTCAGGGTGCCAAAATCCCCCAAATGGCCAAAAAGCAGGTGGGCTATAGCCTTGGTAGGCGTGGGCGAGATTCGTCCGCGGACTCGGAATAGCCCGAGACTTTGCGGCGGCCACCGTGTGCCAAAAATAGGCCACAGGCACTGCAGCGTCAAAAATTAGCGCCCGAAGGGCGGGGTGCCAAAACCCCAGCGGAAAAATGGCCAAAAATCGGGTGGGCTATAGCCTCGGTGGGCGTGGCGAAGTTTGTCCGCGGACTCGGAATGGCCGAGACTGCGGGCGGCCACCGTGTGCCAAAAATAGGCCACAGGCACAGCGCGCCCTTAACAATTAGCACCTGAAGGTCAGGGTGCCAAAACCCCCAGCGGAAAAATGGCCAAAAGCGGGTGGGCTATAGCCTTGGTGGGGAGTGGGGCAAAGTTCGTCCGCGGACTCGGAATAGCCGAGAATTTGCGGCGGCTTCCGTGTTCAAAAATAGGCCACAGGCACTGCGCGCAAAAATTAGCACCGAAGGTCGGTGTGCCAAAACCCCAAATGGCCAAAATCGGGTGGGCTATAGCCTTGGTAGGCGTAGGCGGTCGTCCGCGGACTCGGAATAGCCCGAGACTTTACAGGCGGCCTCCATGTGCCAAAAATAGGCCACAGGCATAGCAGCGCCCAAAAATTAGCGCCCGAAGGTCGGGGTGCCAAAACCCCAAATGGCCATGGTGGGCTATAGCCTTGGTGGGGCGTGGCGAGATTCGTCCGCGGATTGAATGGCCCGAGACTTTGCGAGGCGGCCACCATGTGCCAGAAATAGGCCACGGGCACTGCCGCATCCAAAAATTAGCGCCCGAAGGTCGGGGTGCCAAAACCCCCCAGCGGAAAAATGGCCAAAAATCGGGTGGGCTATAGCCTCGGTGGGGCGAGGCGGGTCGTCCGCGGACTCGGAATGGCGAGACTGCGGCGGCCACCGTGTTCCACAAATAGGCCACGGGCACAGCCGCGCCCAAAAATTAGCACCTGAAGGTCGGGGTGCCAAAACCCCCCAGCGGAAAAATGGCCAAAAGCGGGTGGGCTATAGCCTTGGTGAGAGTGGGCAAGTTAAATCCGCCCGGACTCGGAATGGCCGAGACTTTGGGGCGGCCTCCGTGTGCCAATAATAGGCCACGGGCATATCCGCACCCAAAAATTAGCGGCGAAGGTCGGTGCCAAAACCCCAGCGGAAAAATGGCCAAAATCGGGTGGGCCATAGCCTTGGTAGGCGCGGGTGAGATTAAATCCGCGGACTCGGAATGGCCGGGACTTTGCGAGGCGGCCTCCGTGTGCCAAAAATAGGCCACAGGCACAGCCGCGACCAAAAATTAGCACCTGAAGGTCGGGGGTGCCAAAACCCCCAGCGGAAAAATGGCCAAAAAAGCAGGTGGGCTATAGCTTTTGTAGGCGTGGGCAAGGATTCGTCCGCGGACTGGAATGGCCGAGACTTTGCGGGCGGCTTCCGTGTTCAAAAATAGGCCACAGGCACAGCGCGCCCAAAAATTAGCGCCAGAAAGGTCAGGTTGCAAAACCCCCAAATGGCCAAAAATCGGGTGGGCTATAGCCTTGGTGGGGCGTGGCGGATTCATCCGCCGGACTCGGAATAGCCGAGACTGCGGGTGGCCTCCGTGTGCCAAAAATAGCCCCAGGCACAGCCCTTAAAAATTAGCGCCGAAGGTTGGGGTGCCAAAACCCCCAGCGGAAAAATAGCCAAATCGGGTGGGCTATAGCCTTGGTAGAGGCGAGGCGAGATTCGTCCGCGGACTCGGAATGGCCGAGACATTGCGGGCGGCCTCCGTGTGCCAAAAATAGGCCACCCAGGCACAGCGCCCTTAAAAATTAGCGCCGAAGGTGGTGCCAAAATCCCAAATGGCCAAAAGCGGGTGGGCTATAGCCTTGGTGGGGCGTTGGCGAGATTCGTCCGCCGGACTCAGAAATAGCCCGAGACTGCAGGCGGCCACCGTGTGCCAAAAATAGGCCCGCAGGCACTGCCGCATCAAAAATTAGCGCCCGAAGGTCAGGTACCAAAACCCCCAAATGGCCAAAAATCGGGTGGGCTATAGCCTTGAGTGGGGCGTGGGGCGAGTTCGTCCGCGGACTCGGAATAGCCCGAGACTTTGCGGGTGGCCTCCGTGTGCCAAAAATAGGCCACAGGCACAGCGCGCTCAAAAATTAGCGCCCGAAGGATGGGGTGCCAAAACCCCAGCGGAAAAATGGCCATCGGGTGGGCTATAGCCTCGGTGGGGCGGCGAGATTCGTCCGCCGGACTCGGAATAGCCCGAGACTTTCTGGCGGCCTCCGTGTGCCCAAAATAGGCCACCCGGGCATAGCCGCGCCAATTTGAGTGCCAAAACCCCCAAATGGCCAAAAGCGGGTGGGCTATAGCCTTGGTGAGGGCATGGGCGAAGTTCGTCCGCTGGACTCAGAATGGCCCGAGACTGCGGGCGGCCTCCGTGTGACAAAAAAAAGGCCCACAGGCACAGCCGCGCCCAAAAATTAGCACCCAAATTTAGGTGCCAAAACCCCCCAGATGGCAAAACACCGGGTGGGCTATAGCCTTCGTGGGGTGCGTGGCGAGATTGGAAATCCGCCCGGACTCGGAATGGCCCGAGACTTGGTGTGCGGCCTCCGTGTGCCAAAAATAGGCCACGGGCATAGCCGTACCCTAAAATTAGCGCCGAAGGTCGGGGTGCCAAAACCCCCCAGCGGAAAAATGGGCAAAAATCGGGTGGGCTATAGCCTTGGTGGGCGGCGTGGGCGAAGTTCGTCCGCCGGACTCGGAATAGCCCGAGACTTTGCGGGCGGCCTCTGTATGGTAAAAATAGGCCACGGGAAAAGCTGCACCCAAAAATTAGCGCCCGAAGGTCGGGGTGCCAAAACCCCCCAAATGGCCAACAAACGGGTGGGCTATAGCCTTGGTGGGGGGCGTGGGCGAAGTTCGTCCGCCGGACTCGGAATGGCCCGAGACTTTGCGTGCGGCCTCCGTGTGCCAAAAAATAAGCCACGGCCATAGCCACCTTAAAAATTAGCGCCCGAAGGTCGGGTGCAAAACCCCAGAAATGGCCAAAAGCGGGTGGGCTATAGCCTTGGTGGGCGTGGCGAGATTCGTCCGCGGACTCGGAATGGCCCGAGACTTTGGGGGCGGTCTCCGTTTACCAAAAATAGGCCACGGGCAAAGCCGTGCCCAAAAATTAGCGCCCGAAGGTCGGGGTGCCAAAACCCCCCAGCGGACAAATGGCCAAAAATCGGGGGGGCTATAGCCTTGGTAGGCGTGGGCGAAGTTCGTCCGCCGGACTCGGAAGGGCCCGAGAATTTTGGGGCGGTCCCCGTTTACCAAAAATTCCTCTCGTCCATAGCCGTGCCCAAAAATTAGCGCCCGAAGGTCGGGGTGCAAAAACCCCCCAGCGGACAAATGGCCAAAAATCCGGTGGGCTAGAGCCTTGGTAGGGCGTAGGCGAGATTCAAATCCGCGGACTCGGAATGGCCCGAGACTTTGAGGCGGTCTCCATTTACCAAAAATAGGCCACGGGCATAGCCGTGCGAAAAATTAGCGCCGAGGTCGGGGTGCAAAAACCCCCAGCGGACAAATGGCCAAAAATCCGGTGGGCTATAGCCTTGGTGGGGCGTGGGCCGAAGTTCGTCCGCCTGACTCGGAATAGCCCGAGACTTTGGGGCGGCCTCCGTGTGCCAAAAATAGGCCACAGGCATAGCCGTGCCCAAAAATAACTCGAAGGTCGGGGTGCCAAAACCCCCAGCGGAAAAATGGCCAAAAATCGGGTGGGCTATAGCCTTGGTAGGGGCGAGGCGAGATTCGTCCGCCCGGACTCGCAATGGCCGAGACTTTGCGGGCGGCCTCTGTGTGCCAAAAATAGTCCACAGGCACAGCCGCGCCCAAAAATTAGCGCCCGAAGGTCAGGGTGCAAAACCCCAAATGGCCAAAAGCGGGTGGGCTATAGCCTTGGTGAGGCGTGGCGAGTTCGTCCGCCGGACTCGGAATAGCCCGAGACTTTGCGGGCGGCCTCCATGTGCCAAAAATAGGCCACGGACGCCACCGCGCATAAAGTAGCGCCCGAAGGTCAGGGTGCCAAAACCCCCAAATGGCCATGGGTGGGCTATAGCCTTGGTAGGGGCGTGGGCGAGATTCGTCCGCCGGACTCGGAATAGCCCGGGAATTTGCGGGCGGCCTCCGTGTGCCAAAAATAGTCCACGGGAAAAGCCGCGCCCAAAAATTAGCACCTGTAGGTCAGGGTGCCAAAACCCCCAGCGGAAAAATGGCCAAAAGCGGGTGGGCTATAGCCTTGGTGGGGCGTGGGCAAGATTCGTCCGCGGACTCGGAATGGCCGAGACTTTGCGGGCAGCCTCCGTGTGCCAAAAATAGGCCCGCAGGCACAGCAGCCTTAAAAATTAGCGCCCGAAGGTCGGGGTGCCAAAATCCCCAGCGGAAAAATGGCCAAAAATCGGGTGGGCTATAGCCTTGAGTGGAGGCGAGGCGAGATTCGTCAGCGGACTCGCAATGGCCGAGACTGCGGGCGGCCTCCGTGTGCCAAAAATAGGCCACCGGCACAGCCGCGCCCAAAAGTTAGCGCCCGAAGGTCGGGTGCCAAAACCCCCAAATGGCCAAAAGCGGGTGGGCTATAGCCTTGGTGGGCGTGGCGAAGATTCGTCCGCCGGACTCTGAATGGCCCGAGAATTTTAGGCGGCCTCCGTGTGCCAAAAATAGACCCACCGGGAAAAGCGCCCAAAAATTAGCGCCCGAAGGTCGGGGGTGCCAAAACCCCCAGCGGAAAAATGGCCAAATCGGTTGGGGTATAGCCTAGTAGGGGGCCGTGTGAGGCGAGGAGAAATTGGCCGTCGGACTAGAAAAATGGGAATGTCGAGACTTGAGACTGCGGAGGCGGCCTCCGTGTGCCAAAAATAGGCCAGGCATAGCAGCCAAAAATTAGCGCCCGAAGGTGAAGGAGCACAAACCCCCAAATGGCCAAAAAGCGGGTGGAGCTATAGACTTGGGCAGGCGAGCGTCCCGGACTCGGAATGGCCGAGACTGCGGGCGGCCACCGTGTGCCAAAAATAGGCCCGCAGGCACAGCAGCAAAAATTAGCACCTGAAGGTCGGGGTGCCAAAACCCCAGCGGAAAAATGGCCAAAAGCGGGTGGGCTATAGCCTTGGTGGGGAGTGGGCAAGATTCGTCCGCCGGACTCGGAATAGCCGAGAATTTGCGGCGGCTTCCGTGTTCCAAAAATAGGCCACAGGCACAGCCGCGCCCAAAAATTAGCGCCGAAGGTCAGGGTGCCAAAACCCCCAAATGGCCAAAAATCGGGTGGGCTATAGCCTTGGTGGGCGTGGCGAGATTAAATCCGCGGACTCAGGAATAGCCCGAGACTTCTGGGCGGCCTCCGCGTGCCAAAAATAGGCCAAGGGCAACTGCGCGCCCAAAAATTTCCGCCCGAAGGTCGGGGTGCCAAAACCCCAAATGGCCAAAAGCGGGTGGGCTATAGCCTTGGTGGGGCGTGGGCGAAATCCGCCCGTACGGAATGGCCCGAGACTTTGCGGGCGGCCACCGTGTGCCAAAAATAGGCCACGCAGGCACTGCAGCGTCAAAAATTAGCGCCGAAGGTCGGGTTGCCAAAACCCCAGCGGAAAAATGGCCAAAAATCGGGTGGGCTATAGCCTCGGTGGGGCGAGGCGAGATTCGTCCGCGGACTCGGAATAGCCGAGACTTTGCGGGTGGCCACCGTGTGCAAAAATAGGCCCGCAGGCACAGCGCGCCCAAAAATTAGCACCTGAAGGTCAGGGTGCCAAAACCCCCAGCGGAAAAATGGCCAAAAGCGGGTGGGCTATAGCCTTGGTAGGGAGTGGGCAAGATTCGTCCCGGACTCGGAATAGCCCGAGACTTTGGGGCGGCCTCGTGAGCCAATAATAGGCCAGGCATAACCGCAAAAATTAGCGGCCAAAGGTCGGGGTGCCAAAACCCCAGCGGAAAAATGGCCAAAAATCGGGTGGGCCATAGCCTTGAGTAGAAGGCGAGAGATCGTCCGCGGACTCGGAGTACCGGGACTTTGCGGGGCGGCCTCCGTGTGCAAAAATGAAATTAGCACCCGAAGGTCGGGGTGCCAAAACCCCCAAATGGCAAAAGCGGGTGGGTTATAGCCTTGGTGGGGCGTAGGCGAGATTAAATCCGCGGACTCGGAATGGCCGAGACTTTAGGCGGCCGCCGTGTGCCAAAAATAGGCCACAGGCGCAGCGCACAAATGCTTGAAGGTCGGGGTGCAAAACCCCCAAATGGCCAAAAGCGGATGGGCTATAGCCTTGGTGAGGCGTTGGCACAGTAAATCCCGCGGACTCGGAATAGCCCAAGACTTTGGGGCGGCCTCCGTGTGCCAAAAATAGGCCACAGGCACCGCGCGTCAAAAATTAGCACCCGAAGGTCAGGGTGCCAAAACCCCAGCGGAAAAATGGCCAAAAGCGGGTGCGTTATAGCCTTGGTTAGGCGTAGGCAAGATCCGCCCGGACTCGGAATGGCCGAGACTTTGCAGGCGGCCTCCGTGTGCCAAAAATAGGCCACAGGCACAGACCAAAAATTAGCACCCGAAGTTTGGGGTGCCAGAACCCCCAAATGGCCAAAAGCGGGTGGGCTATAGCCTTGGTGGGGCGGGGCGAGATTCGTCCGCGGACTCGGAATAGCCGAGACTATAGGGGTGGCCTCTGTATGCCAAAAATAGGCCACGGGAATAGCGCCCAAAAATTAGCGCCCGAAGGTTGGGGTACCAAAACCCTAAGCGGAAAAATGGCCAAAAATCGGGTGGGCTATAGCCTTGGTAGGCGTGGCGAGATTCGTCCGCCGGACTCGGAATGGGCCGAGACTTTGGGGCGGCCTCCGTGTGCCAAAAATAGGCCACGGGCATAGCCGCCAAAATTAGCGTCCGAAGGTCTGGGTGCCAAAACCCCCAAATGGCCAAAAGCGGGTGGGCTATTGCTTTGGTGGGGGCGCGGGTGAAGTTCATCCGCGGATTAGAATGGCCCGAGACTTTGGGGCGGCCTCTGTGTACCAAAAATAAGCCAGGCAAAGCGCGACCAAAAATTAGCGTCCGAAGGTGGTGCTAAAACCCCGAAATGGCCAAAAGCAGGTGGGCTATAGCCTTGGTGAAGCGCGGGTGAAGATTCGTCCGCGGACTCGGAATAGCCCGAAACTTTGGGGCGGCCTCTGTGTGCCAAAAAATACAGGCATAGCGCGACCAAAAATTAGCGTCCGAAGGTCAAAGTGCGAAACCCCGGGAAAAATGGCCAAAAGCGGGTGGGCCATAGCCTTGAGTAGGGGCGCAGGCGAGATTCGTCCCCGGACTTGGGAATAGCCCGAGACTTTGGGGCGGCCTCTGTGTGCCAAAAATAGGTCACGGGCATAGCCGCGACCAAAAATTAGCGTCCGAAGGTCGGGGTGCTAAAACCCCCCAAATGGCCAAAAAACGAGTGGGCTATAGCATTGGTGAGGCGCGAGGTGAGATTCGTCCGCCAGACTCGGAATGGCCCGAGACTTTGCGGGCGGCCACCGTGTGCCAAAAATAGGCCACGGGCACTGCCGCGTCCAAAAATTAGCGCCCGAAGGTCGGGTTGCCAAAACCCCCCAGCGGAAAAATGGCCAAAAATCGGGTGGGCTAAGGCCTCGGTGGGGCGAGGCGAGACAAATCCGCCGGACTCGGAATAGCCCGAGACTGCGAGGTGGCCACCGTGTGCCAAAAAATAGGCCACAGGCGCGCCAAAAATTAGCACCTGAAGGTCGGGGTGCCAAAACCCCCAGCGGAAAAATGGCCAAAAGCGGGTGGGCTATAGCCTTGGTAGAAGTGGGCAAGATCGTCCGCGGACTCGGAATGGCCCGAGACTTTGAGGGGGGCCTCCGTGAGCCAATAATAGGCCCAGGCATAACGCCAAAATTAGCGGCCAAAGGTCGAGTGCCAAAACCCCAGCGGAAAAATGGCCAAAAATCGGGTGGGCCATAGCCTTGAGTAGGCGCGGGGAGATTAAATCCGCCCGGACTCGGTGCCGGGACTTTGCGGCGGCCTCCGTGTGCCAAAAATAGGCCACAGGCACAGCCACGCCAAAATTAGCACCGAAGTCGGGGTGCCAAAACCCCCAAAATGGCCAAAAGCGGGTGGGTTATAGCCTTGGTAGGGCGTAAGGCGAGATTAAATCCCGCGGACTCGGAATAGCCGAGACTTTCGGGGCGGCCGCCCGTAATGCCAAAAATAGGCCAGGCGCAAGCCTTGCGCTAAAAATTAGCCCCGAAAGGTGCAAAACCCCAAATGGCCAAAAGCGGATGGGCTATAGCCTTGGTGAGAGCGTTGGCACAGTTTCCGCCCAGTTTCGGAATAGCCCAAGACTTTGCAGGCGGCCTCCGTGTGCCAAAAATAGGCCACAGGCGCCGCGTCAAAATTAGCACCCGAAGGTGGTGCCAAAACCCCAGCGGAAAAATGGCCAAGCGGGTGCGTTATAGCCTTGGTTAGGGCGTAGGCAAGTTAAATCCGCCGGACTCGGAATGGCGAGACTTTGCGGGCGGCCTCCGTGTGCCAAAAATAGGCCCACGGGCACAGGCGCAAAAAGTAGCACCCGAAGTTTGGGGTGCCAGAACCCCCAAATGGCCAAAAAAGCAGGTGGGCTATAGCCTTGGTAGGGCGGGGCGAGATTCGTCCGCCGGACTCGGAATGGCCCGAGACTATAGGGTAGCCTCTGTATGCCAAAAATAGGCCACGGGAATAGCCACGCCCAAAAATTAGCGCCCGAAGGTTGGGGTACCAAAACCCCTAGCGGAAAAATGGCCAAAAATCGGGTGGGCTATAGCCTTGGTAGGCGTGGCGAGATTCGTCCGCGGACTCGGAATGGGCCGAGACTTTGGGGCGGCCTCCGTGTGCCAAAAATAGGCCCACGGGCATAGCCGCGCCCAAAAATTGGCGTCCGAAGGTCTGGGTGCAAAACCCCCAAATGGCCATGGGTGGGCTATAGCTTTGGTGGGGCGCGAGGTGAAGTTCGTCCGCGGATTGGAATGGCGAGACTTTGGGGCGGCCTCTGTGTACCAAAAATAAGCCACAGGCAAACGCGACCAAAAATTAGCGTCGAAGGTCGGGTGCTAAAACCCCGAAATGGCCAAAAGCGGGTGGGCTATAGCCTTGGTGAGGCGCAGGTGAGATTCGTCCGCCGGACTCGGAATAGCCGAAACTTTGGGGCGGCCTCTGTGTGCCAAAAATAGGCCCGCAGGCATAGCCGCGACCAAAAATTAGCGTCGAAGGTGAGTGCGAAAACCCCGGGAAAAATGGCCAAAAGCGGGTGGGCCATAGCTTGAGTGGGGGCAGGCGAGATTCGTCCGCCGGACTTAGAATAGCCCGAGACTTTGGGAAGCGGCCTCTGTGTGCCAAAAATAGGTCACGGGCATAGCGCGACCAAAAATTAGTGGCGTCCGAAGGTCGGGGGTGCTAAAACCCCCAAATGGCCAAAAGCGGGTGGGCTATAGCCTTGGTGGGGGACGCGGGGGAAGTTCGTCCGCCAGACTCGGGAATGGCCGAGACTTTAGGGGCCGGCCTCTGTGTGCCAAAAATAGGCACTGGGCATAGCCGCGACCAAAAATTAGCGTCCGAAGGTCGGGGTGCGAAACCCCCAAATGGCCAAAAAACGGGTGGGCTATAGCCTTGGTGGGGGTCGCGGGTGAAGTTCGTCCGCCAGACTCGGAATGGCCGAGACTTTGGGGCGGCCTCTGTGCCAAAAATGAGCAGCAGGCAAAGCCGCGACCAAAATTAGCGTCCGAAGGTCAGGAGTGCGAAACCCCAGCGGAAAAATGCCCAAAGCGGGTGGGCCATAGCCTTGGTAGAGGCGAGGCGAGATTGGAATCCGCGGACTCGGAAATGGCCCGAGACTTTTAGGCGGCCTCTGTGCCAAAAATAGGCCACGCAGGCATAGCGCGACCAAAAGTGGCGTCCGAAGAGTCGGGGTGCTAAAACCCCCAAATGGCCAAAAGCGGGTGGGCTATAGCCTTGGTAGAGGCGCGAGTGAGATTTCGTCACTTGAGACTCGGAATAGCCGAGACTTTGGGGCAGCCTCTGTGTGCCAAAAATAGGCAACAGGCATAGCGACCAAAAATTAGCGTCCGAAGGTCGGAGTGCGAAACCCCCGGAAAAATGGCCAAAAGCGGGTGGAGCCATACCCTTGGTGGGGCCGGGGCGAGATTGATCCGCCCGGACTCGGAATAGCCCGAGACTTTGGGGTGGCCTTTGTGTGCAAAAATAGGCCGCAGGCAAACCAGCGCCCAAAAATTAGCTCGAAGGTCGGGGTGCCAAAACCCCAGCGGAAAAATGGCCAAAAATCGGGTGGCTATAGCCTTGGTGGGGGGCGTGGGCGAAGTTCGTCCGCCGGACTTGGAATGGCCCGAGACTTTGGCGGCGGCCTCCGTGTGGCAAAAATAGGCCACGGGCAAAACCGCACCCAAAAATTAGCGGCCGTAGGTCGGGGTGCCAAAACCCCCCAGCGGAAAAATGGCCAAAAAACGGGTGGGCTATAGCCTTGGTACAGGCGTGGCGAGTTCGTCCGCCGGGCTCCAAATGGCCGAGACTTTGCGGCCCGGTCTCGTGTGCCAAAAATAGGCCACAGGCACAGCCGCGCAAAAATTAGTGACCGAAGGTCAGGGTGCCAAAACCCCCAAATGGCCAAAAAAGCAGGTGGGCTATAGCCTTAGTGGGGCGAGGCGAGATTCGATCCGCGGACTCGGGAATGGCCCGAGACTTTGGGGCGCCTCTGTGTGCCAAAAATAGGCCACCCAGGCACAGCCGCGCCAAAATTAGTGACCGAAGGTCGGTGCCAAAACCCCCAAATGGCAAAAGCGGGTGGGCTATAGCCTTGGTGGGGCGTGGCGAGATTCGTCCGCGGACTCGGAATGGCCCGAGACTGGGCGGCCTCCGTGTGCAAAAATAGGCCACGAGACACAAAATTAGTGACCCGAAGGTTGGGGTGCAAAACCCCCAAATGGCCAAAAGCGGGTGGGCTATAGCCTTGGTGGGGGCGTGGGCGAGGGTCCGCGGACACGGAATGGCCGAGACTAGGCGGCCTCCGTGTGCAAAAATAGGCCACCGAGGCACAGCCACGCCCAAAATTAGTGACCGAAGAGTCGAGTGTACCCAAAACCCCCAAATGGCCAAGCGTGTGGGCTATAGCCTTGGTAGGCGTGGCGAGATTCGTCCGCCGCGCTCGGAATGGCCCGAGACTGCGAAGCGCCTCCGTGTAAAAAATAGGCCACGTACACAACCCCGCGCCCAAAAATTAGCGTCCGAAGTCGGGTGCGAAACCCCAGCGCAAAAATGGCCAAAAGCAGGTGGGCCATAGCCTTGGTGGGGCAGGCGAGTCGTCCGGACTCGGAATAGCCCGAGACTTTGGGGGTGGCCTCTGTGTGCCAAAAATAGGCCCACGGGCATAGCGCAGCGAAAAATTAGCTCGAAGGTCGGGGTGCCAAAACTCCCAGCGGAAAAATGGCCAAAAATCGGGTGGGCTATAGCCTTGGTGGGGCGTGGCGAGATTCGT
Source organism: Citrus mangshanensis (assembly GCA_030449895.1). NCBI lineage: Eukaryota > Viridiplantae > Streptophyta > Magnoliopsida > Sapindales > Rutaceae > Citrus > Citrus mangshanensis. Next base: position 3,142 of record JASUUJ010000112.1, on the reverse strand, counting down.
CCGCCGGACTCAAGAATAGCCGAGACTTTGGGGGCGGCCTCCGTGTGGCAAAAATAGGCCACGGGCATAACCGTACCCAAAAATTAGCGGCGAAGGTCAGTGCCAAAACCCCAGCGGAAAAATGGCCAAAATCAGGTGGGCTATAGCCTTGGTGGGGCGTGGGCGAGTTCGTCCGCCGGACTCAGAATGGCCCGAGACTTTGCGGGCGGCCTCCGTGTGTGCCAAAAATAGGCCATGCACAGCCGCGCCTTAAAAATTAGTGACCGAAGGTCGGGGTGCCAAAACCCCCAAATGGCCAAAAAGCGTGTGGGCTATAGCCTTGGTGGGCGTGGGGCGGATTCGTCCGCCCTTTTCGGAATGGCCGAACTTGCAGGCCCGGCCTCCGTGTGCCAAAAAAATAGGCCCACGTACACAGCGCGCCCAAAAATTAGCATCCGAAGGTCGGTGCGAAACCCCAGCGGAAAAATGGCCAAAAGCGGGTGGGCCATAGCCTTGGTGGGGCAGGCGAGATTCGTCCCGGACTCGGAATAGCCGAGACTTTGGGAGTAGCCTCTGTGTGCCAAAAATGGAGGCCCTGCAGGCATAGCCGTGCCAAAAATTAGCTCGAAGGTCAGGGTGCCAAAACCCCAGCGGAAAAATGGCCAAAAATCGGGTGGGCTATAGCCTTGGTGGGGCGTGGCGAGGATTCGTCCGCGGACTCGGAATGGCCCGAGACTTTACAGGCGGCCTCTGTGTGCCAAAAAATGAGGCCCAGGCATAGCAGCGACCAAAGTAGCGCCCAAAGGTCGGGGTGCGAAAAACACAAAGCGGAAAAATGGCCAAAACTTGGGTGGGCCATAGCCTTGAGTAGAGCGCAGGCGAGATCGTCCGCGGACTGGAATAGCCCGAGACTTTGGGGCGGCCTCTGTGTACCAAAATAGGCCACGGGCATAGCAGCGCCCAAAAATTATGTGCCCGAAGGTCGGGTGCCAAAACCCCAGCGGAAAAATGGCCAAAAATCGGGTGGGCTATAGCGCTTGGTGGGTGGCGTGGGAGAAGTTCGTCCGCCGGACTCGGAATGGCGAGACTTTGGGAGGCGGCCTCCGTGTGCCAAAAATAGGCCGGGCATAACACCACGCGCAAAATTAAGCGGCCCGAAGGTCAGGGTGCCAAAACCCCAGCGGAAAAATGGCCAAAAAGGTGCAGGCTATAGCCTTGGTGGGCGTGGGCGAGATTAAATCATCCGCCCGGGCTCGAATGGCCCGAGACTGCGGGGCGGTCTCCGTGCATTGCCAAAAATAGGCCCACAGGCACAGCAGCCTTAAAAATTAGTGACCCCGAAGAGTCAGGGTGCAAAACCCCAAATGGCCAAAAGCAGGTGGCTATAGCCTTAGTAGAAGCGTGGCGAGATTAAATCCGCCCGGACTCGAGAATAGCCGGAGACTTTAGGGGCGGCCTCTATGTGCCAAAAATAGGCCCGAGCCGCGCCCAAAAATTAGTGACCGAAGGTCAGGTGCCAAAACCCCCAAATGGCCAAAAGCATGGGTGGGCTATAGCCTTGGTAGGCGTGGCGAGATTCGTCCGCGGTTTCGGAATGGCCGAGACTGCAGTGCGCCTCCAAGTGTGCCAAAAATAGGCCAGGCACAGCGCGCCAAAATTGAAAGTGACCCGAAGGTCAGGGTGCCAAAACCCCAGAATGGCGCTACTTGGTGGGCTATAGCCTTGGTGGGGCGTGGGGCGGATTCGTCCGCGGACTCGGAATCAGCCGAGACTCGAGGCGGCCCCGTGTGCCAAAAAAAAATAGGCCACGGGCACAGCCGCGTAAAAATTAGTGACCGAAGTCGGGGTACAAAACCCCCAAATGGCCACCGCGGGTGGGCTATAGCCTTGAGTAGGGCGTGGCGAGATTCGTCGCCACTTTCGGAATGGCCCGAGACTTTGCGGGCGGCCTCCGTGTGCCAAAAATAGGCCACACGGGAACAGCAGCTGACAAAAGTGGCGCCGAAGTCAGGTGCCAAAACCCCAAGCGGAAAAATGGCCAAATCGGGTGGCCTATAGCCTTGGTGGGCGTGGGCGAAGTTCTTGCCAGGAATGGATTTAAGAAGAGATGGCTTGACTGCGGGGCGGCCTCCGTGTACCAAAAACAGGCCACGGGCACAATCCACGACAACGAAAAATTATGAAGGCGAGTCAAAGTGCCAAAAGCCCCAAATAGCGCCAAAAAAGCGGGTGGCTATAGCCTTGGTAGAAGGGCGAGGCGAGTTCAAATCCGCGGACTCGGGAATAGCCGAGACTTTGGGCGCCTCTGTGTGCCAAAAATAGGCCACAGGCTGCTTGCGCTTAAAAATTAGTGACTTGAAAAGGTCGGGTGCAAAACCCCAAATGGCCAGCAAGGTGAACATAACTTAGTAGGGAAGCGCGAGGCGAAGTTAATCCGCCGGACTCGGAGAATAGCCCGAGACTTTAGGGTGGCCTCTGTGTGCAAAAATAGAACTCACAGGCACAGCCGCGCCCAAAAATTTGTGACCCAGGGCCAGGTGCAAAACCCCCAAATATGGCCATGGGTCGACTATAGCCTTGGTGGGGCGTCGGCGAGATTAAATCCACTTGGACTCGGAATGTCCCGAGACTTTGCGGGCGGCCTCCGTGTGCCAAAAATAGGCCTGGGCACAGCATACAAAAATTAGTGACCAGTCAAATTCCTTTTTAAATAGCCATGAGTGAGCTCCTGCTTCTTAGAAGTAGAAGCGGCGAGATTAAATCCACTTGGAACTCAGAATGCTTGAAGACTTTAAGTGACAGCCTCTGTATGCCAAAAGCCTGACCAAGACTGTACTTTAAAAATTGAAATGACAAAGTCAGGTACTAAGCCCCAAATATTGCTTGGTGGGCTATGTGCCTTGGAAAAATTAGGCGTGGCGGGGATTCCATCCATGGAACTCAGATAGCCGAGACTTTGCAGGCGTCCTCAGTATGCCAAAAATATACCCACAGACACAACAGCGCCCAAAATTAGTGACAGCGAAGGTAAATTTTAAACCCCCAAATGGCCATGAGTGAAGCTACCCCCTTGGTAGAAGCCCAAGGCGAAATTCATCCGCCCGAGACTCCAGAATGGGCCAGACTAAAGTAACCTCGTATGCAAAAGCCGACCTTAATACAT